>OU753569.1:21160467-21760467 GCA_916701695.1 Agrochola macilenta
TGGACTTGCTTTCGATTCAGAATTATAAACAGAAATAAAATGTGTTGCGTAATTAGACTGCTGTTCTGTCAGTCAGTGGCCAGTTTCACTTATTTTTTAAACGGGGAGTCCGCCAAATAAAGATTTTTGCGTGTTATCCAAAATACTGCGCTCTCGTAGTGCATTTATCGTAAATAATTAATTTCGTACAAATTTTTAATGGTAATTGATATTGATTTAATGCACAATAAAAAATCCCAACAATGTGGCAACCAGTCTTAACAAGGGTGTTACCCAGTAACTGTGTTGTTGAGGTCGAGGTAGGTGATGAAGCAAGCCAATTCTCTTCTTTTTCAAAAGAAGCAGAATAAAGTTAGACTACATACGGTAAGTAGGTATATTATTCTGTTTCGGTTCTTTTGACCATACAACAGATTTAATACAGATTTCAAGTTAAAATAGCATACAGATATAAATACAGATTTTAGCAGTTTCTACTACAGATATAAGGTTCAATGCATCTGGCAACACTGCGCTCACTGCTTCTCAGTCGCCTCCTATTAATGTTCTGTGGTCGCCTCGCAAGCGAGTTCAAGCGACTGCAAGCGACGGTCGCGCGGAAAGATACAGAGACAAAGTAATTATTCAGATTCAAATGATGCGTTTGAAACGTTGTTACTGATCCAATCTTTTGGAACACTTCAATGATCCGGATCAGTGAGTCGGTTCCGTAAAGAGTTACACACGCCTAACGAGGTGTGGTATCTGGCGAGGCGCAGCGCGGTTTTCACTGGCAAATAAATATCATAGATCTTCTTCAAATAAAATTGAACACAAAGAGGCTGAAAATAAATACAAGTACTCCCATGTGTCCGAGAGAGCATCAAGCATCAATATGAACATAGGACCATAGTGCGCGCGCGTCGCCAGGTTGCGCTGGCACTCAGTTGGAATTATATTAAATTAGACCATTTTTGCTCGTCGACGTACTGTCGAAAAATCAGCTAATTACGTACGTACATGTTCGAGAATTTAATCGCCCTGTCTGCGGATTGTGGAATGGTTGTCACGCTGATCACGAATCAGGCGCGGTTGCAGCCTAAGAGTTTGGGGGGGGTCACCACGGGTGCCGAGGAATATTGGGGAAATATTTAATTGTTACTCTAAAAACTTTTTGATTTTCTAATGATGCATACTTTTTAAATAAGTAACTTTTTAACTTTCTGATCTTTTCTCACAGTTGGTCGCAGTAACTAAGCTACACCTTGGCTTTTCGATAAATTATAAATACTAGGACAGTAGATTATGTAGGGTGAGAAGAGCGAGCGAAGCTAACTCTATAATTTGAATACCCCGTCTCGGATAGGTTAGGATTTGATTTCGTTTTCAAACAGAAATAAGAGTTACATTGTCGACTTGTGTAGCAAAGGCCAAGTAACTATGAAAATGTAGAATACAAGAGCGAGCGAAGCGAGCTCAAAAATTTTGCACTCTCGGGTACGTTAGATTTTCTTTTAATCATTCCAAAAGTACTAAGAATTACTTGCTTTGTCGACATAAGAAGAAAATCTCAAGAATCAAGACAAGCTAGCCTCAAAGTTTTAGCACCGCGCCTTCAATAGGTTCTGTGTTTTCTTTTGACCATTATACAGGAAGACAACTTACTTTGTCGAGAAGAAAAGCTTAAAGTCCTTTTACAGCAGTTTAGGTTTTGAAAGCTGGCCCTAACCCGAGTGTAGTGGTGCCCAAATTACCGAGTTTGCTTAACAAGATTTTTTTGTTAGAATGCCCATCGCGGTCACTGTGGCTTAAGTAGTCAGTTTTTATTTAGTAAGAAACGTAAATCATTCAATTTGTCGACAGCTTGAATGATTTTGGGGGGGTCATGACCCCCAGGACCCCCCCCCCCCCCCTCTCGGACCGCGCCTGTCACGAAACAGCCCCAGGCCAAGTAGAATACCCACAGCGACAATCTGAGGGTCGTTCGTGGTCTCACAGACTTATGCTCGTTATGCTGGGGCTACATTGTCGCGTTATCGCGAACTTTACTTCGCGCGCTCTCTATTGCTCAGCGACACGTCGAGCGGTGTGCTAGATAGAGCGCGCGAAGTTTAGTTCGCGGAAACGCAACATTAAACCCCCAGCAGTATACTCGCAGCAACTTTAGTAATTTCAAATTCCCACGGCCACACCACAGATTTTGTGATCGCCAGCGATTCTCCGGCGACTAAATAGCTGTGTGTGTTTCTAGTATTTTTTTTTGTCAGTAGTAATAAGTAGTATTTTTTTTAGTCTATAGTACGCACGGCTACACATCAAGCTATACATTTCCAGTATAAGCTGACCTCACATTTGTACGGAAATCCTATACAATGCGAGATCAGCATAAACTGGAAATGTATAGCTTGATGTGTAGCCGTGTGTACCAACGCGCAACCTACCTTATCGCATATAATAGTAAGACCGCCTTATGTATGTGTAATGACCAACACAGCACACTTGTATCATAATATAGGTACTAATACCTACACCCATGCTTTAGATCCTCTTTCTAAAAAGTCTTTGCGCGCAAAATTTAACACTCTCTGTCAAAACTCTGTCAACAGCGATACTGATCCCTTTCAAACTTCAAAATTAAGTTGACATTTTGGCAAACTTGGCAGCACTAGAGATCCTAAACCCTTAGGGGGCTATTACACTATCAAATATCTAGGATCATATACAGGATCCTATCTCTTATCCTACTTCTAAGACCTCTAGGATCATATCTGTGTATTACACTATCATACATCTAGTATCCTATTTTTTTGTCATAAGTGGTTGCAATCGTCTATGAAAACAAAATACTGAAGCCTTTCGGCCTCTTAGCTCGTAGAGTATACAGAGTTGATATGACAGAGGGGCATTAAATAACACTACGTATACTATACGTGTTTAGTATTAATTCGATACGGTATTAAAATAAAAAGCACCTAAAATGAGTTTTTTTTTTTCAAACAAACTAAATAGCTTACAAATCAGACTAAAACGCAACCACCCTTTGAAAATAAATTTAACTGACCTACAGATACCTAGGTAACATCGGCAACGTCGCGCGCCGCGGCGGCGCGGCGGTGGCGCGGGCGGCGCCTCCGCTCGCGGCGGCTCCTCGGCTCGCGGCTTTTGTGTTAGGTATGGTTTTGAAGTACAGACGCCAGCTCATCAAGCTACTACAATCTGTCAGATTTCTTTAATAGATTTTGAACTTTATTCCTATAGTATAAGGTTCAAGGTTAATTGGTAAAATTTGACAGTTTCGGGTAGCTTGACCTGCTGGCGTCTGTACAACAATCACAAAAAAATTAAATTCTCGATGTGTCATTCACATGAATGCACAAATTATACCGACAGAGAATAATGTTATTTATTTTTCTAATTGAAAATCATGTCAGTGTATTCTAACGCCGTGTAAGTTACACGAGGCATTGTTGAACACTTTAATTACACACACACACAAACCCAAAGTTTAATTACGTGTCGTATCACAATAAAAGCAGTCGATCACAAAAAAAAACACTAACACTAAATAATAATAATCCCAAGTTACGTGTCCTGTCACAATAAAAAAAGAAATACTGTCTTAAACTTGTTTAGTGTCCTATCACAATAACAAAACTAAATCCCAATTGTCAGCGCGCGAGTTCGACAATACGGAGGCGGCGCAGGTACTTCCGTGTTACGTAACATCTTGTACGTTCCGAAAGAATAGCGTCGGCGCACTGAAAAAAACAGTTTTTAGAAGCCCCACTGCCCCACTTATCGATCGCAACCCCTGCCCCTCGATCGCTAGGATGCAATAGCAACACACTGACCTATTACTATTTCTTTTACGCGCGGTGTTTTGCAGATGATTGTCCCTCTCGTAATGAAAATGCAAGTGTGTGTGTATTTATTGCTTCCTTGTTTGCATTGTCATCTTTTTAGCGAAAATATTTGGTTGTACTTGTGACTTGCGTCACAGCGGCAACAACGCATAGGTTATACTCAGATTTATCGTTTTAAGGTGCATGACCTATGCGTATAGACATAATCAGCTGTTAGGAAAGATACATCGTGTTCAAACGGGGCAAAAACTTAAAAAATCATTTGCGACTAAACTACTGCTCCTATTTAATTGATTTTTGGTACAGAGCTTGAAAATGGTACCTAGTATACTCAGTTTAAAGAAAAGCCCCTCTGTCGTATCAACTTTGTATATGTTCTGTGCTTTCGGCACACAATATGACAAATAGAACTTTATGGCCGCCCGGCAGCAGTTTGCTTTTATTTTTTGTACAGCAGTGTTGCCAACAATAATTTTAGAATTCCACTAAAGCATAGTGTGAACTTAGCTAAAGTTTCGTTATACTTACTTTTTATCCATCAATAAAACCGATAATTCAGGATATGGCAATAGCAGAACGGAAAAAGCTAAATCACATATTTTAATGGACGGATTTTGTATCAGGAAATTATGAAAATAAATGTGAAAAATCAATATAATTTTTCAATATGGCAAAACCTGTTTCTATGATCCCCTCTTACAACAAATGTCAAAAAACTTTGATCAAAGACGATTTGATTCATAGGTTTGTATTACATTATCAAATAAAAAGAATTAAAATTAAGAAATAAGAAGAATTAAAAAAAGTTATTATTAAACCACTTCATAAAAAAGATGACAAAACCGATATGAAGAACTATAGGCCCATAGCAAAAAATTATGTTTTTTCCAAAATTTTCGAAAAAAATATTTATAAGTCTCTGTATTGCTATCTCAATAAATTTAACTTATTATGCAAGGAACAAAATGGCTTTAGAAAGAATACCACGATCAACATGGCTATTTTTTATTTTTTACGTAGCATTTTGTTAGCAGTAGACCAAAAAGCTCCAATTTGTGCTATTTACACAGATATGACCAAAGCCTTCGATTACGTAAAGCACGACGTCCTATTAGACAAACTGCGTAGCTATGGTATCAGAGGTAACATTTTAAAACTACTCGAATCCTATCTCTCCAACAGAATGCAATGTACGGAGATTGCAAGAGTGTGTGAAACAAAGTTTGAAGAGAGTTTTTTATCTCATTCGAGATTGATAAAGTTTGGTGTCCCACAGGGTAGCGTCCTTGGGCCACCACTTTTCTTAATCTATATAAATGATCTCCCAAAGGCGACTCAACATCAAATGGTGATGTTTGCAGACGACAGTACTGCCATAGTGAAATGTATTGATCGCAATATTTATCAAGATGACACACACAATGAATACACTATCGGACATAATTAATTGGCTTAACAAAAATAATTTAGTTATAAACTTAAAGAAAACAAAAATAATGCACTTTCACCAAAGAACTGAAGTACCAAAAGTAAATATTAGACATAGTAACTGTGACATTGAAGACGTTAAAGTAGCAAAATTCTTAGGTTTATTCCTTGATAACCAACTTAACTGGAAGGCCCACATAGATGACATAAGTAAGAAAATAAATAAATCAGCATACGCACTTTTCCACATTGCTAGAAAAATAAATATGGATGCGCTACTAGTTGCATATCACGGCTTGGTAGCCTCAATTTTGCGATATGGTATCGTTTTTTGGGGCAATTCTACCGATAAAGTTATCTTTTTTAAGGCACAAAAAAGGTGCATAAGATCAATGTGTGGTCTGAAAGTTGATGATAGCTGTGTACCATTATTTAAATCGCTGAAAATACTTACCCTATCCTCATTATATATTTTTGAAATTAGTGTTTTCGTCACGACAAACATGAGATTGTTTGAAAAGGTGTCAACGTTACGAGATGTTGCGATTCGTAGCCAATACGCAAACTCTCTAAGCAATCAGCGTTGTAAGACTGCCTTAGTGAGAAAGAGCGTTTTAGGCATGGCACCGCGCATTTACAATAAATTACCAAATGTCATAAAAAATTTGAATATAACACAATTCAAAAAAAAAAAATCTCTTGTTAATTGAAAAATGTTATTATACGACTGATGAATTTCTAAATGATAAATTAATGTAGACTTGTTTATTTATTTGACTGGAGAAATAATTTTTAATTGAATATTGTGACTAATTGTAATTTATGATAATTTATTTAGGCATTGACTGGAGAAATAATTTTTAATTGAATATTGTGACTAATTGTAATTTATGATTATTTATTTAGGCATTGACTGTAGAAATTGTTTTATTGTTCGTATATCGCATGCCACCATATTTCTACGCCTCTTGGCATAACATAGCGACATATATCTTTAATTTAAGAACTGTATTCACTACCTATGTTACACAAATAAAGAAATGATTATTATGATTATTGTTGACTCGTAGATCTGTGATCCTAGATATTTGATAGTGTAATACCCCCCCCCCCCCCCCTTATAGTAAGAAACTACTAGACCAGAGAGAATTTAGAGATGCAAGAAGTTCCAAATAGTATCGATAAGTATCATTTCGATATAAAAAAAAATTGATATCGATTTCGATATATCGAAAAAAACATCGAAATATCGGAGAAAGATATAAAAAAAAAAGTATTTTACGAAATTCTATTCTTTGTGACATTCATTCAGTTAAATACAACATTGATAAAACTACTTTTCTCTGAATTTCAGGGATTTTAGTCAGTGGCGACAACGGTGTTTCTATTGGAAATATATCGTACTTGATAAATTTTCTTTCTATTCATTTGATCTTTTTTTATCGATATATCAAAATAACAATAACACCAAAAAAATATCGATATCTCGTACAATAAAAATATCAATGTATCGATATTTTTTCTACATCCATAGAGATCTAGATCTCCCCAGCTCTCCGGCTTTTTACCTTGCAAAAATCAAAATAAACAACCACTGAACGACAACGAACATTAATATCCTAGCGGTACACAACAGACAGACAAACTGTGATCAATAAATGTGCAAATGTGACGAAATGTGACAGACAATCAAGACAGGTTCTTTTTAAAGAATCAAGAATTGAATATTGAAGATATCATAATCAAAGCTACAAGTCAAACTCCCGTTCAGGTATTTCAATGCACAGATAGTACTACTAGGTTTGTGACCCAGATCGAAAGGGAATTGTGGTGTGTTAATGTTTTTTATTAGTATACTTTCCATGTAAAACCAACTAATAACTATAGTACCGTACATAACAAAAAAGCCGGTAACTGCAGAAAAATGTACTGTTGTCTCATGCCCCTGGCTGCAGGCTGTAGGTAGCTGGTCCTTTTTACGGAGACCTTCCAGATAGCGACTCGAGACTGACATACAAATTATCAGTAATGTAAAGGTGCCATTGGCGATGAGGACATTTATCTTTATTGCCCTTTGGTATCTTTAAAATCTTTACTATAAGTAAGATCTAATTATCACTGCTCGAGCTTTGACAGTAAAGTAACAGTAATAGGACCACTCATTCAATAACATTGTATTTTAATTACAGGGCAGATACCATGGACACCTTTTATGAGTATAAAGTTGGTTTCACACACCAAGTTGATGTGACTTATGTCAATGACCCTAAAAGTTTTTTTGTACGTTGGGCAGATTTTACAGACTTGATGAATTTGATTGAAACACCAGGCTCCAGCTGTGTCTCTGCTAACACAATGAAGTTAGGTCAACGAGTTGTATACAAATCATATATACTTGAAAAATTTGTTCGTGGTGAGATACGCAATATAAAAAACATTGCTGGAGAGAAGGTCAGATGTGACATATATGCAATTGATTATGGATGTCTTGACAAGTCAGTGTCAAGGAGACACATACACCTTCCAGACAGCAGCACTGAGCCCCAAAACCAATGCCCAGGATTGGCTACCCATTGTCGGTTACATTTATGTGAGCCTAGAGGTGAGAAGTTTAGTGCGGAAGTCATTGATACCATGAGACAGTTTGTTGGTGTGCACACTGCTACTATTAATGTGATAAGTAAAATGAGTGATCAGCTGGTAGTTGAACTAAGAACTGCAGACTGCCCTCGAGATGTTGCAACTATGTTGGGATTGGTTGACCTTACCACATTTACCAAAGGTCCGTGCTCAGTAAACAGATTGGTTAATTCAACAGCAGCTTTAAACTTGACACAGACATTAAAGTTTAAACACAAGCAATTAAACGTTGGAGATATCTTACATGTCAGAGTGCAGAGTGGGACATCAGTGTCTGGTTTCTATGTTGCTGATATTAATGATTTTAAAATGTTAAGATCTGCAGAAGCTTCTTTCTCACAGTACTGTAAAAGCCGGCATATGAAGGATGAGGATTTTGTTCCTGGCAGACCATGTGCTGTTAAACTGGATAATTTTGACCAATATGAGCGAGCAATACTAAAGAAAGTCAATCCAAATTCCAAGGCTGTTTTGGAACTTGTAGACTGGGGTAAAGAAATTGAAAGTCATTTTTCTTCTATAAGATTGATAGATAGAGAATTTTATCTAACTCAGCCGATTATTGCCATCTACTGTTCAACAACAGAGGATCAAGTCTGGACATCTACTTTGCCTACATTTTTTTTCAAAGGGTTTGAATTTGGAATAAAAATAATGAAATTAGGAAACAACTCTGATAAAACTCACAAGGTTAACATTTATCCAGTACATATGTTAAAATATTAGACAGGAGTGTGTGTACATGATGAGAATGTGGAGAAAAACAAAAACAGACCGGTAGGTACAGTTACACAATAGTAAATGAATTACAGATGAGTAGGGCCTGTGTTTGTGGCATTTTTGATAATAAATATCAACTTAAATAAAATTACACATAACAAAAAATCCCTAACATAGCTCTGAAAAAAATATTATTATGATTAAACAGAATGATTGAACATTATTCTTTAAACATTTTTCACAATCCATACATGACATCTGTACTTATCAGACGGCATATTCAGATGATATACCTGAATAAATATAATTATTTTCTTTTTTTATCCAGAGAGGTGAGTGAGGCTGGGACCACCATTGTTACCCAAATTCTATCCTGGAAGAGGTCTTATGGATTGTCGTTTCTGGGAGTCAGCAGAACTCGGAAGCATGAAAGTGTCGTGATTGTCATGAATTTGGTTCATAGAAGTTGTTTTTGAAAAAACGCGGCAAGGTAAAAATAACCGGCTAAGTGCGTGTCGGAAGGGTTCCGTAGTTGGGATGAATCTATCCCAAGAACAAACTTAACATTTTTGAAGATTTTTTTTTTTCCGATACATTCCAACTGCAAATGTAAGTTTGTACGCACAATATTGAGAGATTTACTATGTTATTTTAATATAGGTTTTCCTGTAATCTATGAGCAAAGAACCATTCCCTGTTTTTTTAATTTCATAATTGCAGGCTCAATAGTGTCGGAGATAAGGGGGGGGGGGGGGTTTAATTTTTAAAATAAATATCTTTAAAAGTATCATAAAAAATTGGACGAAAAGAAACGGAATAAATAATTTTATTCTTTTTAATGTAAACTAGAGCAGACACCGCGACACATGTTGTTGTCCGGGACAGCAAATGTCTCAGTTTATTACCTGAATACGCATACATCGCAGTTGTCACGGTTGACATCCGCGGGATACATTCAGGTTGTATGGTTGTAATAGCTGCTCTACTTTACATTGAACCTGAATAGTTTTAGGTGTCAGATTATTTTTTTCTGTATAATACGGTAGTTTGACATAATTATTTAAGTCGACGCACGTCAGTGGTAACCAAACCACTAAATACCTATAGCTCTATTGAAACTCTGTACTATGCTAGGCCACCTCAAGGTTAGTGTTACGACCGACGTGCAGTCGACTGTACCTTTTTATAATCTTAATTTAATATAACTTTGTCCCATGTACTCATTATAATTATGTACTTACCTATGTATAAACACAATGTGAATTTAATTATATAATGTATTCTTGCCAGAAAATTATATATAATTTAACATGAAGTAATTTAATAATTTGTTTTCTTCTTTGTTTAATTAAGCAACAGAGCAGACACCTAAAAATCAAATTAAAATTCCTTTTTTTTTGGTTTTATTATGACTTATATTGAGATTTGCCAGATTGATATGGAGCTATTGTCTTACCGTAGGTTACCGGGGTGCTCCTATGCAATCATTTTCTTACCGTAGGGTACCGGGGTGCGTAAATATACTACAGGTGGATGCAAAACAGACAGTGGTGCGGATTCTCTTATCACGAACCGAGTTAGTGAAAATAGCAATTTTGCTATTCTGAATTTGACGTTTTTCACCAAAAATGTTGATTGTCTAACTAATTCTAAGTATTTTTAATCGCCATTAAAAATGGTGTGGAATACAATTAGTTGTCATGAACTAAAATTCACACCAACACCTCGAGTTCAGGTGCACAAACAGTACTGTATCTTTTTTTTCTTTTGCTTAGATCTCGAAAATGGTTTGTCCTATCGCAAAAATTATGAACATTTCGATCCCCTTTATAGGCCCATACACGTCTTAAAGTCAATATGTGAGTAATATTTTTTCGTATTTTACATACAAAAAGTGAAAAATTCCATATAAAACACGTCGAGGCTTCCCCCAACATGCGCACCTCCGGCTCTAAAAAAACTCACGGGGTAGGGCAAATAAGTACCACGTGGAGTCGCGATTGTCAAATGCGATTTTAGTTGTCAAAATTATTTTTAAATTTATAGATATTTTAGGGGTGTGTAACGTTTGATATAATAACAAAAGTTCTAATGATCATATGACCTAATTTCATTTAATATAATTCTTTTTTAATATAACGATCAAATGATATAATGAATTATTGATATAATTTCATATGGTATAATGAACAGTTTATATAATGCACATTTGAAATAATATTCAATTAATATATTATTCAGTTGAATATTATAATATTCAAAATCTATAAGTAACGTTTAATATAATTTATACGATTTTCTTCATTTCTACGTTATGGTGGCAATAACGTAACGTGGCGTATAACGTAGAAATATTTTATATACCGGCTTGTACCCCGACTTTACGTAGTCTTTTGGCTCCTACCATAGAAATATAAATAACAGGAGAAGTGGTATGGGGGCGTGTCTGTGTCCGCGCGTCTTGATCACAATGCTCATGCCTCAGGCAAATGGCCGTCTCCGCTAACTAGTGCGCTTTCGAGCGCGATCGTGATAACATTTAAGAATACCGTGTTGTTCAGTGGTTTCTTGTAAAAATCGAAGCTAAACTATAAACTTTATAAATCGTAGAACCACTTTTCATAAATCAGCACAAGTATTTTGCTATATTTGTGTTGAAAATCATGAAAAACAACAAATCGTAAAATATTTCTTGCCTTTACTACGTTATTTTGGTTTTCATATATCACAGCGACTGTACTTTTATTGTAGTAAATACATTGCTTCTTTACCACTACCAAAGTATGTCGCTAAGTAACTGGACAAGCAATGTAAAAATTACAAAACGATATTTACTTTAAGCGGTTGCATCGTTAGTACGGCCGCAGCGTCTTGCGATGGATTAGTGATGTGGTTGTGCAGATCCACTAACGTAGGCTATCGACAATAATGTCGATTGTCGTATGAATTTATATTACTATTAAAGTTTATTCTTCAATTTGTCAACAGTTATAGCCTGATTGGAAGACCGATGTGAAATCTTGTTTTATACTCATTTAGATTTTCTCATAATGTTGTTTTTTTTTTGGTTTACTTAATATTTCTTTTTTTTACTTACTTATTGTTTATTTATATCATCTTATTATATGTATATCGTTTTTTATTTATAATTTTTTCAGCAACTTCCAAAAATTTTAATACAATAATAAATGGGAGAATCGATAAGTTTCCGATTTAGTCAATCACTAGCGTATATGTAAAATAAATGGCTTTTGCACAGCACAACGATAGCGAACGATGTTTTCGTGTGGGTGAGTTGTACGGTGCATGGTAAATGCACGCTGTGTTTGATGGGATAAGGTTTATAATTGATTATGTAGTACGTTCTGATTTGTAAATTGCAAGTGTGAGCGGGGCCTCGTATTTATTGGGTTTACTGATCGCATGTGTGATCGCAGGCTAGAGAGTAGGGATAGATAGAAGACATTGGGTTTCGATACATTTTCAACTACCGGGCATATCTCCTTCTTTCTTATATCTATGGCTCCTACCCTAGAGTGTATATAAAAACCGGAGGCGCGGAGGGAGAGCAACCCCCGCCCGCTGTAAGGAAGCATAGGCACCCGTGTGAGCCGTAGCGGCTGAGGCTGCGAGCCGTAGCGGCTGAGGCTGCGAGCCGTAGCGGCTGAGGCTGCGAGCCGTAGCGGCTGAGGCTGCGAGCCGTAGCGGCTGAGGCTGCGAGCCGTAGCGGCTGAGGCTGCGAGCCGTAGCGGCTGAGGCTGCGAGCCGTAGCGGCTGAGGCTGCGAGCCGTAGCGGCTGAGGCTGCGAGCCGTAGCGGCTGAGGCTGCGAGCCGTAGCGGCTGAGGCTGCGAGCCGTAGCGGCTGAGGCTGCGAGCCGTAGCGGCTGAGGCTGCGAGCCGTAGCGGCTGAGGCTGCGAGCCGTAGCGGCTGAGGCTGCGAGCCGGAGGCGACCAGCAAGCCGAAGCTGCGGAGGTGAGCATGGGTGCCTATCCTTTGTTACGTATGGGCGAAGGGGTTGCACGTCCCGCAGCGCCGGAGACGATGCAGAAGAAACTTTAAAGCCCCGCGCCCACGGCGACTTTTTGCAGCGATGCTGTCGCGCGTTTTTTAAACGCGCTTCTGCATCGCGATAGTAGCGCCACAGAATCTGGGCGAAGGTACACAGCATCGCGGCTGTATCGATACACATGCGCGACAGCATCGCTACTGCATCGCTGCAAAAAGTCGCCGTGGGCGCGCGCTCTAATGTTTTGAGGATAGGTTACAATATAATTTGCTTTTCTCAAGAACGATGCGTTACCTTAGAAATTAGTTAATAATAAAAGTTAGGTCAAATGAACATTATATGAAAACAGCATTATACAATTTGAAAATTATATGAAATGAACGTTATACTAAATGAAATTAGAGAAAATGAAAATTATATCAAATATAACATTAGGTCATATGAAATTAGGTTAAATATTTTTATAGCATATGAAAATTATATATGAAAGTTATGTCAAACAAAATTAGACTACCTGTTATTATACCAAACATTACACACCCATTTTTTTGCAGATTCTCATAGCCAAAAGTAAGGAATTTTAATTATAGTTTAGTTCGGTGTGCAAGAGAATCGGCACCAGTAGCTGTTCTGTGACGCAGCCGCGTCCGTATGAATAAATTATTACAAACACGATTATACCACAGACATTTGAAAACTGTCTGCATTGTGATCAACTCCGAAAGACATTGTTATAACAAAAACTACTGCAAAATAGCATAAAAGTAGTACTCGCTCTGTCTACACTGCAGGTATCAAATTTGCTTACGACCTACGCACCTTGCGCAAATACTAAATAGCCGTGTAGTTTTCAATGTACTCTTTGCCTGCCTAGCAGCGAGCAACTTGGAAGTAGCGCTCGACGGCTGCTGCCGCGGCACCACTTCGTGGCTGCTTCGCAATTTTTAGATAGTTTGTAAATCTAACGGAATTAATACTATGGGTGTCTGCGTTAACTCCTACTTTTCATTGCCTGATAAAAACAAATGCGGCTGTACTACAAACTGCTGTGTTGCAGCTGGGTTCGGAGTAGTAGTTCGGACGGACTATTACTGCTTTAAGCCATTCGCATGAAAATGCAGCACAGACTATGGTAGTCTGTGTTGCATACTTGCATCCGCCTTTGTATTTACGCTACCGGGGTTCCGGTATTGAGCATCTGCTCATCACCCATCTAGGTTGTGAGGGCAGGAAACCGTCATCACTTTACGTGTTCGGCTTTCGGTGAGATGCAGTTAAAATGCAGGTGTGTGTGTGATTGTCATCCTTCAAAGTCGGGTGGAATAAAAATCAAACAACAATAATAGTTGAAATAAAAATTTCTAAAAACCGCATAAAAATAAATCGTAAGTGTCTTAGCTTAATATTAAAATAATTTGTATTCACTGTGTATTAATAGAACGATTTTTACACTAAGTAAATACAAGATAAACTTCTCAAAACAGAACATAGTCCCTGCTGTGTCATTTGAGTGTGCATGTGACGTCACTGGCGCCAGCTGTCGGCGTATCGTTGTTAGCGGCGCTTGTTAGTACACTTTCGGCATTTTTAAAGAAGTGTTCTACATTTTTAGTCAATGTTTCTGCGTTTTTACGGGAAGTTTCGTCTGCTTTATTCGTCAAAATTACGGTTTTTCTAGTAACAGTTTCATCTGTATTATTCGTCAAATTTTTTGCTGTTTTTGCAAAAGTTTCTGTATGATTCGTCAAAACTCCAGTTTTATTTAGATTTCCTTCACTGATTGTCAAAATTTCATCTGTTTTCTTCGTCAAAGTGTCTATTGACCTACTATTTAATGTTTGGTGTATACTATTAGTCGGCGTTTCGTCTGCCATGTTGGGCAGCCTGTGATCGATGTTGTTCGTCGCCGGCGTCTCCGCAGCTTGCTCTGACTTGGGCGTGACTATGATTTCCGAATCATCATCTGAATCTATTTCATTCTCATTGTCCTCCATGGTCTCGGCTATTTTAGTCGCGGTGTCCTTACAGTTGGGCATCGAGAAAGGTTTCAGCAACTCTGTTAACCAGTTTTGCGTCACCGATATGAAGAACTTGCCGAATTCTCTGAAGGCATCCAGGTCACCCTTGCTTAACCTGATCGAGATCACTGCGCTTTTTGGGTCATGACAATAAGTCAAAGTCAATTGGAACTGTACGCTGAGGTCTTGCTTCTCAGCTTTCATAATTTCCTGGGTGATCTTTCCCTGCTTTTCTTCAAAAGACATGTCCACGACGCTGTACAACTTGCTGAACACTTTCCGTTTCCATATAGGTTTCGTCAAGGTCCCACTATACTTCTCTTTCTCTTTCCTAGTGTCAGGGTTCACCTTTTCTTCCATTTTGCCAACCTTGATCTTTAACATATTTTCGAATATCTCCATCACCGAATGTCTGACTACCGACTTCCAGTCGAAGCTAATGATAGGATTAACAATTCTAGGGAACAAATTGACTCTGAACTCTGGATGCGTTTTTCCTCGGATCAGTTTAGGTCTCTGCAGGAGTACCATTGAAAGAAAATCTTTGCACGAATTTAGTTTTTCCTTTTCGTACGCGTTGGCACAAAACTTGAAGTAAGTTTTGATGTCTACGGCTAACTTGCTGGTGACAGTGGAACCGACATTGTGACACTGTTCGAAGGGGTCTTGCACGACGATCGGCGATTGATACCGGATGGGCATGACGTAATGATCGAGGACGTTCTTCTTGTATCGTTCGAACTCGTCGGGTACGTCGGCGGTCTCCCTGAACAGATCTCTCTTGACGGGCACGCCGAGGTACGGGCAGATGACCATCTCGTCAAAGTTGAAGAGGGAATAATACTCGAAGAATCCTCCGAGCAGTTCGGAGATGGACGAGGTGTTGGAGCAGGGCGGCAGCAGCGCGGGGTCGTCCACGAAGCCGGTGTCCCAGCGGTCCACGAGCGCGGCCCGCGCCTGCCGCTGCAGCCAGGCCACGGCCGGCAGCACGCAGTGCGGCGCCTGCTGCAGGTAGAACACGATCATGAGCGTGAGCGCGTAGTTGGTGAGCTTGCCGGTGCCGGACAACTCGTGCACTTTGGCCCAGTACTTGATGATGACGGACATGGGCAGCAGGCGAGGGTCCGAGTGCAGCAGGAAGGCGACGAGGCGACTGTTCTGCGCTCCGAGGGGGGTTTTAAAGGTGACGTCGCAGTTGGTCTCGGTGGGGATGTGGAAGAACTTGACGATGGGCGTGTTGGCGCGCGGGATGGCGAGGATCTCGGCGAACGTGCTGCTGTACTGCATGAGCACGCGCTTAGCTTTGTTCACGTAGTTGCCGTTGGGCTGCCGGAACTGCCCCGGGATGTTGATGAAGCAGTCGGCGTCGCTTGTCTTGATGCCGAGCCCCGTTGTTATTGAACCGAAAGGTACCGCTTTGCAACCTGAAAGGGGAAGTTTATTATATTTTTATTACATCTATTCCAAAAGAGCTAGTTTATTCTTCGTAAACAGGTTCTAATATAGCTTTTTAATCCCTAGGGACTAACAGTGATTTGAATTTGGAATGTGGATATACAAAATTCAAGTCATTTATTCAAACTAGGCTGAGAATCAGCACTTTTCGAACGTCAAAATTACATAAGAGTCCCCCAAACCGCCCACCCTTCACCACTATTAACACACATATTGTATGTAAAAGTTCCAATCACCAAAGAGATCAATCATGAACATTGTGTGAACAAGTAACAGGCTGGCAAAAGAGAGAGAAACTGTGAATTCGGTCAAAATAAAAATTTAAGACGGCAGCGAAATTTAAAAAAAAAATCTTCATTGGTGTCGTTTTCATAGTTTTCGAGGGTGCTAAAGCCGATAGTGAGGTCAAAATGTAAATGCAAGATGGCATTTTGTTTTTGTTTTAAATCATACGTGAGACGGGGGTCGGACCGCACACAGTGTTCACCTCGGGAGTGTACTGTAGAATCCTTCGCTCCGCTCTGGATTCTCTCACGCCTGAAAAATAGTTGTTTGCTCCCTTGGCAAACAATCTACTATTGTCAACTTTCAATTTATGTGATTTCAGGATGTTAGTTTAATGCCAACACATAATGTTTATGATCCACTGAAACTTTTTATCTTTATAACCTTTCAATAGAAAGAGTCATTCTGAAATCAACTTAATAACACATGTTATGTCGATATTTGCTTAAATGAAAGCAAATATTTATGATTGCCATAAAAATCTCCCATTACACTCCTAGTATCAAACTCCTTCACCACTTCCTAGTGCTTTAGCTGAGTATAACAGAGAAGTGGCATAACAAACTCCCCAGCCTCACAACTGTCTGAACTTGATTCTACAGTACTTGTAGTACTTGAGTAATTAACATTAAAAGAAACAGAAAACATGAAATTAAATTATTTGCAAATCCCTTATGTCAGCTACCACACGCCATCATGTCAACAAAAACATTGAAAACTATACTCAAGCAGAAATAAAAACGTAAACAGAACTTGATACTTAAATCAAAGCCTCCAGGCATAAAGAGCGTGCCCGCAAGAAACTTGCCAATAATGTAACATTGCACATGTAAATGTAAATGTGCAATGTTACATTATTGGCACGTTTCTCCAACGAAAATGATCGCAAAATTAATGTGATAAACTGTCAAGAGCGCGTAAACTGCTGTGTTGATAAATCATTCAACCAATCAAAGCGACTTAGCCGCGAACAAATAATAACCTGGCCACTGCGCCTGCAGCGCAATCTCGAGGTCTGTGTAGAGCTGACTGAGGCACTTGACATCCTCCTGCGTCAGTCTGACGGACGACAGGATACTGTCCAGCTGGCTGTGGAAGTCACCTGACAGGTCGATCTTCTTCGGTTCTACGATTACACCTGGAGAACATAACGACAAATTCAAATGACACACTGATTCATTATTTATTTAATGTTACCGTCTACCATTGCAGTATTTGTGCAGTATTTCTGCATCGCGCAATTAGAGTTTACCGCGCGATAAACATTTATAGAATCTCCCAACTTCAAACCTTTGGGCAGTTGCCCGCCAGACACGACACCCGTCTGGTTGGAGGATCCTCCCTTTTCTATGGGGGATGAATGAATTTTACAACCTGTTCCTCATACCCCTAAAACGTTAACACCATTTTTATTATTGTATCCGTATTTTGTTTTTGTTTTTGACTATTTCGTTTGTTACATTTTTTTATTTTTAAGATTTATTTGATAGTTTCAAAATATTTCTAAGTATTGCCAGTATTTTCATTTGTTGTCGTATCGTATCGTCGTCTCCACATTGTATACAAAATAGTCTAAAACATTTTAAAAGAGTAACAGCTAAGTATAGAGTTTCTTGCTCATTCTTCTGCATACGAAATTACCTTTTGGAAAGGCCAAGTAAAATCAATTCTGTTTTCTTGTAAATATTGACGTTAAAAAAATGATTGATGGTTTTAAGAAATGATTTGACTTTGAATGATTTATTTTCAAATACAATTTTGGATCCAACCAGACCGCAATCGATGCTTGATCGATGAAAGACCGACAATCGTTCTACTATTCATTCTGAAATCAAGTTAATTTACACCGATATAAATTTGATATTTGTTTAATTAAAAATGAATGAATAACATGTGACATCCACCAACCCGTACTGTGCCCGCGTGGTGGATTATGGCCGACTACCTCTCACAGATATGTTTGTGCGTGTGCCGACAGTGGGATCATTAGAAGTTGATTATGTTGTGAGGTGAATGAATGAACAAGGTGTCATTATGTTGTGAGGTGAATGAATGAACAAGGTGTCATTATGTTGTGAGGTGAATGAATGAACAAGGTGTCATTATGTTGTGAGGTGAATGAATGAACAAGGTGTCATTATGTTGTGAGGTGAATGAATGAACAAGGTGTCATTATGTTGTGAGGTGAATGAATGAACAAGGTGTCATTATGTTGTGAGGTGAATGAATGAACAAGGTGTCATTATGTTGTGAGGTGAATGAATGAACAAGGTGTCATTCGAGTCGGAATAGTATCCAGATAGCCTTATTCGTAGAAGTATCCAAAATTCTTCGATACCTGTACCGCAATTTATAAAGGTTTTCGGTCCCCGATGTCAACCATACCATCCTTGACAATGTATTTCCGATAATTATTCGTCACGATAACTTCATTCTTAATCACACAGACAAAACCTTTGGTTTCCCCAAAGTGGTCGCCGAAACGCAGCCAGGATACGGACACCAAAGGGTTTACATCAGGCCCATGGAGGGCCCGCAAAAAGCGTCCGTGAAGCTCTGTGCCTTGCCATACTTCCTTACGATCGTTACATTATTATTATTACTTAACAGATTTATTTTACCTTTCTGTTTGCTCATGGGGAAGTCCCTCTTGGGCGTGGTGGGCTGGCCAACCTCGGAGGCCACCTTGGAGGAGTAGGGCTTGACGGACAGGAAGTACCCGTAGATGTGCAGCCGTTTGTACGCGGCCAGCGCCGCCTGCGCGTCCTCCTCGCTGTTGAACGTCAGCGTCGCGCAGCGGCAGTTGCACCTATCTATGCGCACGCTACCGAACTTTGTGAACACCTCGAGCAAGTCTTGTGGTTGAGTGTAGTTTGGGTAACCTGGAAGAAAACGGATAGGTTTATTGAAATTTCTGATAGTCGGAATTTAAATATAATTATTTACAAATTCGACTATATTATAGTTACTAAACAGTGTCATGAATCTTCTGTTTGGCATGAATGTCAAAACTTCCCATTTCAGCTACATGCAACATTCCATGTTGCTGAAACACACATCAGTGGTAAAAAGATACCGCTTTTATGTCGTAGCAGAGGCAGTTTTTGTAGTGCACTGATGTGCGACTGACTGTAAGGTAGGTATCACGATTGTGGTGCACTGATGTGCGACTGACTGTAGGGTAGGTATCACAATTGTAGTGCACTGATGTGCGACTGACTGTAGGGTAGGTATCACAATTGTAGTGCACTGATGTGCGACTGACTGTAGGGTAGGTATCACGATTGTAGTGCACTGATGTGCGACTGACTGTAGGGTAGGTATCACAATTGTAGTGCACTGATGTGCGATTGGCAGTACCTCGATTCTAATACACAGTAGTGCGATTGGCAGTACCACGATTCTAGCACACTGTTGTGCGGTTGGCAGTACCACGATTGTAGTGCACTGATGTGCGATTGGCAGTACCACGATTCTAGCACACTGTTGTGCGGTTGGCAGTACCACGATTGTAGTGCACTGATGTGCGATTGGCAGTACCACGATTGAGCATAAAAGTAATTTAGTTAATTTATATTATGAACTTATTCATTACAATGGGTCACCAAGATACAGGCTGTGCATAGTTTGGGACCCATTGTTAAATTGTTTAATTATGTTGTTACCTAGTTATTAGAATTTCATACCATGTTACTTGTATGTTTAAAACTAGGTGTAAGTTAAATAAACCGTACGCAAAATAGGCGCAAGGACGTGGAGTTCCGGACACTAGCCCGTTACACCATACAAGTTAAATTAATTAATTTGAAATCAAGAAATTCGGCAGAAGTTTGGTACATCGTGGGTTGGAAGATGGACGTGCATATCCTCACCAGAGACCAGGATCCTACGGCCGGGCGGCGCGTGCGGCTGCGCGTCGGGCGCGTCGGCTCGGCGCCGGCGCTGCGCGTGGCGCGGCGACGACGACGACGACGGAGAGGACTGCGCCCGCAACGTTTGCTCCATGGCTCATGGGTATAGGTGCACACCTGCAACAAAAAAAAATCATGTATAGAAAACCCTGACAACACTCAATTTTGCATGTAATTACATAATGTTAAACCTGCTTACTATTCGTTCATCAAGCTTGAATGCAGTTTTTCGAGTCCTACCCTGATAGGCTTAACGCCTCTGTACATTAAAATTTGTATACTTAAAGTGATAAATAAATAAATAAACTACGGGGCGTAGTTAGTCCTTACATATTATATAACAAAGTCAAAGTATTTCTGTAATTTGTATGGTGTGCATAATAGAGAATATTCTATCTATCTATCTATCTATCTATCCCCCGCCACATCTGTCTGTCAGAAATTCCTTTATTATATTATGCTAGTATCTATGTACTACATCATGCGTGGACGATGCTATGGAGCACACGTCGTACATAATGCTTACGACAACAATACCACATCAGCAAAAAAAGTTGCGACGGAAAGCGCGCGCGTGATGCAATAAATGCAAAGTACAAACGAATAATTGCATTCGTCAAACTCAAACCATTTATTTCAAATAAACCAATTATCTACAGGTACTTTTGAATTGTCAAGAGGTCGGTCAGTCAGAAATATGAAGCTAGTTGCCCATTCCAACGCGTAGTAGGTTCCTATGGAGAAGAACGGGCAAGAAACTCCAAGGACACTCTTTTAAATCAGAATATTTTAACAACAGGGTCGCAGAATGTCGCCCACTAACTGCTTTTGGAGCAGCATTAGAAGGAAACGCCTTTGAAATCGAGTGGGAGAGGGTGTGGCAACGTACGCGCTCAATCAATTTGTTAGGCAAGTCTATCTACTACACGAGTACAACCGCGATCCGAGGTCTAACTTAAACTATTGTGTTCATATTTTCATTCACCTTGAAGTTTGAACTCACCCTTTTAAATTAACTTGAGAGAACAAATTTTGTCACTTACGAAAATATTAAATTACACGTAATCAGATTATCGTCACCACAATCAATTTAAACTCAGCACTTTACACATAAAATCCTATCTAATATAAACTTATTTTATTTAATTATCGTCTAGATGTCTACACTTCGACATTCACATATTAAATACAGAGTATATCTGTTTACTAATTAATTACTATCGTATGTAATGATAGTAGGTACGAGGAAGAAACACGACATAGACAGACAAATATTTTGACTTTATGAGTAGGGAGTTCCCCGAAAATGTACACACACAACATGTAACAGAAGGACCACTTCAATCAATCTTAAGGGCCTTACTCTCGTTTAGTGCCGTAAAATGGTCACTTTAAAAAGCTATCTTCTCATTAATGGCTTGGATAAAAGATTTGAAAAAAATATATATTTACTATAGATTCATGTACAACATTTCGGGAACAGGACTTTTTTAGTATGGCTAAAACTTTTGCTTTAAAAAAAAATTTACCAAAACGCTATTTTTGGCTAATATTCCTTACTACTTCTGAACGGCTATGATGTTTGGAAATATTTTTACACTGAAAAATTGACGACTAAAGGTACTACAGATTTGATACTGCACATGTAAATCAATCAATATTTGCAAAGAAAATGTCCACATTTTGTGATAAAGGTTCAGAGGTGCTCTGCGCGGGACGCGGGCGGCAGCGGCAGTCGTGCGTTAGCATTGAGACGGGACGGCTGTGTCGCTCGTTGCTCCGCTCCGGCTATCGACCGACTATGCGTATACGTATGTGTTAGTGCTAATGTTTACGAACTTATTGTATTAGTGTGCGTTTATAGACTAGCTCGCTGCAGAGAGTCCAAACCGATTGTGCGCGTAGGCGGTTTATTGTTGAGTATTTTTTTATGTGCAATTATTTACAATAAAAACAAAAATATGTATGTATAAAATATAACAACATAACATCACGCCTGTATTCCCCGAAGGGTTAGGCAGAGGTGTACCTATAGATCACCCACATTTCGCCAGTTATGTTTAAAAGTTCCATGTTATAGGGGGCGAGCCCATTACCATCAACCAGGGACAAATCCGGACTCGGCTGCTATTGATCAATTTTAGAACACTTTGCCTGACCCGGGAAACGAACCCAGTACCTCATGCTCAGCAGTAACGCTTGCGACCACTAAGTCAAAGATGACCGAAAAAATGGAAAATCATTTAGTTTTCATTCATCATTGTTGTTATTACGGAACACATCCAATTTATTTTTAAAAGCTTTTATTTAACTTGCAATGTACTCGTACGTATGTATGTATGTTTGTTCGCGTGGAATCTTGCTACTCAATTTTGAAGCAGATATCTTCAACCGATTGAGCTGAAATTTTGTATACACGATAAGCTGTATGACGTCATTCTAAATCTAATATGGCGGACCATCCAAGATGGCGGAATAGTTATTTTTAATGCATTTCTACAATATGGGTATCAAATGAAAGGGCTTGTTGAGAGTAACTCGAAAAATAATGTGACGTCATTCTAAATCCAATATGGCGGAACATTCAAGATGGCAGCATAGTTATTTTTTATGCACTTCTGCAATATGGGTAGCAAATGAAAGGGCTTGTTGAGAGTAACTCGAAAGATAATGTGACGTCATTCTAAATCCAATATGGCGGAACATCCAAGATGGCGAAATAGTTCGTTTTTATGCACTTCTGCAATATGGGTATCAAATGAAAAGGCTTGTTGAGAGTAACTCGAAAAATAATGTGACGTCATTCTAAATCCAATAAGGCGGAACATCCAAGATGGCGGAATAGTTATTTTTTATGCACTTCTGCATTATGGGTATCAAATGAAAGGGCTTGTTGAGCGTAATTCGAATGTCTGCGTCCCTGCATATTCTTTGACCGTCGTTTTAGTGTAGCGCGCCACCGCGCGCATTTTTCGTATTCCAGGGGTAGGGCGTTTAGCTCCGCCCACATGAGCAAGGTCAGTGAGAAAAAACAGAACCATTATAGGATCACTCGTGTGTCTGTCTGTCTGTCTGTCCGTCTGTCACAGCCAATTTGCTCCGAATCTTGATCGATTAAGTTGAAATTTGGTAAACATGAATTTCGGTGACCCAAACACGGAGGTGTAACGTAAATAAATGAATTTTTAATATGGGAGTCACTTTTGGGAGGAAAATAAGAAAAGTTAAAAAGTTTTGCGAACTGTACCGTGTGTGACATATCAAATGAAAGAGCTTATTGTGAGGGTCTCAAACATATTTTTATAATTTATACCCTGTGTCCGAAGGAATAGTTTTAGGCACATTTGCCGATGACACTGCTACACTAGCTGTACATGAAGATGCGGTTCAGGCATATCTACGATTCTACAATCGAGCTTAGATGAAATTTCAAACTGGCTAAATAAAAAAAAATAAAGGCTAATGAAACCAATTCCGTACACGTGACGTTCACGAAAAGAAGAGATACATGCCCTCCAGTACGACTAAATAATGTTGAGATTCCACAAGCAGAAGACGCTAAATACCGACCGTAGAAGACATATATTCACGAAGCGTAAAGCACTAAGCCTACAACTAAGGAAACACTATTGGTTACATCAAGAAAGTCCAGGGTTTCGCTAAACAATAAACTTCGGATTTACAAATGCACCATCATAATGCCTATTTGGAAAAGCAGCTAATTCAAACATAGACATACTCCAAAGGTTCCAATCAACAGTGCTAAGGATTATAACTAATGTACCATGGTATATCTTTTTTGTCTCGACTTTTTGGAGGTGGGCGTTAATGACTGCGACACAGTATTTACTAATGCAGTTGTTATCGAACAAAGAGTTTCTGTAAATTGTGTTTTTTGGTTTCAATAAAACTTATTATTATTATATCACTAATGATAGCTTACATCGGGACTTAAAAATGCTAAAGGTTAACCTTTAGCATTTTTAAGTCCCTAAGAAGAAATCACACAAAGATTCAGTGCTTACAAGAATAGGTATTATTACGACCCAACCTAATAAACTAGCATCAAACCTTATGCAAACCAAGACATTCAGGAGGCTTAAAAGATTGGCCCCACAAGACTTGATATGAAGACCGATTGATGTGGATGAGCCAGTGAGCGCGCATACCAAGAACGACTAAAGACTAACAACACAAAAGATGCTGAATGTCAATAGATGGACAGATTGCAACAGAATATTTTTTTTTTTTTTTTAAATAATAAATCGTTTTACAGTTATTAAAGAAAATTTATGAAAATAGACCACCCCACCTTATCTCCGAAACTACTGAACCTAAAATTTGAAAAAAAAAAAAAAACAGAAATTCGTTCCATACTTACAGGAAAACCTATAATAAGCCTATGGTTTTGGCAAATCTCTCAATATAGTGCATACAAACTTACATTGGCAGTTAGTATGTATGGGAAAAAATTGTATTTCAACGTTTAGTTTGTTCTTGGGATAAATTCATCCCAACTACGAAAGGAACCCTTCATTGTGTGGTTCGACACTCACTCGGCCGGTTTATTGTTAAAAAATCAAAATTCTAAAGTCTCTCTCCTAAAGTCTAACTCCCCAGCAACACAGCTGTCTGTTCAGTTCGAAAAACTTGATTCTATACATATAATAGTGCTTATGCTAAAAATAATTTACATTACCACAAATTGCAAACATTTTAATGAGTAGATTATGTATGTCAATAATAAATAAAAACAAAATTCAATTTCAATTGTTTGTTGCTTGGGGGGGGGGGGGGGGTTGGGACTAATTAAGCTACTCCAATGCGGGGTGCATTGGAGCCTTTTTGTCATCTAAGTAATCTTTAGCTTTATAGTAACCGTTTTGATATAGTTTCTGTTTAATAAATGATTTAAATTTACAGAGGCTCAGTTCTTTGACATGGCTTGGGAGTTTGTTGTAAATACGTATACTTTGGCACTTAGATGAATTACTAATTTTGTTTCTAGTATTTAAGCTATGAATGTCGCGGTGTTAAGAATATAGATTTATATTCTTTTTTAGGAAACACAGAAATAGGTCTAAAGTTCGTGGGGTCTGATGTGCTGCCGATTTAAATGAAGGTATTATTTTACTACTCTTCATTAAGTCAGGAATTACACCACAGTCAATACATTTATTAAAAATAATTGCTAATTCAGGCGCTACCAGTGTTGATTATGCATTTTGCAATCTCTACGGAATTTCCCCATAGATCAGCAGTTTTTTTAACATTGAGTGTATTGAAAGTTTTAATAATATCTCGAGCACTAACATAGTCGAAATTAAACCCATGGTTACAAATATCAAAAAAAAATCTCAATAGGGACTTGGCAACAGTGGGTGAAGAATTTAAAGATTTTGTGGTTGAGACTGGAATACCTGCAAAGAAATTTTCAAAAACTGAAAACTGTTTTATTAATATTAAAGCTGTAGTCACTACTACGCTTTTTGTCTCTTCCAGTCTCATCTATACATAGTATAAAACAAAGTCGCTTCGCGCTGTCTGTCCCTATGTATGCTTAGATCTTTAAAACTACGCAACGGATTTTGTTGCGGTTTTTTTTAATAGATAGAGTGATTCATGCGGAAGGTTTTTGTGTATAATACATTAAGGTTTTGTGTAAATTGGCTGAAATATAACGATTATTGTTGAAGATGTCGGAAAAAATCATGCCAACTGGGAGCTTTACTGGCGTGCGCCGCGTAAGCCGTAAGAGGTACATCAAATTTATGTTTTACAGAATTGTAATTTTCTTAAAAAGTTCAAAAATAAAGTCCGCGATAGCATATGTCTATCTTCGAAGGATGACCTACAGTAACCATTTTTATCTTTCAGAATTTGATAAAAATTTCATTGTTATTTCCGAAGCTATTTTGACCGGTATTTTATTTATCCTTATCCAATAAAATATGTTATTTAAATTAGGCATTTAATTTAGATTAAAATATGCCTTGACATCGAAACATTAAACTCTCTTCTTGACATTAAAAGATATCACAGATTCAAAATTACGCGTGACAAAATTATTATGGTTGCCGACAACGCGGGCGCAGCGGTAGGAATCAATGACTTTTCCTCGGATATTAGGTATCTAACTAATCCCGGTAGTACGTACCCGTGTTATATTTTCCGACATCCACGCGGGCGAAGCCGCGGGCAAAAGCTAGTTTATTATAATTTATTTTTTCGCACAGTTCAAAGAGTTTGAATCTACTCTTAAATATCCCTTTAGTTGCCCATTCACTGAAAGTTGCAGAACCATCAACTGAGATTGACTTTGGTATAAAAGTTCAGTTAAATTCTATACAATACATGGCAAAAAAGGAATTGTACAGTTCATTAGGATCATCACAATAAGGCAAGTAGGGTAATTTACTATTAAGTTTGTTTTTAAAACTCTCCAAGCGACCTGCAGTTTTTGGCACTACAGTGATATCTCTCTTAGTCACTTTTTTATCTTGTTTACTAAATGTAATCAGCTGTCCACAGGTCAGAATCCAGTAGACTTATAATTTTTTTTATTAATAGGTAATATGTCAGTAAATATATTATCTAAACATGTACCTGATGTGGCGGTTATTCTAGTAGGCTCTAAACATAAATAATTATTATGGTTATATGACTGAAATAAATTTTGAATTTTTAGGCTCATCTATGAGTCCTCTAATAAATTAACATTAAAATCACCACATACAATTATATTTTTTCCTAATTTACCAAGCTTTTGTAACACATCATCCATGATACTCTCAAAGCAATCATAAATCGATGACGGAGGCATGACACACTCGATACAACTAACCGCTCCAACTCCACACAAGCTATTTCTATAGTCCGCTCAACAGATAGGTTTACAATATCCTTACGTTTTTTGAATTTAAATTGTTTAGTTAACAGTATTAATGAGCCACCATGATAAGGGTGCTCTACCCTTTTGTCAAAAGTTTTTATCAACCTATGCCTCAATTAGTTGAAGGCTAATAAATATCTCATTCTTTGTATAATACTTGACCTTCTGAATCTAGTTTGTTGAGCAACAGATTAAATGGAACAGGAAATTAAATAATAACATTATCTTGTGACCCTCATTAATAAAATGATGTACATACACATTAAATTAGTTATAAATTATTCCAATTGGCCAGTGCTTATTACAAGCACAATTTAAGCTTGTGAAAGTGTGTCTATAAATTATGGAGAAAAACACCATATTACTTACCGGTGTGAATATTGACTGCTTTTGCAAAGTATTTTGGCTCCAAATATCCTTTTCCGTTACCACTGGTTAGGATGACACCATTTTCTGACTCGTAGAATTTGACAGCATCAGCTAAGGCCCTCGCAAGGTCTATGTATATGTGGACTTCACTGTCCGGGCGAAGACCACTGATCACGGAAGCATCCTCCAACGTTCCTTTAGCTAAATGTATGTGTTTGCGCTTCATACGATTAATGCCTTCATGTTTTATTTGTGGCCAGAATTTTAAATATGTGCCATGGATAACTGTATTGTATTTGGGCTGAAAAAAATGGACTTGGGTTAAATAGTGCTATGATGTGCTTGCTTATCCAACAATATTTTAAAACAAAATGAATTAAAACCTCAGTAATGGGAGTGAGGTCAGCATCAGAGACTTCAGTGATTGTATGTCCTTGGTTAGCTTTGATCTCCAGACAGTTGCTGGAATGGTTTTGCCTCAGTTTGAACCTCTGCTTATCATTGTTATTTACAACTCTTTCAATGTCCAATATGTTGTATTTGCCTCTGAATGTTTTGTGCTGCAATATTTTGTTTACGTCCAAATATCCTTGTGGGCTGGAAAAAAATGCCAACTCATTTTATTCAAAACTCCAAGTTGGTAGTTATACGAGTAGAATTCTTATTTTCCACTGTTCTTATTCTTAGTTCCATAATGTTCATAAAGATTTTCACAAACACAGTTGTTTACACTTGTCTGGATAAACCTTTTTATTTTTTTGGGTGGGAAATCATCAAATGACTCCTCCCGCTCTGGGCGGAGCGAGAGGGAGTGTCAGACTTTTACTGACTAAAACCCACCCGTGTTCCTTCCGTTGCCTGTGTGCCAGGGCCGCGATATCCCTTTCGGACAAACCCGCAACCCCAGCAGGGTCTGGTATAAGCCAAGTTCTCCAAATAGGTATTTACACATTGATTGTTTTGAATATAAATGGACAGAATATCCACCTTAGGGACTCAATGACAGAAATAGTACCCACTTTCACCTAATTCCTTGGCGACTGAAGATTGTTATGAAGTGTATTGTTAAATTGTATTTTCATAATGAAAACTTTTATATTGCTAATTAACTTATGCTTTTATGTGTAAAAATAAATAATGATCAAAGAGCTGCTCAGGGGTACTAAACACTTTTATATGTCTATAGATGTATTTTACCGGTAATGCAGGACATGGTTTACCTGTATGGAGTTTAGTGACAGTGATAGTGAGTTATAAAGTGAGACATGTGAAGATGTTGCTTACTCATCTTCATACAGTAATAATTGTGCCACTGTCAAAACTTTTACTATTCAGGTCAGGGGAAGTACTTAACTTAAAACACAACACGTTAATTTTGCAGGTCAAAATATTTTTCATTCATAGTAACCATATTTAAATTAGTTTCGTAACTTATACATTTGATTGCTTACCATTGATCAAAATTGGTTAAACTAAAACAAATACCTATTTTAAGTTTCTGTGCTTACTAGATCATAACAATCTCAATGTCAACGTGACCTCCTTGATACGTGTACACAAGTAAAACGACTCCGACATTCAATGGGTAACTATATAAACTGCAAACACCGCAGAATTGACGCGATCCAATTCAAATTGCGTCCCGTGTCGATGCGATGCGTCTCAACGGCACAACACAGCTATACAAATTCACATTCATTATTATAATATATTTATGTACAGCTGTGTGGACACTGGAGACAGGTGACTAGCGAACATACCTTAGCCTGAAACCTTCTCGGACTGCTCCGTGTCGTAGCAGCCAAGATAAAGATTTACTTAACTGTATGTCTTTATTATTCCTGCAAAAAAACATGAACTGAATATAATAATAATACTGGACTCCTCAGGACAGCACGTCATTGAAGACACAACGTACATCTAATTGGTCAACGAAATTTAAGTTTACGATGCGTGCGATAATTATGGAACTATGTTTTATTTTGTCAATCAAGTCTTACACGACTTCAAAATTTGCGAGATTAAGTTTTAAAACAGAAAACAAAGGATGCGGTTGTCTTCGCAAAAAACGCATGCGTTATTTTCCCGTCGATTTGACATGTGTCATCAAACATTATTAAAAAAAAATAATGTTGCCAAAGCAAATCCTAGCCTGACACATACAAAGTCATCATATAACACAGAAAATAATCATCATTCTCTTGCCTTTATCCCAGTCTATTTGGGGGCCTGGCTGGCGCAACATGTGTGTTTCTTCGAAATCAAATCAAATCTTTTTATTGTGGGTATAGGTTATACAGACAGATGTTTATGTATGCGACTTGGAGTGTAGCACTTTAAAAGACGAGCCACAGTGGGCTGAAAATCGATCTTCATAGACTTAGGGATCAACATAGTATTTTTTTTATTTTGTCGGCAGGAATGGGTTTAGGCATCGTATATTGATCAATTTAATGCTATTTCAGTTTACCGATAAACGTTTTTCTTTACTTTATAGCACTTGGTATTAATAAATTATAATGAACATAAATTTAGTAGTTACCGGTTAAACATAACAAATTTTATGGAAATTAATTAATATTTTTTGTAATTTAATAACGAGGATGGTTAAATAATGAGATCTTATGATCCATTGGCCATTATCTATAATAATGAAATATAATATAATCCTATTACTGAGATAATTAGATCTCATTAACTAACTAGCCCCCTTCCTGCATAGTTTTTTCAAACCTTAAGTATAAATCGTGTGCATTTAATTACTATTTTCAATTGACTTTGTTTTTTCAAAGAGTGATAACCTATTTTCTAAAATGGAACAAGTGAATTTAGTACATAACCTTGACTTGTATGTTATTTTAAAGCAGTCTGGCAAGCTGGGTAACTACCTTGCATTGCTGCAAACTGTTGTGTCTCAGTTCAATTTAAGTCTTTCGGAAGAAGACAGCGACACTTAAAAGGAATTTTGTCGAAGATTCAGCCAGGCTGTCATAAAAAGATGGAAGACCGCCAAAGGAAACTCTGAAACATTTAAGAAACAATACGGAGACTGGTTGGCGCTTACAGTGGATTGGCCATCTTGTATTGTTCCGCAACAAGCTGCAGAAGATACTATTACAGATTATCAAGCACCTTCAACCAGCCAATCTGTATCTGTTGGAACACTAACTAAGCGTTTAATTCCTCGTAAACCATTCGTAGAATTGTGTACTAAACAGAAAAAACGGAGGATTGAAGAACAGAATCAACAAGACAGTGACGAACTAGCTTATGGTACAGTAAGCAAGTTAAAGAAAGATGGCAAAGAAAATTTGACTGAAGTCATTGATTATTTAATGAAAAATCCTGAAGAGGTAGCAACATTTTCGCAACAAATTAAAGCTCAGAAGCTTAAGCACAAGAAATGTACTTACACTCCGGAGAAAGCGCTTGGATTGCTGCTATCACTACCGAAGTGGCAATATATTACATTGCGAGAATCTACAATCCGCGAAGGTGCATCTGATATTTATCCATCGTATTATAAAGTGCAGCAGGCTAAATTAGTATGTTACCCTCCAAATGAGGCATTTAGTTTAACAGATACAATGGCCAAAGTATATTTATTGTCAAAATGGAGTTTCGATGGGATCATCAAGCCAAAGTAGATAAAAACAAAAAATGGAAGAAGGAAAGACTGATGAAGCCATTTTTATGACGACTTTGGTTCCCTTAAAACTAACTGCTGCAGTTGGAAAGGAAGTAATTATATGGGAAAATCCTAAGCCATGTTCTACACTATACTGTCGACCTGTCCAATTTATATTCGTCAAAGAAAGTGAGTTGGTAGTGAAAGATGAAATGACTAAAATGGAAGCAGAAATAAAAACTTTAAGCCCATCCAAATGTGTTGATGGCATTGAAGTTGAACACAATCTCGTCCTGACGATGATTGATGGAAAAGTGTGCACGTATCTATCAGAAGCACGCTCCAGTGCTGTGTGTTACTTGTGTTTGGCGAAACCATCTCAGATGAACGATCTCGATGCAGTATTGCGTAAAGAAGTGTCATCTGATATGATCAAGTTTGGCTTGTCACCTTTGCATGCTCAAATTAATAGCATGGAGTGTCTTTTGCACATAGCATACAAACAAGATGTTAAAACTTGGTCTGTCAAAGAAGAACACAACAAATCCGTGATGCAGCAGAGGAAGAAACAGATACAAGAGAGATTTCGAAAGGAGTTTGATAGATATCGTGAAGCAGGGATCAGGGACAATAAATGACGGAAATACGGCAAAAAAAGAATTAGAAGAAGAAGAATTTCCTGAAAGAACGGCAGCTATTACTGGCTTGGATGAAGAAATAGTGCACAGATTCGCAGTTATTTTACAAGCAATTACATCAGGTGAAAACATCGATGTTGAAAAATTTCGAGCTTATACCCGTACGACCGCAGAAAGATACCTACAGTTCTATCATTGGTACTATATGTCAGCAACAGTACATAAACTGTTGATTCACGGAGCTGATATCATCAAATATTCCATTGTACCGATTGGAAATCTGTCTGAAGAAGCATCTGAAGCGCGTAACAAAGACTTTCGCAAATACAGAGAGCACCATTCACGTAAAATAAATAGGACGAGCACGAATGAGGATATAATAAAGATGATGCTTCTGACTTCAGATCCTTACGTTTCTGCAACACGGCCAATACTGCATCGTGCTCAACATAAAACAAAGATGAGGCAAGAAACCTTGGATCTTTTAATTGTTGAGCCGAAGCAACAGGATGATATCGAGTTCTGTGACGTAGATGACATTAATTATGACACAGAATCTGATGAATCTGATATAGATGTTTAAGATGCTTGTAGCTTTAATTGTTTTTTTATTTGTTTAATTTTAAGATTTTTTTATTGTTTAAGATTCTTTTTAATTATGAGTCCACCATTCACACCTTTTTTTTATCTAATCAATATTAATTAATTCTTTTTTTTTGTATTTTTCTCTATCTTTAGATAATTACCATGTACCTCGAAAGTAGTTGTTATGTTGAATCAATTGCAATTTCATTTATATTCATATATTTTTTATAATCCTTTTATGATCATTTAGTACTTAATGTCAATTATAAACAGATTAAAACTTTTTTTATATTCTAAAAACACATTTTATTTTTTTTCTCCCAAAATCTAGCGCGTCCGCGCATTGTGCTAAATGACAAAAAATGCAGAAAAATAAGGGGTATAAGCGTGCCAAAGGAAATTAGTCGCACTTGTACCAAAGTCGAAATATATCCTTGTTTACATATTTCTCCATACATTTTTTTCAACCAAGTGCTATAAAGTAAAGAAAAACGTTTATTGAAAAACTGAAATAGCATTAAATTCATCAATATACGATACCTAAACCCATTTCCGCCGAAAAAAGAAAAAAAATTACTAAGTTGATCCCTAAGTCTATGAAGATCGATTTTCAGCCCACTGTGCGAGCTAAAGGCTGGGGAAGTGTCTACCCCTGGTAAAAAAACAGCTTTAGGTAGTGGAAAAGTGAATAATTTTTGAATGTTTTACAATTTATAGGTTATTTTGAGTTTGTTGACTTTATATTCTATATTTCTTATAGACTTGAGGCGTATGACAGAAATAACCTGATCAGAGTTGAAAACCAACTCGAGGATGATCTTCCTGACTGAAAAACTTCAAAGATGTTAATTCTAGTACTGTCCCTACGAATAATCTTTTATTATTCGTAGCACTGTCCCAATATGATAATACAATACACCTAGCTACACCTAGCTACACATCTTTACTATAATTTACATAATATCATATCACAAGTGGCAGTGGCGTAGCAAAGGGGGGGGCGGCGGGGGCGGGCCGCACCGGGCGTCACCTTTTTTGGGGTGACACCCACCCGGTCTCTCAACTTTAAGAATAATCAACAAAAAAAAAAATCGCTAGCACAAAAATTTCTTTTTCGGGGATTCCCCCACTAGCACTAGCTCAGCTCTATGTATTATTCGGGGATACCCGCAAAAGAGCCTGACGCTGTCGTGGGGGATTCCCCGTCCCATACTCGCGATCTTTGACGTCTCAGTTGCAACATTTCTCGTTTGTTTCGTGAAGTGTGTTGTGTTTGGTTGGCGTGAATTGTTAAACGTGTATTATTGTGATAGATAATAAAAAGAAAAAAAAAATATTTTAGAAACCTAAATGCTTTCTTCATTATTATAAATAATAAATGATCCATGTCCTTTATCATATAAAATTTATTGCTTTTTACTTTCGATGGGGTGGCACCACCAACTTCCACACCGGGTGCCACCCAAGGTAGCTACGCCACTGCCTGTAGGTAAAGACTTGTGATATGATAATTACACACAGTAAAGAAAACACACTTAGTTCTTCACAGTACAGGTTAAAAATGGATAGCACATTGGTGCCGATTCTCTTGTACACCAAACTAAACTATCAATTCCTTACTTTTGGCTATGAAAATCTAAATAAAATAAGCTATTCTGCAAAAAAGTCTCTAAATTAAAAAATAATTTTGACACAACTAAAATCGAATTTGACGATCGTGACTCCACTTGGTACTTGTTTGCCCAACCGCGTGAGTTTTTTTAGAGCAGGCGGCGCGCAGCGGGGGGCAGCTTCGACGTGTTTTTTTATGCAATTTTTCACTTTGCGTATGGAAAATATGAAAAATTATTACCTACATGTTGAGTTATTGGTGTTTTCTAAAGGGGGTCGAAATTTTCATTATTTTTGCGATAGGACACACCATTTTCGAAATATAAGCAAAAGAAAAAAGAAGATACGGTACTGTTTTTGATCCATAAGTCGAGGTGTTTGTGTGAACTTTGGTTCATGACCACTAATTGTATTCCACACCATTTTTATAGCGATTAAAAATAGTCAGATTTAGTTAGACATTCAAAATTTTTGGTGATTCCAATTCAGAATAGCAAAATTGACATTTTCACTAAATTAATAACTCAGTGGCATCTTAGGGCCTATGCACACCACGAAACGCGCCATCGACGCGCGTTTGTAGCTATACAGACGCGATACGCACGCAAGTCAGGACCTTTGCACACCTGTCTGTAGGATAAAAGCGCGTCGTCGACGCGCATTTCTAAAACGCGCGTCGACTTTGCGTTTAAAAAACGTGGTGTGCACAGGCCCTTAGTGCTGCCAAACTAAAATATAGTTAAGTTGTGTCACTTTAGTCTATTTCAGAATGAGAAATCGTCGTTTGAGAGGAATAAACTAAATTTTGGTGTTTTTTGTTTAGTTTAGCGGCATTTGTGACAAGAGAATCGGCACCAATGTCTCGCCGAAGTATCGGGTTTCCAATTTTTTTTCGGAGAGCTTTCTTCCCCAGTTTTCGTTTCTCACATCTTTGGCTACTAGATGGGTGACTGTATTTTTGCAGCGCTTCTGCATAACGGTGCTTAGTAGCGTAAAAGAACTTGGTTGCTTACACTAGGGCCGCGCAGCTTGGCCTCACGGGCCGCGCGGCCCTACTGGGGACGCGGCTTTAGACGCTGGGTATTATCGCGATCTGAAATGAGCAAGTGGCAGTTTTTATCCCCATTGAGGGCAAGGGGCAAGAGAATGATGATGATTGATGAATGTGTTCTAGATAGTATTTTTACCATAAACAAATTTACAGTAGTTACTAATTCATTTTAGTTTATAAAATGTTCATGCAATAATCATACCAAAATTCATGCTGAAAAGGGTCAAAATTACGTGTATTAAGTTTGGAATGGCATAGACAGCTCTTTTGTGAACTGACAGAAAATCAATGAAGTGTGTGGAATAGACAATTAGGCATAGACAGAGGTCAGCTGACTTCATTTCTATCGTTGGTCTTGTGATAAGTTGTGATCCTCCGCCATTCTCGGCCCGACTTTTCCGTCTTTCTCGTCCCGTGAGTTGGATTTTAAATATTAAAATATTGTACATTATTAAGTTTGTTTTTGGAGGAGTATGTGTTATTGACCGTGGATATCCTTGCTTTCTTCCTAAATTGCGGTAAGATTGTTCCTGATTCTGCCATAGTATTTCTTTCATGAGAACCATGTAATGTCACGCATATTTGGATTTTCGGTTTAACTGCGGTGTAGTTTCGTTCTAAAGTGTTATTAGTAGCATTTAAGTATTAATTACAAGGTATATTGGTTTTTAATTTAGGTATTTCACTACTATTTAGTTAATTATCGTTCCACCCATATATCATGTGACTATGTGTGAAGAGATTTGTATCGGAACACTTCAGCTCCTTTAGTACCTAATTACTGATGTACTTGACTAAAATTTGTACTGTATCTTAGCCGAAGTATCGAATGTATCCGCCCGTATGACAACCCACTGACCAATGTTGCTGATTATTGCAGGGGCAGGCAGTTTCTTTAGTACATACTTACATAGATATCTAGTTAAAGGTTCCTGCATCTCATTTTGACCAGAATTAACTATTATGTGTTAAACTTCTAGTGTTTTCTATATCAAAATGTAAAATGTTGTATTAAGCGAGCCTGTCTAATATTCCTATTAGAATCTAATTTACAACGATTTTTATATGCTTATAACCAACAACCCATTCTAGCAGGGAAATGCGACAGTCTGATATAATTTGTGTTACACGTACATAAAACTCTACTTTCCATTCTATTGTCATTTACCATCTCGTGTAACTTATATTATCTCTTAAGTACAAAATTACATGAACTACTCCGTGACTGACTGACTGACTGACTGACAAACAACTCATAGCCTAAACCACTGGACATAGAGATATCATTAAATTTTGAAGCCATGTTCAATTCTGTAAAAATTGTATGTGGAGTTGCACTAAGTTAGGATTTTCAAAAATTAGCTCCTGATCGGTTCTAATGTCCATTAATGGTTTGTCAGTGACCAACTCATGCTTATCAGCTGGTATAAAATATTATGAAATTGTTAAATAAAATGCTAATGATTTTTAACTTGAAAAGCTTTTTCTCTATTAAGAATGGTAGATTTGGGTCATGTGACTTCGTACTAGGGAAAAATCAATAAACAGGTCCATTACGTGATACTGCAATAACTGTATTCTCTCATCTTTCTAAATCATTTTGGCTGTTACATAAATTTTATCTGTCAAGTGTGTATTTTTTTTTGTTGTATTGCGTTTTCTTCTGACTGGTCTAATGATCTCAGGTCAAGGAAAAAAATCCTCTGTGGACTAAAAAGAAGAAGGCTTTATTATAGGGCAACATTTCTTCCATTGAATTTTTTCCAAAATTTTGTTCATGAGAGTTGACATTGATGGATGAATATGTTTATCAGTACTCATTGATAAAAGTTAGTTGTCAGCTGATCTGCCAGTCTATGGTCTTAGTCTAACCAGCAACATTGGCAGAGGTGTTGATAAAATTTTCTTTTATTATTGTATGTTTAATTTCAAACTTATTGATATTTTTTTCCATCGTCATGAATTTATTCAACTTACCATTAATATTTTATAATAGTTTGATATTATTGTGATAAGAAGAATATTGTGGTAAAATTACACTTAAATGATGGCAGGATCAAGGACAATCTGTAAATTGTAATGTGTTGTGTTATTTCAATACTAGTATCACTTGTGTGCACCTATGTAAATGATTGATAGTACTAACCTATATTTAATGAGTAGAATGTTTGACTTAAGTACCATTTTATTATTTAATCAACCAAATCAATAGTACTATTTGTGAATTTCCTATCGCCACTTCTGTTTAACACCTTATTACTGCAAACAAAGACTTCTATGAAGAATAGAAATACAGAAATATTTTGCAGTTGTGTCTTTTCATACTATAACTTTTTGTTACCCAAATTAGTTATTAAAATTATTATTTTTTTGTTTAGGTATAGAATTAATAATTCAAAATGAGCAGACAGGGGTTGAAGACGATTGCTGATGAAGAAAATGAGGAGAGGTTCGGTTATGTGTTCGCCGTATCCGGTCCCGGTACGTACACATCAAATTTTTATCATTTATTACAAACAGCAGTACTAGAGCTCTTTGCTAAGTATCTTTTGGTGTAGTAATAGTGATCAATACCATACATCAGGGTTTCCCAAACTGTGCGTCGCGACGCCGCCCCGGCGTCGCGGCCTTATCCCAGGGGCGTCGTGAGGCGATCCACATAGATTAGAAACCCTTACCATCAACACTTTCGACAGAGGAAGAAGAACAATTAATAGAATTATCCTGTAACTCCAGTCTTAAGCTCCAATACGACAAAGGCAAACTGCTTGAATTTTGGAGCTCAGTTTCTCACGAATATCGTGCTATTAGCACTTCAGCATTGAGGGTTCTATTACCATTTGCGATATCGTACTTGTGCGACACAGGCTTTTCTGCAGTTGCAGTAATAAAGAACAGAAACAGATCGAAAATAAATGTAGAGAAAGAGATTAGAGCGGCGATTTCTAAACATGAGCCCTGTTTTGAGAAGCTGTGCTCAGAAAAGCAAGCACATCCTTCTCATTAGTAGCCAGCCAACAAAGTAAAATAAACACCTCTTTTCATTTTTATTCTTATTATGATTGGTTTTTGTTCTTATTTTCTAATAAAAATTATAAATGTTATTTGGAGTTTTTCTGATAACTTGTTACTAGGCTAGAACTACAATTGGTAAGTATACTTATTGGCTAGAAGGGGGTGTCGCAAAAAAATTGCTATTTCCCAAGGGCGTCACAGTAAAGATAAGTTTGGGAAGCCCTGCTATACATGTTTCTACCACCAAGCAGCCTTCTGTATTAGGAGAAAGGGTGCCAAAGTAACTACAGGCATAACCCCCCCCCCCCCCCCCCTCCTGCCTCGGTTGGCGCTTACAATAATTACGTCTTCTAATATTTCCACTTCTGGGGCACAGGCCTCCACTCTGTAAGAGGGATGGGTTACCTATGGCTTTGAGTTTAACAATGTAAAAGTCTTTATTTCCAAACATTTACCCAAAAGGGGAGGAGCTTCTGGAATGCCATACAATAAGAGGACGAGTATTTAGGTCAACAGTTTTCCATTAAATATTTAGGTGGAAACGTTATGAACGCACATTACGTCATTCTATTTGGCATCAGATTCTAGGTGATATGACATAATGCATGCTCTCAAAATCTGCAGTCAGGGTTTTTGAATAATACATTTCAACAAACAAAATACACTTAATAACATTGTTGATATGAGTTGGAATATGAAAACATGAACACAAAATAACTATAATTGTAGATTTGCAAGACTGTATATGTATGTAGATAGGTTCAGAGCCTGCAATTTCGGCAATTCGCTAACCTCAAACGCGAGCCTGTCTTTTCTTTGGGCCCTCTCATAATGACATGTCTCTAACTTATCTACTGGGTATATCTACCTATATGGCTATTCTGCAGTACACAGAATCGCAACTGAATGCCCAACTTGCCTCCATATTAAATATGAGTTTAAATGAAACCAATATTTTTGTAACCACAGTCGTCACGGCGGAGAAGATGTCCGGATCAGCTATGTACGAGCTCGTGAGGGTGGGGTACAACGAGCTGGTAGGAGAGATTATTCGTCTGGAGGGTGACATGGCCACCATCCAGGTATGTGGACAAAATGCATGATGCGAACGAAAATTACTTCTGATTTATAACATTTAGCTCAATAAAAATAATAACTTCCACTGCAGGGCAAAGACCTGTTATCATACCATAGGGAAGTAGAATTTAATGAAAAAACAATAAATTATAAAAATATGTTGATTACAATACATGTTTGACCACATTATTAACATTACCATCTTTTATACCATGTTTTTAGCAAATAAATGACATTTCTATTTCTAAACAATTAATATTACAAATAATATTTAATCAATTCTTAACCATTACTAGTATTAACAAAATAGCATTACCAAAAATATTAAACTGACCCTCCATATTCAACATAGGTATACGAAGAAACATCAGGTGTAACAGTGGGAGACCCTGTACTGCGTACTGGCAAACCTCTGTCCGTTGAGCTGGGCCCCGGTATCCTGGGCTCCATCTTTGACGGCATCCAGCGCCCCCTGAAGGACATCAACGAGCTGACACAGTCCATCTACATCCCCAAGGGTGTCAACGTGCCCAGTCTTGCTAGAGAGGTCTCCTGGGAATTCAACCCAATGAACATTAAGGTGGGTAGACTGAGGGTGACTTTTTTTTAGAGGCCAACCGAAATTCATATTCCTTTTTTTGGAAATCGGCCGAAACACATTATTTACGGCAAATCAATATTTTCAGTTCATTTATTCAGACAATCGATAGTAACAGCAACTAAACGCACAAAAACTGAAAATGCAGATAAAATGCTTTTTCTCGCTTATAATGATAACAACAGATTGTTTTTATTAGGTAAATAAAGTTTCGTGTGAATTAAGGTTTAAATAATAATATATTATGATTAAAAGATTGGCACTGCATTTCTTATACTTTTACGAAAGAGAAATGTAATTTAAAATTGTATTTTATAAAAATTGTAATTTAAAATTTTTCATTTAAATATTTATCGTTATTATTCAGATAAGTAATATAATTGTTTTAGTTTATTTATGAATGAATTACATTTTAGTTTTTTTTAATTATTTCCTCTCTTCTTTCTTTTTTGTGTGGCTAACCTGGTGTCAGAGTTTTAAAGCCAGAGCCGGTTTGGTTTTTGGTCAGAGGCCCATCTCTGACCTGGCTTCACATGCCTTCGAGAAATATCTCCTGACTTGACTAGGACCTTCTACTCCAGCTTCCATAAATATGCTTAGGTATATATGATACAATAATGAATGATTGCTTGCAGGCCGGCTCCCACATCACCGGTGGAGACCTGTACGGTATCGTGCACGAGAACACGCTGGTCAAACACAAGATGCTTATCCCGCCCAAGGCCAAAGGAACCGTCACGTACATCGCACCCGCCGGCAACTACAAATGCACTGTAAGTACTACTTAGCCAGTTTTAGGTATAATGACACTGTCTATCTATACAAATAAAAGCGAAATACCACTCACTCACTGAATAGTCACTCAGTGAGTGAGTGGTATCACGGAATCTCAAGAACTATTAAACCTACAAAGTTGTAACTTGGGGAGTAAGTTCTTTATGCAGTGTAAGTGTAAGCTAAGAGGGGATTTTTGTAAGTTCTACTTCTACTTCTTTATCATGTGGTTAGTAACTAACCTGATGTCAGAGTTTTTATGCCGATCTCTTAACATTAGGTGGTGCATCTGCTTGTTTGATTGCCCCCAAAAATGTAAAAAAATAACGCGCGCGTCCCGTGACCATTATCATGATCGCCATAAGGTGTAAAATGAAATAGAATCATGTTTGGTTTTCATTTATGCTCCAATCTCCATAGCCACTATATTAAGATGTGTTACCGGGATAACAACAAACTTTTGAAAGAATTACTGCTTTTCTTGGTCAGTTGTGTAAAAATAAGTAACCCTCGGTGATGATGTTCAGGACATAGTGCTGGAGACGGAGTTCGACGGCGAGAAGGAGAAGTACAGCATGTTGCAAGTGTGGCCGGTACGTCAACCCAGACCTGTGGCCGAGAAGCTACCCGCCAACCATCCGCTACTCACTGGGCAAAGAGTACTCGACTCGCTGTTCCCGTAAGTATAGCGCTGCAAGGTTATTTCGGCGCGTGGCCAAAAATCTGAACTAACGCCGCCATCTTGTTTTTTCAATACATTTCACAAAACAATTGCACAAATGTTTACCAACAGCGCTTTACTAATGGGTAGTGTTTGACGTGTTTTTGTTGGTCCAGCTGTGTACAGGGAGGTACCACGGCCATCCCCGGCGCCTTCGGTTGCGGCAAGACCGTCGTCTCTCAGGCGCTGTCCAAGTACTCCAACTCTGACGTCATCATCTACGTCGGGTGCGGCGAGCGTGGTATGTACTACTGATTACTATTCTACATAAAAAGGAAAAGAAGAAATTATATCTAGTTATACTTAGACGCAATAATAAGTACTTTAAACGCAATTTAACAAAACTTAGATTTTTTAGTTTCCTTTTTTAAATACGTTTATAAGCTGTAAATCAATACTTAAATGATAAAGTTGTTAATAACAAGAGCTGTCGTCATTAACAACTATAATGATACCATAACAATAAACAATAATTATGCACAAAGCTTTGTGACGCTCATAATAATTACTATGATTGATATCTACTTCTAATGATGTATTTTGAAATACAGTATTTGTCTATTCATACTTCCGAGCTCTTGATGGTTTTTATCATTTCTTGTTCTTTTTCGTTAGCAAGAACGTTAATTATTGATTAGATTCGTGTCACATTATTAAGGATTGTCTGTTTGTTTTTAATTGTATACTAATCAAGGTGTTCGTGTGCAGGTAACGAGATGTCTGAGGTACTGCGTGACTTCCCCGAGCTGACGGTGGAGATTGGAGGAGTGACGGAATCCATCATGAAGAGAACTGCGCTGGTCGCCAACACTTCTAACATGCCTGTAGCCGCCCGAGAGGCTTCCATCTACACCGGTAACTAATATTAATAATAACATTTATTAGTAAGTAACAGTACAATCATTGAGACTTATTCGGTGAGCCACAAACCAAGCGTAGCCTCATAATTTTACAAAATTATGAGGGTCCTTTAAGTTTGAGGATATAAAAATAAGAGTTTAAAACAAAACATTCATTTCAGTATTCTGAACTCAAATTTAAATGGATTATGTTACTGTCCGGTTAACTATACTGACACTTAACTGTACATTAACGTTAATAAGGGATGAGTGAATGACACTAATAGATCAAAATCAAAAGTTATTTATACGAATTAGGCTGAGAATCAGCACTTTTCGAACGTCAAAATGGCATACGACAGTCCGTCGGCACGCCCGACCTTCACCACTCCCTAGTGCTGCAGCTGGGAACAGGAAGTGGCGCAACAAACTGTCCAGTAGCGCAGCTGTCTATTCAGTTGCAGCAAAACTTGTGGTACAGGAAACTTGTAATAGGTGGCAGTCAGTCCTGCTACAATTTACTGTTAAGTAGTTAAACTGTATACTGCTGAACTATGGTGTATAAGAATGTATAGTTCTTGCTGACATGAGAGAACATGACAAGAAAAGAGTCATTAATTTAACGGGACATCAATGCTGTCTTATATTTGATTTTTTGAGAACTTTAACTTTGACACTAAAGTTAAAGCTCTCAGTCAAGTTAATTTACAAAATCATGGAAACAGTAAAACATAATACAAACTAAAAGTACATTAATTGTTGTCTTCTTCTCGTGCTCGCTACGGCCGTGCGCACTTTGGACGCGTTTTGTACGAATTTTACTCGTGCGAACACATACGAACACGCACGAACGATTCCGACCTTCCAAGTACTAAGGGAACGTTCAGACTGAGTGCGAGCTAGTCGTACGTATAGTTCCTACGTCCGGAAACAATGGTTTTCAGCGACAGCCGGCGTTGACGTGATGACGTCTACCAGTGCAGCATAAAATGAGATACAGAAAGCAAAATAAAAATTAAATTAAATACCTCATGCAAGTTCTTAATCTCTCTACTATTCGCAGGTATCACTCTGTCCGAGTACTTCCGCGACATGGGCTACAACGTGTCCATGATGGCCGACTCCACGTCCCGCTGGGCGGAGGCGCTGCGTGAGATCTCGGGGCGCCTGGCCGAGATGCCGGCCGACTCCGGCTACCCCGCCTACCTGGGCGCGCGCCTGGCTTCCTTCTACGAGCGCGCCGGCCGCGTCAAGTGTCTGGGCAACCCCGACAGGGAAGGTGAGGACATAACTTTTTTGCGATAGTGAGCTATAAGGAAGGATTACTGAAAATTCACTCTCTAAATGGGTTAAATAGAGGAGGAAACTTTGTATGGAAGTTCGTCATTTTTGCGATGAGAATCTCATCGGGCACACAACTTGAAATTAATATTTTTATAATCATAACAAAATCACAATATCAGACTATTCTGACGCGTGAACTAGGTCTATCATCCTGTGGTTAAGAACATAAGTCTGCTGATTCTTTGCTACTAGTGAAAAAAAAAAAAATACAATTAAACCAAGTACCCAGATACTATATAAACCTCGACATTTTACAAACAAAATAAATAAGAATGATAAGGGTTGCTCATTCCAAAATTCATGCCACACAATCCTATTGCGATTGCACAAAAATGAGATTGAAAATGAAATGCAGTGACAAATGTTCAAATAACAATAATTAATGGAAAGATTACTTTTAATTGGTACAAAACGAGTGTTACGAAGCTGTGTAACGCGTGTCACACCCAGGCTCCGTGTCCATCGTGGGCGCCGTGTCGCCGCCCGGCGGAGACTTCTCGGACCCGGTGACGGCGGCCACGCTGGGCATCGTGCAGGTGTTCTGGGGGCTGGACAAGAAGCTGGCGCAGAGGAAGCACTTCCCGTCCATCAACTGGCTCATCTCCTACTCCAAGTACATGCGCGCGCTCGATGATTTCTACGACAAGAACTACGTTGAATTCGTGCCTCTTAGGACCAAGGTAACAATAAATACTCAATATATTTATTGCATTCCACAATGTGTACTTAGGTGGTAACTTAATATTTAATTAGATCGTTATGGAACCTATCTGGCACAGCTAAATAGAGGAGAGAGGAAGCTTTCAAACTTATCTATTCTTAAGTATATCTAACTAGCGACCCGGCCCTGCTTCGCACGGGTGTAATGTACTGATGCACACGTCAACATCCCAATGATCACATGGTTAAAAACAAAATGCAGTATCAAACTACCAACTAGTCAACTGCCGGATGTTCCCAATTTATACACTAATAAAATATCGTTCTGATCATCGCCGTGTATACGAGCCTTCGATCAATAACGCACTAGATACACTATCCCATACAAAAGTTCTCTTAAAACTGTCACCAATTGTGTTTACGTACTTCTAGTTTAAATAAATATACATTAATGTAAATTCAACCTTAAATGCAATGCTTAAAGTTGTATTCACAAAGCTATGAACAAAAAACAATAAAGTCAAACATAGGTCAAAACAAATTCAACCTTACACGCTTGTTTTAAAGTTCGAATTACAAAGTGCTAATAAAAGCAATAAAAATTTATGACAGAAGCTCGCCGCTTGGACAAGGAATGAATGGAGTCGAAATGTGTTTATATTTCTTTCTATGAAATACAGAAAAAAATAATTTATACTAACAAATTCAGTTTATTATAAGCCTTGACACTCAAACATAAAGTTTAATTACAATGGCAAAATTAAATCTTTCTGTCGTCGGAGATACAAATATTTAATTACAATGGCAAAATTAAATCTTTCTGTCGTCGGAGAAACAAATATTTAATTACAATGGCAAAATTAAATCTTTCTGTCGTCGGAGAAACAAATACGAGTAAAATGTCATGTCGCTTGAAAATAAAAAGTAAATTTTATATAAGTTCAGAAATACTTATTGTTACTGTTGTACTGTTTTTAGTAATCTACGCCTTTGCGTGTTTCCAGTTATGTCCAATCTATTAAAATGAATCGAACAAATTGTCGAATTTTTAGTAGTTGTCACAAACATTGGTCAAACAATCATAATATTTGCTAATTGATTTATATTTACTATTTAATTCTGTTTTTATTTGATGAAAATCACTTACTGATAATAAACTACCCGAAAAAAAAAAACTTGGTGTTACGGTGGTGTTTTACAAATTTTATGAACGCGTACTGCGGCATTTGACGTCTTAACGTTGGCTATGATTGGACCATACTAATTTGAAATAAGACCACAACCGAATCTGTGCTCTTATTTTTCGTTCCGTTTTAGAAAGCGCTTACCAGGAATCTAGTGCATTATTAATCGAAGATACGAGCCTTATAAAAACAAAAGGGAATCTCTTGTCTAAAGATGGTCGTACTATTGTCTAAGGATGGTCGCACTATTGTCTAAGGATGGTCGCACTATTGTCTAAGGATGGTCGCACTATTGTCTAAGGATAGTCGCACTATTGTCTAAGGATGGTCGCACTATTGTCTAAGGATGGTCGCACTATTGTCTAAGGATGGTCGCACTATTGTCTAAGGATGGTCGCACTATTGTCTAAGGATGGTCGCACTATTGTCTAAGGATGGTCGCACTATTTCGTTGAACCGGTTAAATGAAAAAAATGGTCAGTCCTCCATTTGCGGAATTTGGACGTCCAAATACTTAATTATTAATGTTTTGCTTGCTTTATTTTGCTGCTTGTAATTTTGAAATCTGATATTTTTGATAGTATTCATTTAAATGATGTGATGTCCAGGCATATTTTAATCTTAATTAAATAGCCAATTTTAATAACATATTTTATCGGATAAGGATTATAATAATATATTGGTTAAATAGGTTCGGAAATAACATCAAAATGTCACCTATCCGAAAGGTTCGAAACTTTGTTGATATAAGATATACAACCCAGTAGTACATAAATGTTATCTATCTGTTAAGGTTTACTCAGTGCACGCCATGTAAGCGCTCATTTATCACGATTTGACTAAGCGTCAAGTTTCAGTACTACGTTTACGTTTATTATAAAATAATTATATAAACCTCCCTGATAACATTCTCTAAATGATGTTGAAAACCTCATCATCATTAGACAAACGTGAAAACTGAAAAGCGACTTTGTTTTATAATATTTGGAGATTTTTCTAATGGGTGCATTTTCAAATAAAAAAAATGTATTTTAATTAGGTGTGGTTATCAGTAATATTAATTTTCTATGCTTGTATAAGACCGAGGTATACTATACTCAAATAAGATAGCTCGATATATCCAGCACATGCTATAATAATTAAGAAAGTCTATTGCTGCTAGTAGTTGGGAAAAAACTATTTATAAAACAGCTTTGATTTTTGGTTATAATAGCTATTACTGTTAGGAATTCAAAATACAAAGTAAGGATGGCGAGATTTCCGAAAGAAAAAAAGGAGATGTCCATGTATTTGACAGATGATTCTATTCATCTGTCAAATATGACATACATTGACACATGGTACTTTCCTGTCTTTACTACTTTTTTTGTGTGTGTTCTCGTTATAATATCTTCTAGATAATTAGAAAGGTTTGTTCGTTTTAGGAGTAAATTCATACTGAAATAAAAAAGATTGTTCTCAAAATTGGATGTCAAATGAATCATATAGTTTGAACCACTAGTTTTTGGGAGGTCTATCCAAATATATTTAACTTATCCTGGTTAGAATGATTGAATAATAAAAAACCAATATATCAGTTATAAAAAAAAAGAATATGAAACTAGCATTGAGTAGTAGAAACCTAGACCTACACACATTCAAGTAACATCCTAAACCTCACCACCAATCAAACATAAATTCCTCACAACCCATGCGTTCCACCAGGTCAAGGAGATCCTACAGGAAGAAGAGGATCTGTCAGAAATTGTGCAGCTGGTCGGCAAGGCGTCGCTCGCAGAAACAGACAAGATCACACTTGAGGTCGCCAAGCTGCTCAAAGACGACTTCTTGCAGCAGAACAGGTGAAAAAGAGCTTTATGAAAATTATTTAAGATTATTATTTATATGAAGTTTCGGTTATGGTCAGCATCAAAATAATAGAGAGAGACTCGAAGAGGTGTTTCAGAATGAATACAATACTACATATATATACTATCCAACCAAATGAAACATATTGTACTAGTCCATGATATTATTTAAAGTTAAAAAAAAATGTTGCAGAATTAAATTTAGTTTAACTTTTATTTATAGGCTCTATCTGATCTGATTTATTAGTTCAAAAATACGGTTCAGAAATAAAATCGCTGTTTTAAGATTGAGTACAGGGTTCAAACCTAATTTCTCCGGGCTATTGCAACGAAAACTAGGATTTTCATACATAGTTTCATTGTCAAATAATGTATTTCAGTTAGGCATGTAAAAGGATTTATAACATCAAAATTTACAAGAAAATTGAATTTATTTTAGTTGCCCCTCTGAAAAGGTAGTTTCATATGGAGAAGAATGGGCAAGAAACTCCATAGATACTCTTTTAAAAGTTTTACAATATTTTGTATACATTAATTATATAATTACTAGATGCGCCCCCCGGTATTGTGGCGGCATCTACAATCGCCACATGCGAACTACGCATCAAAGACCTGACGTCACACAACATCCTGCATCGCGCAATTACAGTTTACCGCGCTATGGACATATATACAATCTCCCAACTTCAGTTGCCCGCCGTCTGGTCGGAGGATCCTCCCTTTTCTATGGGGGATGAGTGAACTTTACACCCTGTTCCTCATGCCACTAAAGTATCATCCGCATAAGTCTCGATCCAGTGGGAATATCGGAATAAAAAGTATCCTATCTTCCAACCCAGGTCTACCCATGTGCCAAATTTCATCCAAATCCGTTCAGCCGTTTTAGCGTGAACGCATAACAAACAAACTCACTTTCGCATTTATAATATTGGTTAGGATATGTGAAGGCGATGTACAAAAATGTGAAAGTGTAAAATTACTAAACTACAATAGCTCATAGGTTTGTTTTCAGAATAAACCTATGACCTATTCTAGTATAGTAATTGCTGTTTTTCTCTCTAACTGTATGCTTGTATTTCAATGTATGTCTTCTTCCCCCAGCTACTCGTCCTACGATCGCTTCTGCCCGTTCTACAAGACCGTGGGCATGCTGAAGTGCATCATCTCGTTCTACGACATGTCGCGTCACGCCGTCGAGTCCACGGCGCAGTCCGACAACAAGGTCACCTGGAACACCATCCGCGACGCCATGGGCAACGTGCTGTACCAGCTCTCCTCCATGAAGTTCAAGGTAACCGTCTGACCCTGTACCGGAGCAATAGGGTATTTGATTTTCCAAAACCTAGAAAAAAAATAAGTTGCAGTAAAAACATTGATTAAATATCTCCAAAAATGGCGAAGTTGTTTGCGCTAAGTCTATGCTAGACAGAGACAGCACTACTAGCATCTAACGTCAAAAGACAGAAGTGCCATAGTAACTTCCTGCCATTCAGTACAATGGTGGTTTTGCGTGGCAAGGATAGAAGATACGACAAAAGCGTATTCGTCTTTTTTCCGTAACATTTTTAAAATAAGTATTAGTTCGTAAATACTTTTGATAGTAGTTAAATACCCTATTACAGGCACACGACCCATTTCAGCGCTCGTTGTATCTGGGAGGCAACGCAGCGGCGATGCTTTAGTATTGCAATGTAGGCGGCTTTTTTGCCGTCCAGTAACATAGAAAAACAACACAGCTATTAATTCTACACACTTCGTCATTGAACCCATTTATAAGCGAATTATTAATCACTGTCTTTATTCGCAGGACCCCGTGAAAGATGGAGAAGCGAAGATCAAGGGAGACTTCGACCAACTGCTGGAAGACATGGCCAACGCCTTCCGTAACCTTGAGGAATAGGCCCCCCCCCCCACACGAGCGCTGCGCCACCGACTATCGCCTACATACTTGCACAAACACATGCCGTTATCTACTTTATAGCAAAGTAAATAGGAGCATATTGGCATGGTCGCGCTAGGCAACAGTCGACAGTGCAACGCAAACGCGTATTGTTAATACACTAAATAGACGTAAATAAATGTGTTAAAAGTCTACGTAGTGTGAATAGGTTTAATTATATGATTACTCGTATTTCAATGCAGAATTCGTGATTCCAATTGTTGAAATTGAACGAGTCGAGCGCGGCTCGCCGGACAACCCGCTCCATTTGTAAATACACGAACAAATGCCGGCGAGCGACGCGCGACACGCTCGCAGTTAATTAGTTGTTATTTATATCAAATATATACTATTTATACACTAAACAATGAATTATTTTACGCCCGTTTGTATTTCGCGTGTTATAAAAGTCATAATATCGAGTACCCTCTTGCATTCCACGTTATTATTAGAGTTTAATCGAAGTAACATGTGTTTGTTGAAAAAAGCTGCAGTTTTTTACGCTTTTCGTGTCTCGATATCAGTGTTACCAGCATTTTGATGTATCGGATATGTATAAGAGTTCAGTATTATGTTTACTTTGATAGTTCTCGCTGTGTAGCTAGCTGCATGCGGCGACTTGTACAAACAATCATGCGCTATAATAACGTATATTATTACTTGCTGTTTGAACCTCTGGGACGTTACGTGAGGAGACGAAAGTTATAAATAAATAAATATAAAGTGTATACAATGTTGTTTTATTTTTCTTAGTTTTTACGATTATTGTCAGAGAGATCAATTCTACTTCAACACTATAGTCTTTCTCATTCTAACTTATTAATATAATTTTTCCTATCCGAGTCCGCCCTTACCACTTCACTGAAATCCTTACTTTCTCATAGTGACTGTACTATTGTTTTAGTTCCTTTGTTCAAATCCTGTGATAGTCTCAAAAAGTTGATGCTCAATCAAATGTTCGTCATTTCGTCAAAAATTCCATCTTTCATGAGCAACAGTACGGTGTCACTAAAGGGCGTTGTACCACTGACGCGTGTTGCGCCGGGGAAGAAGCGCAAGATGCCATTGGAATCTTTTTGGCGAGCTCGAAGGCGTTCGATTGCGTAGACCATGAGACACTTCTTCGGAAACTAGAGCACTACGGGATTAGGAATACAGCTCTTAATTTATGACTCTTGACTAAGACCATACCTGAAAGATAGATAGGTTAAAGTTCAAGTAAACGGCATAAACTCATTGGGGTCTGAAATGGCAATGGGCGTTCCTCAAGGTTCGATATTAGGTCATGTGCGTTACGTCAGCGGAATATTGTCGCTTTTCAGGATTTCGGCTTGACAGATAATTAGTACCCCTACGACAATGTGCCCGAAATTTAGAATTTGTGCGTCCAGGCGATCCAAAGATATTCACGAAAAACAGATTCCGCTGGTGTAACGTTACCCCAGCGGCATGTTTTTTAACCGGTAGTCGTAGCTGAGTACAAACTAGCTACTTAGATAGATTACATTTGTGCCTAATTGTGACCAAAAAATGAAATTTGTGCGTCTTGAGGTTTCTGAGGTATTCAAGATGCCGCTGGGGTAACGTTTCGCAAATTGATGTACCTCTCTCGTAGTAAAAAATATCGTAGTTGTATGTCATGCGGTTTGAGAGGTACAGCAATTTGCTAAACGTTACCCCAGCGGCATCTTGAATGACTCTGAAACCTCAAGACGCACAAATTTATTTTTTTGGGCACAATTAGGCACAAATGTGATCTATCTAAGTAGCAAGTTTGTACTCAGCTACAACCACCGGTTAAAAAACATGCCGCTGGGGTAACGTTACTCTAGCGGAATCTGTTTTTCGTGAATATCTTTGAATCGGCTGGACGCACACATTCTAAATTTCGGGCAAATTTACGAGATAGGGTACTAATTATCTGTCAAGCCGAAATCCTGAAAAGCGACAACATTCCGCTGACGTAACGCACACTATTGGGTCCATGGGGTCCATTCCTAAATGATTAACCCCAATAACTTCAAAATCAACCGAAGATGGTGTTATTTGCAGATGACATATAATTGATCTTTAAAATCTTGACGACGTGAATAGCTCTATTCTTTAGGTCCAAGATTAGTTTACGGTAAATAATTTTATACTTAATAAACTAAAAACCAAAAGCATTAGATTTAAATGACCTAATGTTAGAAGTAGCGAATGTGACATCATATTGAATGGAAAGAAACTGGAATTTATTAGGGTCGGTACATATCTGACGGAAAATGCGTCGCGTATTATCGGTCGCGTAACGCCAAAACAGACAAATAAAACATTCAACTTTTCACACCTAACCGATGATGCGTTAGTGCGTCGAGCGTACTAACTGGAAGTTAAAAAGTTACGCCCAACGCATCTTCCTTCAGATGTGTACCGACCCTTAATCAAAGTGTTTTCCTAGGAATCACGCTAGATAGACTATGAGATAACAATGTGGACCTTATATAACATCTCATGCGGGGCGGCTAAGCTCGGCCGCTTATGCTGTTAGAAAGATAGGACGGTTAACAGATGTAGAAACCGCGCGTTTGGTCTATTTTAGCTACTTTCACTATTATGTCGAATGGCATTTTACTGTTGGGTCGGGCTGCAGATATTGAATCCATCTTTATTTTAGAAAAGAGAGCTGTCTAAGCCATTTATAATCTACGTTTGTCGCGAATCTCTTAGGGACCTATTTAAGGCTAGGTTATCCGGTCCTGTGGGCCTTTCAAACGCTACCTCTGCCTCCCCCAATTACAGAGCGACGTATTTACTTACGATGCACTGCCGATCATTTCGCGGAAAATCCATGCCACAGCATAAAATATTTGCAGTTGATCAACTAAACTAGTTTTTCTTAGGTTCGATTTATTCCCCATAAGTTTTCATTATATGGGACCATAGATATAAGAAAGAAGGAGATATGCCCGGTAGTTGAAAATGTATCGAAACCCAATGTCTTCTATCTATCCCTACTCTCTAGCCTGCGATCACACATGCGATCAGTAAACCCAATAAATACGAGGCCCCGCTCACACTTGCAATTTACAAATCAGAACGTACTACATAATCAATTATAAACCTTATCCCATCAAACACAGCGTGCATTTACCATGCACCGTACAACTCACCCACACGAAAACATCGTTCGCTATCGTTGTGCTGTGCAAAAGCCATTTATTTTACATATACGCTAGTGATTGACTAAATCGGAAACTTATCGATTCTCCCATTTATTAAAATTTTTGGAAGTTGCTGAAAACATTATAAATAAAAAACGATATACATATAATAAGATGATATAAATAAACAATAAGTAAGTAAAAAAAAGAAATATTAAGTAAACCAAAAAAATAACAACATTATGAGAAAATCTAAATGAGTATAAAACAAGATTTCACATCGGTCTTCCAATCAGGCTATAACTGTTGACAAATTGAAGAATAAACTTTAATAGTAATATAAATTCATACGACAATCGACATTATTGTCGATAGCCTACGTTAGTGGATCTGCACAACCACATCACTAATCCGTCACAAGACGCTGCGGCCGTACTAACGATGCAACCGCTTAAAGTAAATATCGTTTTGTAATTTTTACATTGCTTGTCCAGTTACTTAGCGACATACTTTGGTAGTGGTAAAGAAGCAATGTATTTACTACAATAAAAGTACAGTCGCAGTGATATATGAAAACAAAAATAACGTAGTAAAGGCAAGAAATATTTTACGATTTGTTGTTTTTCATGATTTTCAACACAAATATAGCAAAATACTTGTGCTGATTTATGAAAAGTGGTTCTACGATTTATAAAGTTTATAGTTTAGCTTCGATTTTTACAAGAAACCACTGAACAACACGGTATTCTTAAATGTTATCACGATCGCGCTCGAAAGCGCACTAGTTAGCGGAGACGGCCATTTGCCTGAGGCATGAGCATTGTGATCAAGACGCGCGGACACAGACACGCCCCCATACCACTTCTCCTGTTATTTATATTTCTATGTATGGGACCTACGGTGTAGTGAACTAAAACGATTACTTAACCTTTTCACCGCCACGGACTTCAATAGAAGTTCCGGATTTTCGTGCCACCAGCGCCACGACTTCATTAGAAGCTCTTCATTTTAACTATGTTATAAAATGAAAATTTACTGTATTTAACAGGATTTTTTCATTTTATTATTTAATATAGCAGTCTAATACCCTGTTTTTTTTATTTTTCCACGCAAAATAATTCGTTATTTGTCTTATAATTGGCAAAAACAAAAACTCCGAACATTTTTAATGTCCCCAGAACGCCAAGGACTTTATATGTAATCGGCCAGTGATGTGACGCGAAAGTTATCACTGTTTGTTTTCACCCGTTGTAATATTTATAAATATTAATATCGAAAACAATTTGAGGGCAGTAAAATATGAACTTAGTTAACTACTTTATAACAAAGGGAAAATAGACTAATTTCGACCTTCAGATGGGTGCCGACTCGGAATTAAATAGTTGTTTGCAATCCTTGTCGATAATTATATTCCCATCTCTACAATACCATTATAAGTTTATGGTTGTCAGTGCCCTGGGCGCCACGGACTACTATAGAAGTCGTTCTGTGACGTCATAAACGTACGGCTGTCAAGGTCACTTTGGCATAGTGCAGGCTGCAGGTACTAATCGGATTCTTTATCGGAGTAAACAAATAGGTGAGAAGATGAATGAAGAACTGGATTCAGATCAGCTATTAAACATTTTAGGTGTGGAATCGGACTTCTTCGAATTCTGGAGACAAAGCTTAAAAACAGTGCTGTGATAGGTACACTGCTACGAGTGTGTAACTTAAATCCATACTTATTTTCCATTTCGAAAAACACTATATATGTATACACTGAAAAGTTCTGGCGCTTAGCTAGGGTAAAAAACGTTGAGTGAAGTAGTTAAAAAAAACATGGGAGTAGACAGAAATAGAAGAAAGACCATAGACCACATCCCTAATCAAAATTTAATTTAACGTGCTCTGAGCGCCAAGTACTTGAAATGAAGTCAAAGAATGACTTCATGAAACAAATAGAGATGTACCTCATTTCCTAAAACTCTAATTGAGTTATGTATTTGTTTCTTTGATACTTATAATTTATACTGTTTTTTCTTACTAGGGATACTGTGAAATGAAATAAATATGGAAATATTTAATCAGTTATTATTTATATCCGTAAAATTATAATTAAAACTTAACTTAACGCGTATGAATCTCATTCATCGATATGACGATACCCTCATCACTACTGTTTACTATATATTTCGTTATACATTTATAGCTTGGCGCATGGCGAGGCATCGCGTTGTGTACGTGGGCGCGGGCGGTGAAAAGGTTAAAATGTCCTGTGTACCTGATGGGCGTTTTCACATTAATAACAGATAACGACACCAACCCGATACTGATATGTCGGCAGCTATACTGACATCGATTCGATACCGATACCTGACTTCAATTGTACGATCGTTCCTTTTAGTACTGACGTGAACGACTTAGGCTTGCACATTAATATTACACTAAACTGGTGTACTCAAGTCGCTAGGGTAAGCCAGAAGGTTATTGGAACGCTGCGGGCTCTGTACCGATTGAAAAAATTATTACCCTCGAGTACGAAGACAATGCTTGTGCAATCTTCCCTATCATCGATTATGGTGATGTGTGCTACTATGACCTGAATGCAGATCTACTCGACAAACTTGACCGTCTTCTCAATAACTGCATTCGATTCGTTTTCAATCTGCGTAAATATGATCATGTGTCTGCGCATCGGTCGCTTCTAAAGTGGTTGCCCATACGCCAGCGCAGAGAGCAAAGGGCGCTGACCACCTTGTTTTCATTTCTTGGCTCTCTCTCTTCTCCTAGTTATCTAGCTCCCCACTTTCAGTACATTTGCGCCAACCATAATAGAAATATTCGTTCATCTCAGAATCGTCTTCTTCAATGTCCCACTCACCGCACAGACTTCATTCACTCTTCCTTCTTCATTCAGTCTATCTGTCTGTGGAATGCGCTCCCCCAGGAAATCAGAATGGCGACCAACCGATTATCGTTTAAAGTTAAAGTTCGCGAGCACATTCGCAAGAAACTGGCAGTATCATCACAACGGTAATGTTTTCTCATTGATTGTCTTAGTTGTTTTAGTATATTTATGTGTATTTATTTATACTTATAATATTTATATATTATTACTATCGGCCCGATGATATTGGTGAATATCGATGACCATCGCGACGCACCAAACAACCACAGTATCTACCTACCTAGTATCGACGTCTCGAAGTCGGTGCGAAAAAGTGTGTTCAAGTGAAAGAATGCCGCTACTCTCACCGCGCTATGTCTTCGCCGGTAGATATCGTGCTGATATCGGCGTCGGTCACTGTCTGCGACGATATAGGTGACATTAACAACATGATGTAAAACCGTTTGGTAGGCACTAAACGTATCCAATCATCTGACCAGCGATATCGCGGCTAATGTGCTGTGTTGTAACAATTAATTCATTTTAATTAATTAAAGAAACAAAATTTTTACGTTTTGATATAGTGGGATAGTTCGTAGAACGTACAAAGAAAAACATGAAGTTTAGGCCTCTTCTGTCATCTATGGTTTTAATAAAAATAAATATCTATGGTTATGTGACTGATAATGATAAATCCAGTGTACAAACTGTCCACGGGATTTTTTTGGTGATAGCCGGGGTAGTCGGGAATAATATGTAATACTCAGTTAGTGTATCAAGCCACCAACCAGTGGCTTTGCGGTAGTAAGGTGAAAGTTTAAAATTGTAATGGTTCTACTGGGTTGGGTATTGCAATGGTTCAAAAGTCACGCAAAACGTAATTTTGATCAAAATACCAAAGTCGTAATTTCGTTCGTTATAAAAGGAACTCTTGTGCAAAATTGCATGCTTTTAGACCCAGCAGTGTAGGTTGTGCGTTGTCTGACAGTGTTTTTTTTTAAATTAAGTTTGTGAATTTAAGACAAAAATTGCGAAATTCCATATAAACTTTCATCCCCTATTTAACCCCTTTAGTGACAGAATTTAAAATAATCTTGCATTTAAGATTTTTATTAATTAGAATGGGCTAAAAGTCTTACTGTTTCGCTTAAACTGTGACCTTATTATTTATTGACCTTATTTTGTTTTGGGTGTTTTTACTCTAAGGTGTTTCCCACCGCTCATGTAGATCCGTAAATATTGACAGCTACGTATGAAGTAACTTTATTGTCAAGGGACGTACCTACTGCTACAGCTATAAATTGATCGAATCTATTATTTTAGGACATCGACATTTTAGAACGACATTTTATCGTATACAGTGACTTTTTGTATTCAAAACTGAAAGTTGGTCACACTGAGCCAATACGATAAAATCCTGGATTCAACAAAAAAATCGTGTGTTGCTAATTTGCTCCGCTATTCGAAAAATATCATGACGATTTTTATTGTGTTTCATACATTTGATCGTGTTAGTATAGCACTTTTCTTTGAAACAGCGATTTATTTCTAATAGTCATTGTTGTTGCCAGAGTGAAAGTTGTTTTAAATATTGATATACAACCGACAACCAGACACATTGTATATTATTTGTTTATTAATTTAAGATATGATAGTAGCAAACACAGTTCGATGGACGCATCTGAAAAAATCTTAGAAATATGTGTTTTATTAAAACTTCTTCACAAACGACGATAAAAATTATATGTATACGACTCGCACTTGAGTATAATTTATCGATAATAATCCGTAATGTGTGTAACACTATTTTAAATGCCTCGGCTACGTCGGCTGCTTTATTAACTAATTTATCTTCGACCATAATCTCAAGTTGTTTTTCTTGTCTAACCGACTTACCCGTTTCATCTATACTTATAATAAATCTGTAGAGAGGTCAATTCTGTACATGATATATATTTTCAAAATAACTATCAGGGGGTAATTAGTGATCGATACTGATGCCAAAAATGCAATCAGTAAAAATTTTGTCTGTCTGTATGTTCCTTATAGAAACAAAAACCACTCGACGGATTTTAACGAAACTTGGTACAATTATTCTTCATACTCCTGGGGAGGTTATAGTATACTTTTCATCACGCTACAATCAATAGGAGCAGAGCAGTGAAGGGAAATGTTGGGAAAACGGGAGAAGTTGCTCCATTTTTTAAGCTTCCGTCGCGTGTGCAGCCTTAATGGTTAAAGCTACATAGAAATCACTTATGATGAAAATGTTCTACATAAAATTATCTAAAAAATATTCCACAACAGCATATGTCTATCTTTTATGGTTGACTCACAATAACACGTGTAACTCCCGATAGCTTAGCAGTTCGGAGCTTTCTGATTATATTTGTTTACTCTTACGTTTATAATACTCTCACTCATCCCTAATTAAAAGAAGTTAATATTATTACCTATTCAATAAAAAAAGAATCATAGTAATCGGTATAGAAACACCAAACTTATACATGAAATACGCTAATAAGCCATCGCGCCGTCGCGCGTGAATACTGAATCATGCCATAAGGATTATTTTTGTGTAACGGTTGCCGCGCTCGACGCGGGTCGTGGCGGTAGGGTATAAAAAGGCGGGAGTCCGCGCGCGAGCTTCTCAATCCCGATAAGAGTCAAGCGGTTCTCTTCAAGAAACCGAGACTCAAAAAACTTATTAACACGCGCCCCCGACCAATCACCATGTTTGACAAGCCGATCCCCTGGGAGAAGCGAGCCAAATATCTAGGTGTGGTCCTAGATTTTAAACTCACATTCTCCGAGCACATAAAGCAGGCACGCTCGCGAGCCGCTTTCGCTCTCGGTAGGCTCCACTCCGTTCTCAATGCACGAAGCAAATTGTCACTCAGGTGCAAATTGCGTACCTACACGGCGTGCATTAGACCCATTATGACCTATGCGTGTGCCGCCTGGGCACAAGCCAAACCCTACCATCTCCATAAGATGCAGACCCTCCAAAACCGTTTCCTTCGAATGGCGACGGCTTCCCCCTGGTATGTTAGGAACGAGATCCTCCATCTCGACCTTAAAATCCCCACAACAACCCAATTTCTAAAACGCAATGCAACGCGTTATTTTGATAAAGCCGCAATACATCGCAACCCTCTGGTTGTGAAGGCCGCCAGTTATATTCCCTCTGGAATAAGTAAAATCCGCCGTCCAAGGCATGTTCTCAACGACCCAGATGACCCTATAACCCTCCTCCAGGAGAGCAGTAGGGCCACCAGTACAGTAAAGAAACACACACACCGACACACGTTCCGACCTCGCCGCAGAGGTCCGCGACCGCGTCCCTCCCGAGTAAATGATACTCCCCCCCGACCCTTGCTCGACGATGCGCCAGCCCGCGTCGAAGCTGAGCCGGTAGTCTTAAATTCCCCGAATAATAATAATCTATGTTTGATCCAGCCTGTCCCATCTTGCTGTCCTCCCCCCAGCGACGCCCTAAGCCGAGGTCCGTACCCCACAGGGGGTGCCCTTAGCGAGCGTTCGCCTAGTTTTAATTAGAATAGTTTATGCCCCTGGCTGGAGGCTTTAAGTGTAGAAGCTTAAGGCAGCCACAGGAAAGTCCGGTTAAGCAGCTACGACCTCCTCAGAGGTTAACTGCGAGATGCCCTAGACAAAAAAAAAAAAAAAAGCGCGAGCTTCATTCAATATTTGGCTGTTGATGCGTTCAGAGCGTTCGACCTTATTGACAGACAATAATTGATATTAACAAACCGTGCCTATCAGCGCGACTTTTAGTCTTTAAATAGTTTATTTGAATTTCTTTTGTTGTTATTTTATAAAATAGGTATTAGTTGTTTTGGTAGTGTTTAAATATTCGTTCAAATTACAAATTATTAATAGTTTGCATTTTATTTCTTTTTAGGTGAAGTAGTAGTAGAAGTAGAAGTAGTACGCATAGATTTTTAGATACCGATAGGTAAGTTTTGGCTAATTTATGTTCAATTTTATTATTGTATTAAGTAGGTAAAAACGTAGATACTTTTATTAATTATAGTAGTTATAGGTATTTATTTTTAAGTGAAGTAGGTATAGGTAGATAGTATTGCACAGGCGTTTCAGCTTTATTTTCATTTCTTTTTTTGTTGTAAGTTGTACATATTTCTGGGTATAATTCTAAGATAAGATAAGATAAGATAATCATTTATTTGCTCAAACATGAGTACAATACATACAACACAAATTGTCAGCATGCAAGAGATGTTAAAAGTAGAGATAAAAACAGATCATCACGTTTGCCGTAAACAATGGCATGCAAATATTAATAAAATAAAGTATGTCAAACTGAGTCAAATTATTTAAACATGTCATGATAAAATAGATCATTAAAATAATAAATTAGTAAAACATGATCAAAATCTCTCATCAAAAAACTCATCTAAATTATAATAAGCTCTATCTGCTAGAAAATTTATAACTTTTTTCTTGAAAGCTGCGTCACTTAACTGCTTCCAGCTTTTAGGTAGTTTATTATAGATTTTTGGACCCATGCAAAAGACACTTTTCCGCATAAGTGCCGTTCTAAATTGTTGTTGGCAAATTTGGCTATTGTCACGTCTATTACGAGGAAATCGATCTGCCATGCGAGAAAAGAGATGAGGGTTCGATCTTAAGAACGTTGTATTTTCTAATATATAAAGCGAAGGTAATGTCAAGATTTTATATTTTTGAAAATGAGGCTTGCAACTCTGAATGGTTTTAAGGTTGAACATCGACCTAATGCAACGCTTTTGAGTTTTGAATATGAGTTCCCGGTCAGTCGAGTTACCCCAAAAGATAACACCGTATCTTAAAATGGACTCCACCAGGCCGTAGTATGCGGTGAGCAAAGCATCTACACTAATTACTGCTGTCAGTTTGTACAGAGCATATGCTGAGGTACTTATTTTCTTGCTGATAGTCTCTATATGTGCCTTCCAATTTAATTTATTGTCAATAGTAAGTCCTAAAAATTTTGTTGTATCAACTTCGTCAATGTTATTATTATTATAGTTTATGTCTAGATTTTTAATTAATGTCAAGGAGCGTTGCCTAAAGTGCATGATTTTAGTCTTATTTAAATTTATTTTTAAATTGTTATTATTTAACCATTCTATAATTGCAATCAGCGAGTTATTAATGTCAGATTTGTATGAGTCACGATTTTTACACGCAATTGTCACTACACTGTCATCGGCAAAGAGGCTCATAGATTGTTTCGTGGATTTAGGCAAGTCATTAATATATAATGTAAACAGGGAAGGTCCCAAAACACTTCCCTGTGGGACACCATACATAACTTCTCGTTCTTGCGACCGATGTGACTCTTCTCGTTTTGTTTTTATGTTTATCCTACTGACTTCCGTTATTTGCTTTCTGTGCTGAAGATATGACTCAAATAGTTTTAGTATATTACCTCTAATGCCATATGCTTCGAGTTTACTAAGTAAAATATTGTGTTGAACATAGTCAAACGCCTGAGTCATGTCACAGAATATACTGCACACCGGTTTATTTTGATCCATATTCATCATCACTGTGTGTAAAAAGTCATAAATTGCCATGTTAATAGTTTTTTTTTCTCTGAAACCTTTTTGTTCATTGCAGAGGATATTGTTGTGTTCTAAATATGAGTTGAGTTGTTTAAGGATATATTTTTCAAATATTTTGGAAATTATAGGGATGAGTGATATCGGTCTATAATTCACCATCAACTCTTTATTCTCTTTCTTAAACAGTGGCTTTACGATAGATGTCTTTAGTGCAGATGGGAATATGCCAGCACTGATACTCAAATTAATTATGTAGTATTTCTATTAGAATATTTTAGTTTAAATAGGCACTTAGATTTTAAGTGTAAGGTAGCTTGTTTGAGGTGGTTCATGGGTTTCTTCAATTAAATGTGGACTGTATATTTTATAGGTATATTTTAATAATGCAAAATAATTCGATGCGAAACGATGACCGTTCGCACCCGATTTTGAGGTGAAGTGAGGCGCGGTCCGCGTTGGTCGTCGCTCATTGGCTCGCGCCGCGTCGTCGTCCCACGCGTCTCCCGCACCCCGCCTACGTCTCCTGTAGCACTGTGTCCGCGCGTGGACATGCTCCCCGGGTTGAAGCGGTGGTTTCAAAAAAGTGGTAGCGGGCAGATGTTGTTGAAGGCGCGTCGGATTGTCCCTTTCTTCGTCTTCAACTCCGCGACCCTCACGATGCCGTCGGAGCCCGGGTACACCTGCACGACGCGACCCAGCAGCCAGCAGAGAGGTGGAAGCGCCTTATCCTTTACCAGGACGAGGCTCCCCACGTTGATGTCTCCCGATGTGGTAGACCACTTGGTCTTTTGCTGCAGCAGAGATATGTATTCGGTATTAAACCTTTTCCAAAAATGCTGCTTGATGTATTCTACCCTTTGGCATCGCTCGAGTCGACTGATGTTTCCGCTGTCAGTCATCTGTGGATGCGGAACGGACGTGAGTGATCTTCCAATTAAAAAATGAGAAGGAGTTAGGGCACAAAAATCAAGTGGATCAGGAGAACAAGGAGTGAGAGGTCGGGAATTGAGAACGGCCTCTATTTGAGTTAGGCACGTAGCCATCTCTTCGTACGTGAAGTGCGTTAGCTTAAGCAGTCTCTTTAAGTGATGTTTTGTTGAGCGCACAGCGGCCTCAGCAACGCCATTGAAATGAGGGGAGTAGGCAGGCACAAAGCTGAATTCAATTCCTTCCTGAGCAACATCGTACGCAATATTTGACTCCTGCAAGAAAAGACGTAACTGGTTACAACAACCGACAAAGGTTGTGCCGTTATCGGACAACATGCTACGAGGCTTGCCACGGCGCGCAATGAATCTATTTAAAGCAGCCATGTATGCTTCCTTTGTAAGATCCGTGACAAGCTCCAGGTGAACCGCTTTGACAGCGAGGCAGACAAAGATACATATATACGACTTTATAAGTCTGCAGCCTCTTCCCTTCCGGTCAGCGATCAGTATTGGGCCGAGTCGACACTTGAATTTAAGAACGGGAATTCTAAATTGCTTCGTGATTCTGGAAGTTGTCCCATTATTGGTTGTACATTTTTTGCCTTATGCCTAAAACACACTACACATTTTTGAACAGTGATTCTGGATAAATTTCTGCCCCCCAAGGGCCAATAGTTTTGACGAATATTTGCCAAGAGCAACTGAGGTCCCGCATGTAACAGTTTTTTGTGAACAGTTTGAAATAAGATTTTAGTTATATGATATTTACTGCAAATGAGTATGGGATGCTTCACGTTATAATCATAAGGAGAGTTATTTAGCCTGCCTCCGACACGAATTATATCATCTGAATCTAAAAAAGGAGATAAAGATATGAGCCGATTTTTATGAGGCAAGGATTTTCCTAATTTTAAAATAGAATATTCATCCGGAAACATTTCAAACTGTGCATTGCGTAAAATACATTTTAATGATGATTGAATTTCTTGATTAGACAGACAACCTACCAACTTATTATTTTTATTTTTTAAATTGTAAATATACCTTTTAATGTAGGCTACAATTCTTTGTAAATGGTTAAAATCTGAGTATTTATTAATTAGTTGTTGTATTACAGTTTGATTAACTTGAATGTGGTAATTATCAGATTCATTTACAAAATAAGTTAGTTCAGGCAAGTCCTGTTTTGCAACATCGTTTGGTGGTTTCGGCCACAGACATTCATCCTGTGACAGAAATGAGATAAGCTAGAATCGCTGATATGATCAGCCTTCACCCCTCGAGAAACGAGATCTGCGGGATTGTCTCGTGTTGGCACATACTTCCATACAGATGCAAGGGTGGTGTCTTGTATTTCGTTAACACGATGCCTGACGAAAGGCTTAAGTTGAGTTGATGGTGTGGATAACCAGCTCAACACTATTGTTGAATCACACCAAAAGACGCATCGGCTAATTGGTATGGTAAGGGATTCTTTGACCTTTGTACACAATCTTGCACCTAAAAGCGCCCCACATAGCTCTAACCTGGGCATCGTTGTTGGTTTTATCGGAGCTATACGATTTTTAGAAACTAATAAGCGTACCGTGACTGCATTACAGTTATCAATACTGCGTATATAAATACAAGCCCCGTATGCCTTCTCACTGCTATCTGTAAATGTATGTATTTCATTAGTGATACAGTTGTCACATAAAACCCATCTGGGAACATTCAAACAATTTAAAAAATTTAATGCTTTTACAAATGTCGACCACTGATCGGCTATATCCTGAGGAACCTCATCGTCCCAGTCGCACTTACTGACCCACAATTTTTGCATTATAATTTTTGCCTCAACAACACATGGACCAATTAATCCCAATGGGTCACAAATTTGGCTGATTATAGACAATATGTGCCTTTTTGTTATTGTTTTGTGACTGTCAATATTAATGGAAAATGACAAAACATCTGAATTGCATATCCATAGTAGCCCTAAAGTTTTAGATGTGTAATTATCCGATAAATCTAGATCGAGGCAAGAGTTATCCTCTATGTCTACTATCTCTTTTAGAATTTCGGTACTGTTAGACTGCCATTTTCTCAAATTAAATTTCGCTGAAGCTAATATTGTTTTTATTTGCTGGCAAAGTTCGATTGCGCCGCGCACAGTGTTTGATCCACTCAACAAATCGTCTACGTAAAAGTCACGTTGGATACTACCTTTTACGTGCTGATCCTCTGTGGCCTCAGCAAGGCTCACAAGGCACTTGGTCGCAAGATAAGGTGCAGACGCTGTGCCATATGTGACTGTATTTAATGTGTAAGTTTTGAGAGGCTCAGACGGATCTTTCCTGAATATAATGCGTTGCAATGATCTTTGACTCGAATTTAATTCGACTGCTCGATACATTTTTTCGATATCCCCTGAGATTACATATTTATGTTGTCTAACTCTCAGTAAGATCGATAGTAAATCATTCTGTACAGTAGGGCCTACATATTGAATGTCATTTAGTGATAATCCTGATGTTGATTTTGCTGATGCATCGAAGACTGTTCGCAACTTCGTCGTTTTACTGGATTCCCGCAAGACCCCATGGTGTGGCAAGAAATAACTAATATTGTTTTTATCACTAACTGATAAATCGCTGTCCTCAGTCATATGACCTAATGTTTGATATTCATTCATGAACTCAATATACATGCCTTTGTAAATCGGATCGCGTTCAAAGCGTTTTTCTAATGATAAAAACCTACGTTTAGCCGCAGCGTATGAGTCACCGAGAACGCTGACATCCGCCTTGAGTGGCATAGTGACAACAAACTGGCCATTCGAGCCACGGACCGTATTTAATTGAAAACTTTCTTCGCAAGCGCGTTCCTCTAAAGAAAGGCAATGCTTAGGTGATATTGTATTCAGTTCCCAAAACTTATTTAAGTCAGGACTAGTGATTGTTTCTGAAAAATTACAAACATGTGTTTGTATACGCGAGGGAGTAGGTACGGTACCCGAAATTAACCACCCTAATTTGCTTTCACACAACTTCGGTAAGTTTTTTCCTAAGTTGATATGATTGGCCTGAATAACATCCCAAAATAGTTCGGCTCCTAACAGGATATCAATGTCTGACGGAACATTAAAAGATGGGTCCGCTAAAAACAATCCTGATGGAATCGGTACGTTATCGGTATTTATATAGGATGCTGGCAATCTCCTAGTAATCTCAGGGAGAATGAGACAGGTGATATTAAAAGAATAATATTCGTAAGAGGATTCAATAGTTAGGTTGCAAGAATGTGTACTGTTACTGGTCAAACTATTTATACCTGTGACCTTGGAGCTGGTACCAACTCGAGACAATCCCAGATCACTGCAAAGCTTGTCGGTGATGAAGTTGGCTGTGCTTCCACTGTCGAGTAGGACTCTTGCGTTATACCTTTCGCCTTTGTCACTCACCACCTTCACCACAGCTGTGGACAGTAAAATGTGTCTCTGAGAAGTAGGCTGTATGTCTGCAGAAAATGATACATTATTAGAGGACATAGTAGGCATAGGGTTATTTACTATTTGAGCCTCGGGTTTATCTAAATGTAATAAGGTATTATGGCGATTTTTACAGTACTTACAGCGTGTAAATCTACAACGCTTTTCAACATGGCCAACACGTAAACAATTCATACATAATTTGAATTCCTTTGTTTTCTGTACTCTTTCTTCTACTGTTCATTTTCTAAAAGCTTCACATGAATAAAGAAAATGATTTTGAGAACACAAAGGACAAATCATTTTATTTTTGTCTCTCTCATTATTATTTGTTTCTTGTTTTTGTGATGTAACAATAAAACTTTTAGATTTATTACTGCTGTTTGGTTGCACGATATCTATTTTCTTATTTTCTTCTAAGGTTTCTAATAAATCAGCCTTATTGTTCATAAATGTACAAAACTGAAGCAACTTTGGTGCGTCAGGTAAAGTATTACGGTACTGTTCCCAATCCCTACTGGTAATACTATCTAATTTTAATGTCATTAAATAGATAATGAGAGTATCCCGGGTAGGCTCATTCAACAATGTTAATGCTCGTATATTTTTATTTGTGGCATCAACAAGGCGGCGTAGAGCAGCACTGGATTCATTGGTAATAGGCTCTGTGTTAAATAGTGCCTTGACATGATTATTTATTAATAGGCGGTTGTTATCATACCGCTCACACAATAAGTCCCAAGCTAACCCATAATTTTCATTTCTAAAGTCTATATTTTTGATAACTTCAGCGGCTTGTCCCTTTAAGGAAGCACGTAAGTAATGAAATTTGTTTATGTTATCAATGTTATTATTATTGTGGATCAAGGATAGAAAGGTGTCCCTATATTCCAGCCAACACTGATAGCTACCATCATAACGAGGTAAATCTATTTTAGGCAAACGTATAAAGTTGTTCTTGGTCCCACCTGTCTCCTCGGAGCCTGATACGGAACCTGCAGAAGCCTTGACCTGCTGTTTATGTTCAGCAGAAATAACCTTCCGCGCCATGGCAACCAAGGTGTGATAACTTTCTTCAAACTTGAAGCGATCAGCGTAGGCATCATCGGGGTAGTCCGATAACAGCTCAATCTCGGTCTGCAAATCATTGAATTCGTCATACAATTTTTCAAATTTGCTAAATCGACTTTCTAGGTCGAGTACCTGCAGGTCGGTTAATCGATCACTGTTTTCCAAAGCGTTGAGATAATTGGTGAAATTAGTAACCTTTGCCTTCATCGAACTGCGCTTTTTAATTAGTTTCTCTGCCATCTTGCAATAGGGAAAGACCAAAGAAAAGTTGAAAGCACAAAACTTAAATAATGAGCATATCACGAATGCGAGTAGGTAATGAATAGGCGCACACGCACACACACAGCAAATGCGGTCTAACAACTAAATAAATGCTTTTAATTAGCCGTTATCTGTCCCGCATGTGGAATTCGTGCAAAATAAGCTAAAAATTTTATGCATCAAAATGGCGTCAATGCGATCGCCACTTTGTAGCTGAGCGAATGTAATTACATGCGAACTATGCGAAGTGATTAGCTTGTGCCAACTCAAATAAAGGGAAGATAATTGAATTGGAATAAAAAGACTAATGCAATAAAAGTGTGGAATAAAGGAAAAATTGGAACGAACTCACAACACGCCCTTGTCCTTATCCAAATAATCCACTGGAGAAGTGGAGACTCCAATCTCTAGATGGTATATGTAGTTGTATGATGTAAATCTTCACTCGGAAACAGCGAAGTCACGGTTACGGCACAATAGATCGGCGCACGTGTAATCCACTGGTGACTCGTTTTTCCAAAATATTTCAAAATCTTCACTCGTAGACAGCGATGTCACGGCACAATAGATCGGCGCACGTGTAATCCACTGGTGACTCGTTTTTCCAAAATATTTCAAAATCTTCACTCGTAGACAGCGATGTCACGGCACAATAGATCGGCGCACGTGTAATCCACTGGTGACTCCAGTTTTTCCAAAATCTTAGCGATGACACGGCACAATGGACAGGCGCTCGTGTCTCGGGTCAAAGTCCGCGTCGCCGAATTTTTGCAGTTTTATCTCGGCACGACGATTCTTCTTTGCCGGTGGAAGGACCAATGTTTGAGGTGGTTCATGGGTTTCTTCAATTAAATGTGGACTGTATATTTTATAGGTATATTTTAATAATGCAAAATAATTCGATGCGAAACGATGACCGTTCGCACCCGATTTTGAGGTGAAGTGAGGCGCGGTCCGCGTTGGTCGTCGCTCATTGGCTCGCGCCGCGTCGTCGTCCCACGCGTCTCCCGCACCCCGCCTACGTCTCCTGTAGCACTGTGTCCGCGCGTGGACATAGCTATAGTTAGGACCTCTAACGTAGGTTATTTTGTTAGGTAACTGACAGCCTTTCCGTTACCGTCGATTAAAAATAAAATACACAATGCCACCTAAAAAACGATTATCTTTATCTTGAACTTCGAGTAAAGCTAAGAGAATGAGAATTACGCGTTCTCAAGAATCGGCAGAGGAAAGAGCACATCGGTTTAACTCTATGAGAGTTAGTGCCTCAACTTCTCGAGCCAATGAAAGCTCTCTAGAGAGAGAGATGCGATTAGCAGCTGACAGAGCGAGACGAGCTACATCACGGGCGTCTCAAAGCTCATCTCAACGAGAGCTAAGGCGTACCATTGACCGAGAACAACATGCGTTATCCCGAGAAGCTGAAACTGCTTCACAACGAGAATTACGGCTTACAGCTGACCGCGAACGGCATACATTATCTCGCGAGTCCGAAACCTTCACTGAGAGGGAATTACGTCTCACAGCTGACCGCGAACGGCATACTTTATCTCGCGAGTCTGAAACTTACACTGAGAGGGAATTACGTCTCACAGCTGACCGCGAACGGCATACATTATCTCGCGAGTCTGAAACTTACACTGAGAGGGAATTACGTCTCACAGCTGACCGCGAACGGCATACATTATCTCGCGAGTCTGAAACTTACACTGAGAGGGAATTACGGCTTACAGCTGATCGCAACCGTCATATTTTATCTCGAGAATCTGAAACTTTTACTAAATATCAAGACCGTTTGACAAATGATAGGGTGCACCATAATATATTTCGATCTCTTGAAGACGAACATGAGCATGAACAACGACTAGAGTCGGGACGCGATTATTACAATTCTTTGAGACAAGAACGATTAATAACTTTGTCTAATGAAAGATTAAGAATTGAAAATATTCGGTCTCTTGAAACAGACGATCAGCGAGAGGCCCGTCTTACTGCAGACAGATTTCGACATAGTCTTAATGACTTAGATGTACACATAGAAGATCAATCTACAAATTCGGTGGCGTGGTCCGACAAATATAAAAGTGGGTTTGCTTATAACCTCTCAATTGATTACAGATCATCTTCTGTAATAGGCGATATGAACGTAGTATGTTCTTTTTGTAATGCTTCAAAGTGGAGTAAGGAGTCTGCTGGTTTCTGTTGTTCTGGAGGTAAAATAAATTTGCCTTTGTTCGAAGACCCACCGGAACCTTTGAAATCACTACTTTTAGGGGAACATGTGCAATCTAAACAGTTCTTAGACAATATAAGAACTTATAATAGTGCATTTCAAATGACATCCTTTGGTGCTCAACAAATCTCAGAAGGTCCTTTCATGCCTACTTTTAAGATACAAGGTCAGGTTTACCATTTGATAGGGTCCCTTTTGCCTGAAGACCAACCTAAATTTCTTCAAATATATTTTGTATCCGACTACAACGAACAGTCGAATATAAGAAATCAATATTTCCCGAATTTAAATACTGAACTCATTTCACAACTTCAGAACATGTTGCATCAGGTTAATTCGTATGTATGCAGTTTTAAATCGGCATTAGAAGCTCTTCCTCAAGATGGTGATAACAATTATAAAATTGTTATAAATGCCGATAGGCGTCCAACTCAGGAACACCCTGGGCGTTATAACGTTCCATCCACGAATGAAGTTGCTGTAGTATTGGTCGACCAGGAATGTGATAGGCGTGATATCGTTATCCGTTCCAGAGACAATCGTTTGCAACGTATTTTCGAAACCCACAGGGCTTACGACAGTTTGCAATATCCTTTGATATACTGTCGAGGGGAAGATGGTTATAATTTCGCTGTATACCAAACTGATCCGCGTACAGGCGCACCTAATTATAATAAAAAGGTGTCATGCCTTCAATTTTATTGTTACCACTTGCAAGTGAGACGGAATAGATTTGTATACTTTCAACGTTTTCGTGGCATATTTAATCAGTTTATTGTTGACATGTACGCAAAAATTGAAACCGAAAGATTAGTTTATATACGATCTAATCAAAGGCAGCTGCGCGCTGAAGAATACGTGCACCTTCGCGACGCCATGCAGCAAGATAATGATACTGTGAATATGGGCCGTTTAGTTATTTTACCCTCTTCTTTTACTGGTGGTCCACGCTACATGCACGAACGTACTCAAGACGCTTTTTGTTACGTAAGAAAATATGGACGTTCCGACTTATTTATTACTGTAACTACCAATCCCAAGTGGGATGAAATCACTCGGGAGCTTCTTGAGGGTCAAGCACCGCATGACCGCCATGATATTATCGCAAGAGTTTTTCATTTAAAATTAAAATCAATGATAGATCTACTTACCAAAGATAACATTTTTGGAGAAGTATTGTGTTATATGTAGGTATAGTGTTGAGTGGCAAAAACGTGGCTTACCTCACGCACATATCTTGCTTTGGTTAAAAGATAAGGTTCGACCTAATGATGTAGACAGTTCAATCAGTGCTGAAATTCCAGATCCGATTGCAGATCCCCTGTTATATGACATTGTTAAAACTCATATGATACATGGTCCATGTGGTGCATTAAACAGGAATGCTCCTTGCATGAAAGACGGTCGTTGCACTAAAAGATATCCAAAAGCATTAGTAGATGAAACTGTAACAGGACATGATGGATACCCATTATATCGTCGCCGTTCAAGAGACAATGGTGGTTTTACTGTTGAAAAGCGAGTGTCTGGACAACAGGTTACTTTAGATAATAGGTGGGTCGTTCCGTATTCGCCTGTGTTGTCTAGAGCATTTCAAGCTCACATAAATGTAGAAATGTGTAATAGTGTAGAGTCAATAAAATATATTTGTAAGTATATTAATAAGGGCAGTGACCAAGCTACGTTTGCGTTGAGAAATGAACATGATGAAGTTACTAGATTTCAGTCAGGCAGATATATCAGCTCTTCAGAAGCTGTGTGGCGGATCTTAAGTTTCAACATTCACGAAAGATATCCACCTGTGACCCATCTGGATGTTCATCTCGAAGGCGGTCAACGTATATATTTCAACGCCGAAAATGTTACAGAACGATTAGAGAACCCTAGACAAACAACTTTATTAGCATTCTTTCGACTTTGCCAAACTGATAATTTTGCAAAATCTCTTTTGTATGAGGAAGTTCCGTCGTATTATACCTACGATAAGCAACGAGGTGTCTTTAACCGTAGACGCCGTGGCAGGCCTGTAGATGGCGAGTCAGGTATTTTCAAAGAACATGTTCTTGGTAGAGTGTATACCGTTCATCCTAACAACGCCGAGTGTTTCTATTTGAGATTATTATTACATACAGTGCGAGGACCAACATCATTTATAGATTTGAGAAAAGTAGACGATGTTGTTTATCCAACTTACCATGCAGCTTGCCAAGCGCGTCGTTTGCTTGAAAATGATCAGCATTGGGATGACGCTTTAGCAGAATCCTGTGTTAGTGATAATCCACGACGGTTACGCCATTTATTTGTAACATTGCTCACATTTTGTAATTTGTCAGATCCTGTCCAATTATGGGAAAAATATAAAGAAAAATTTGCAGAAGACTTTCTTCGGAATATATCTCATAATGATGAAGGCGCAACTAATGATAATTTCCGTGATCTTGCCATAAATCAGTGCTTATTAGCTCTTCAGGAAGACTTAACAGCAGTAAGCGGTAAATCACTCTGTGAATATGGTTTGCCAACACCAACCTCAGTCGGAGAGGTTACTAATAGGGAATAGTCCGCAGAGATTGGTTACAACTCAATGGAACTGCTGGCAACATTAGAAAACGGTGTCCCAATGATGACTGCAGAACAGTGTTCAGTCTATGATCGCGTGTGCGAGAGTGTTCAGAATAATTTGGGAACAATATGGTTTTTAGATGCACCTGGAGGAACTGGGAAAACCTTTTTGACTAAATTAATATTAGCTTATGTTCGAAATCAGCGTAAAATTGCTCTTGCCGTGGCTTCATCAGGTATAGCTGCAACATTGCTACCAGGAGGTAAAACTGCTCACACTATGTTTAAAATACCAATTGAGATCGCACGGAAAGTCCAACCTGTAGTATTTCAAGAAATAGCGACAAAGCTAAGGTATTACGTGAGTGTAATTTAATCATATGGGATGAATGTACGATGGCCCATCGAAAAGGAGTAGAAGCGGTAGACAGAACTTTAAGGGATATAAGACAAAATGATCGACCAATGGGCGGTATCACAGTTTTATTTTGTGGTGATTTCCGACAAACCTTACCGGTAATACCACGGGGAACCCGAGCTGATGAGGTTAGGGCTTGCCTGAAAAGCTCTTATTTGTGGCGTGATATACAATCGGTGCACTTGACTATAAACATGCGAGTGAGAACTGGAGATAACCCGGATGATCGTGAATTTTCTGATATATTATTAAAGATTGGTGAAGGTACCTATCCACAACTACACCAAGGAAAACTTATTCTGACGCCTGAGTTATGTTGTATAGTGCAATCCCAACAACATCTTATATCGTCGGTTTACGGTGACGTAACAAATATATTAAATAGGCACAATTCTTGGCTATGCGAAAGGTCCATTTTAACTCCTCGCAATGACCAGGCATCTGAGATTAATAATAAAATACTGTCGAATATCCAGGGGGAAAGCAAAGTTTATAGTTCAATAAATAGAATGGTCGATGAACAAGAAACCACTAATTACCCGATAGAATTTTTAAATTCTTTAAATATGCCCGGACTTCCTTATCATGAAATTTGTTTAAAAATTGGCATTCCGATTATTCTGCTCCGAAATTTAAGACCACCATAACTTTGCAATGGAACTCGGCTAAAAGTAACCCAGTTGCAACAAAATGTAATCGAGGCTCAAATTTTGACAGGCTGCGGTGCAGGAGAGACCGTCTTTATTCCCAGAATTCCAATAATACCAAATAATTTTCCATTCCAATTTAAAAGAACGCAATTCCCAGTATCGGTGTGTTATGCAATGACAATTAATAAGGCTCAAGGGCAGACTTTTCGTGTTGCTGGAGTAGATCTCGGTGTCAGTTGTTTCTCGCATGGTCAGTTATATGTCGCTCTTTCCCGGGTTAGCAGTTCTAGAAATCTTTATGTTCACGTGCCGGACGGGTCAACTTTCAACATAGTTTACCCGGAAGCTTTGCGCTGAAGTATTTTCGTTCTATAGGTACTTAAGCCTCATATGAAAGTGATGTAAACAATATTACCAATACATTAACTTAACAACATACAAGGAGTTACACGCTGACGGAGTCGCGGGCACAGCTATTAATAATAATATTCTGCGGTTCCTTATTGCGATATTTTTCAACAGTATTGTGGATTGACATATTATATTTCCCTACTAAAATACGAAAGTTAATCTGTCTGTTACATCAAAACCACTGAACCGTGAGGAAGGACATATGGTACTTTTTTACGAAAAACGACGGAAACGCGGACGAAGTCGCGGGCAAAAGCTAGTTGTTAATAATTTTCCAAGTGGTTTTTACTTTATTATTTGAATTTTTAATTGTATCGCCAAAAAATTTTGATTTAGCAAAAGCACAAATAAGTTTGAATAATTTTGAATAATTTTTGACATACTCTAGGAAAGGAGTATCAAACCTGTATTTTTTCAAACCATTTAACTCGTATAGTGTCACTCTACTTTTATAAATACCTGGAGTAGATTGATTGATTGAAGCCAACGGAGGTGCCATTAATGTTAATGGTTTTGGTCTTAAAAGTAGATTGGTACTCTTTTTGCACAACATCAAAAAGGGCCCCATATATTTCATTAGGATTCTCGTGTTCTACTATAGATGGTGTAATTCTATGAGCTATATTGTTTTTAAACTTGATGCAACGACTAGCTGTATAAAAAAGCTGCATAAAATAGAATGCAGGCCTTATGGCCTGCATTCTATTTTATGCAGCTTTTTATGTAATGGCATAGGATGATTGCTCAGCGACTGGATTGCCCCTACGTTGGGTATTGTTGTAGCAGGCATATTACTGGTGCTTGATTTGTAATTTTATGTAAGTGATAACTATGTGTGTATTGTTAGTACTTAATATGGGCCAAGGACCTGAAATAAATGAATTTTATTTTATTTTTATTTTATAGGGAAGCTAGCTACTAATAAACCACAGTGTTTGTGCAAAATAAATTAGTTTTAAGTGACTTAACGTCTGACACGTTAAGTCACTTAAAACTAATTTATGTTTGGCATCACAATCACTAAAAATATTATCAAGACAAGTCGAAGAAGATGCCGTGATCCTAGTAGGTTCAAAAAACAAGTTAATTAAATTATTAGTCGTAATCGTTTACGAAAATATGTTACGTAATTAGATAGCAGTTCATCTCATCATTACTTTAGATGAATTACTTTATTCGTTCCTAACTCTTACTTACTAAAACCATAATATGATTTGGCGTTATATCCATATTATCTGAACTACGTATGAATAAAGAAAATAGTAGTTCAGATAATATGGATATAACGCCATTTTGAGCTATGTTGAAATACGAACATACCTACATATTATTAGTTATAATTTAGTTTTTCGTAATTTTAGGCTCTTTTGGATTTAACACAGTTTTAAAACGTATCGCGAAACATAACACACTTAAATATTGAATTAATTTAAATATTTAATTATTTAATTAAGATTCGATTCGAAAGCTTTGTAATTTTTGAAGCCCACTGGTTTTATAAAAATGTCTGTTCATTTGATAAACTATTGTGAATGAGTGTATTGAATTTAATCTATAAAATATTGCGGTGTCTTGTTAAAAAAGTATGCCTGATTAAGAGAAGAGCGCAAGCAAAAAATCAAATTTCACCCGCGCAACCATAGATAGATTATTGACATTACTGGCAAGAAGAAATGTAGGATTATTATTATTATAGCATTTTATAGCAATTTGATCAAATTTAGAACCTGCCTTGAGAAACGAACGTTCTCTGAAATCTACGATAATGACGATCCGAATGATGCATTTAACTCATTTATCGAACAATTTCAATTTACTGGTGGTCGCGTGAGCTGACCGCTTTACGCGCGGCGTGCGTTGCTGCGCGCCACCTGTACGACGGGCACAGAGCGGCGAAGAACGCCCTCCAAGCGGGGATCGAGCGGGCCAGAGGACTGGCCCGCGAGGAGTCGCTGGAGACTCTGAACAGAGACCCGTGGGGACGCCCATATAAATGGGTGAGAGATAAACTCCGCCCATGGGCTCCCCCGCTGACGCAGAGTATCCGGCCTCAGCTCATGGAGGACGTGGTGAGCGCTTTGTTCCCTTCGCGAGGGGAACATACTCCCCCGCCCATGGCTCCGCCTCCTGCGGTGTCCGATGCGGACCACACAAGTGACGACGACAACGAATCTCCGGAGGTGACCGAGGTAGATTTGAGAGTGGCGGTACGTAAGCTGAGTGCCAAAAATACCGCCCCAGGACCCGACGGCTTACCTGGAAAAGCCTGGGTTCTGGCCTTAGAGGCTCTCGGGCCTCGGCTTCAAGCGCATGCTTGGAGAGGGGCCAGTTCCCACTTCGTTGGAAGACGGGGAAACAGGTCCTCATCAAGAAGCCGGGGCGCCCGGCGGACTCACCGTCCGCTTGCCGGCCCATCGTGCTGCTCGACGAGGTGGGCAAGCTCTTTGAAAGAGTAATTGCAGACCGCCTTGTCGGGCAGCTGGTGCGAGTGGGGCCGGATTTGGCGGAGAGCCATTTTGGTTTCCGCAAGGGGCGCTCTACGGTGGATGCCATCATGGGCGTTCGAGCCCTCACGACAGGGGATGCTGTTGCCCGGGGTGGGGTCGTCTTGGCGGTGTCTCTTGACATCGCCAATGCGTTCAATACCCTGCCCTGGAGTTGTATTAGGGAGGCACACCGGTATCACCGGATGCCGACCTACCTCTGTCGAATCGAGTGGTCGAGGCCTATTTGACGGACAGGGCCGTCATCTACCCCGGTCACCACGGAGAGTGGAACCGGCGAGAGATGTCGTGCGGTGTCCCGCAGGGATCGGTCCTGGGGCCGCATCTGTGGGACATCGGCTACGACTGGGTGCTGCGCGCTGACCTCCCTAGCGGCGTCAGCGTGGTATGCTACGCTGACAACACGCTGGTCCTGGTGCAGGGGAGGTCGCATGAGGCGGCGGCCGAACTGGCACCACGTTGGGTTGCGACAATCGTCGATAGGATCCGGCAACTGGGACTCGAGGTGGCTTTGCACAAGTCCGAGGCCATGTGTTTTTATGGTCCTCGGAACGCGCCACTGTCGGGTTCCCAGATAATGGCGGGAGGGGTTCACATCGGTGTCGAGTCGACGATGAAGTACCTGGGACTCGTCCTCGACAGCCGGTGGAACTTCGTGGAGCACTTCCGACGTTTGGCTCCCAAACTGCAGAGGGCTGGGGCTGCTTTAAAGCGGCTTCTGCCCAATTTAGGGGGTCCAAACGCCTCCTGCCGGAGGCTCTACGCGGGGATCGTGCGGTCCATGGCCATTTACGGGGCACCGGTGTGGGCGCGTTCATTAAGGCTGCGACCAGCCCGGCGATTGAACGCGTCCCAAAGGGTCATTAGTCATGGCCATTAGGCTGGCCAAAGGATACCGCACGGTCTCCCGTGAGGCGGCGTGCCTTCTTGCCGGACTGCGATGGAGAGTGCGATTGTCGCAACCCAGCGCTGGGCACGCCACAATTGCGGCGATAAACCCCCTCTTTGAGGAATGGATAGAGAGGCATCACGGCGTCCTCACCTTCCGCCTGACGCAGGTCCTCACCGGACACGGTTGTTTCGGGAGGTTCCTATTCAGGATAAAGCGGGAGGAAACGCCCGGGTGTCACCATTGTGTGGATCGCCCGGAAGACACGGTGGAGCATACGGTAGAGGTCTGCCCGGCTTGGGCGGAGCACCGCCGTGTCCTCACGGAGGCGATCGGCGGCGGCGATCTCTCGCGTCCGGCCCTGGTTCAGGCCATCTCTCGCGTCCGGCCCTGGTTCAGGCCATGGTCCGGAGCGAGAGTGCATGGGAGGCCGTTACCTCCTTCTGCGAAGCAGTTATGCTCGCGAAGGAGGAGGCGGAGCGCGCGAGGGAGATGCAAGTTGCACGCCCTCGCGCACCTAGTCGCCGCAGGAGACGACTTCCGGCCACCGTAGGCATGGGCTTGCGGACGGTGAGCAATGGGCAGCTCGCCGTCCGATAAGGACCAGGCCCGGGTCGACGGCGCGTTGTGTTCCACGCGCGCCTCAAAGAGATGTCAGCACGAACTGACGGGGTCCGTAAGGTCCAATGCCTGCTGGGGTTACGGGTTTGTCCGAAAGGTATATCGCGGCCCCGGCACACAGGCAACGGAAGGAACACGGGTGGGTTTTAGTCAGTAAAAGTCTGACACGCCCTCTCGCTCTGCCCAGAGCGGGAGAAGTCATTTGAAAATTTACCAACCTCAAAAAAAAAAAAAATTTCAACCGGTACAAATATTTAATATTATAAAAGGTCTTAAAAACACTAGTAGCGTAGGGTATGACGAAATTTCAACTAAGATTATAAAAACATGTTGTCGATTTCATTTCTAAACACTTGACGTGTGTATCAGTCAGGGAGATTTTCCTGACCGTCTTAATTAAGATCTCCATAGTTATATTTTAAAAAGGTAAAAGAACTAATACGAATTACGAATAAATGAATTAGTCGGACATTTGGTCAATCCGACAAAAAAAAGTCGGCCCTCTGCAATCAACAATTAAACAGTGCTTTTACAGCTTCTGAATTTGGACGGGTTGCAAAATAAGCTATGCTTCCAAAACACAAACACGCGCGCACAGTTTCACGCACACAGTCACACTTTTGCCTCGAGAAATAAGCAAGTCGTATTACTGCTTTTGCTCACGAGGGTCACGAGGGCGCTGCCTGCGCGGTGAATTTGCAGCGCGCAGCCGAGCCGCAGCGAGTGTTCGCGCCGCGCCGCTTCAACAAATTAGTTCCAAAAAAATTGTAATAGATGGCGCGTAAATCGCGTTCGTGATATTTTTTTAGTTATAATTATTTATCTTTTAAATCGGCATGTATGTATGGGACTACAGGGTATGCAGAGCTTATTTGCATGTATGGAGTGCACGCCACTAGGTACATTAATTAGTAAAGAGTCAAGGAAATAGTAAAACCGATGTTTTTGCTCAGTAAAATTACTAATATTATAGACGGGTAAAACCATTTAACATTTCCGTTTTTTACAATTAATTCGATTTATAGCCGGTCTTACAGTTTTAACTCAATATCATACACATATACTCGTACCATACATAATTATTATATGCCAATAAAAACAATAGAGAACACTTTGAAAGTAGCCTTATTTAATTAAATATTCATGTTTTAAGGTTACATAGGTAAAACCAACTAACAGGGGGGGGGTTATACGACATTTTTTCCGTTTTCTGATAGTATTTTATACTTGCGGAACACAACATTTAGTGATTTGAAATGATAAATAATTGTTCTAAATATAATTTTTAAGGCAACTAACATTATATCTTATTTCCTCTGAGATTTATGTAATAGGGTGGTTGCGCCGGTTGGCGACCAATTAGCTGAGTTGCTAACTTTAGTCGCATCAAAATATACGACATTGGTGCCGATTCTCTTGTCACAAATGCCTCTAAACTAAACTAAAAATCACTAAAATTAAGTTTAATCCTGTCAAACGACGATTTCCCATTCTGAAATAGACTAAAGTGACACAATTAAACTATATTTTAGTATGACAGCACTAAGATAGTACTGAGTTTTTAGTTTAGTGAAAATGGCAATTTTGCTATTCTGAATATGACATTTTTCACCTAAAATTTTGATTGTAAAATACCAAACCAGACAAATTCTGACAATTTTTAATCGCGATTAAAAAGGTGTGGTGTAAAATAAGTTGTCATGAACTAAAATTCACACCAACATCTCGACTTCACGTGCAAAAACAGTACTGCATTTTTCTTTTGCTTATATCTCGAAAATGGTGCGTCCTATCGCAAAAATAATGAAAATTTCGACCCCCTTTATGAAATCCTTAAACCCCTAAACCTGAACATGTAGGTAATATTTTTTCATGTTTTCCATACAAAAAGTGAAAAATTCCATATAAAACACGTCGAGGCGGCACCCCCTGCGCGCCTCCGGCTCTAAAAAAAATCACGGGTGAGGGCAAACCACGGGTACCACGTGGTTTCGCGATTGTCAAATTCTATTTTAGTTGTGTCAAAATTATTTTTTAGTTTAGAGAAGTTTATTTACAGAATAGCTCTAAGATTCTCATAGCTTAAAGTAAGGAATTTTAGTGATAGTTTAGTTAGTTTAGTTCGTTGTACAAGAGAATCGGCACCATTTACACGCAAAATAGTTGGCGACCATTTAAATTGGTCCTAAATATAGTCTAGTTGTGAAACAAAATATAAAATAATAATAATAATAATAATAATAATCGTTTATTTATAAAAAAGGACACGCTTACAATAACCTTAACAATTTAAAATATAGCACAGTTGCTTATTTGCCTGAACTAGGTTGAACCTGTGTTTCAGGCTAGAAAGTGCATAAATACTTATTTCAATAAATTAACAATGGGTTTAAAGTAAAAACTAAATTAAAATTTAAGTAAATAAAAGCAAAAATAGTATGTTAGCGGTTCTATTTGCAAACAACAAGTAGATCTTCTGTCTGTGCATAATCTATGGTTAGTAAATAATTAAGAATATTTTTTTTACAACTAAAATAATTTAAATTATAAATACAAAGTTTTCTATTTAATCTATTATACAGAAATGGTCCTAAGAATGTAAAAAATCTTTCTACAAAAACATGTTTTGAGGTTGCATTAGATATGCAAACTATATCATTCCGTCTCTTGTTAGTTTTGTCAGCATTGTAGGTAAGCATGGTGTGCTGTTTTAATACTAGGTGCATAATGAAAAGCTGGCGAACCGTCAGTAAGTTGCAGGATTTATATAGCAGAACTGTGGGAAAGAAGAAGGGATGGAAGTTTGCTACCTTTAAAATGGCTCTTTGAGCTCTTTCAAGAGGAAGTAAATTAGTTTTTGGTGCACCACCCCAAGAAGTGATACAGTACTGAATTATAGATTGACATAGGGCCAAATAAACTTGTGTGATTAATTTTGAATCTGCAAATGATCGCAATTTTTTAAAAACATATATTAGTCTGCGCACTCTTTTAACTAGACTTTCAATATGTTTTCTAAAAGAGAGTGTGTCATCTATTATTACCCCGAGGTATTTTAAGTTGCTCGTTTTGAGGATAAAAGGACAATTACACTTGTTGACTGTACGGTTTCCACATTGATGGGCATATAAATGAGGGTTAGTAATGTTAAGTGGAGGTTTGCGCATGGAGAAGTGAATATATTTTGTCTTGTCAGCATTTAATGTTAGTAAATTGCTATGAAGCCAATTAGTCACAGTATTGAAACCTAGTTGAGCGATTTCGAACAGTTCGCTACTGGTTTTAGCACTAAATATTAACGCCGTGTCGTCGGCGTAAGATATAATTTTGCCGTCTTTTATATTAAGACCACACAAGTCGTTAATATAAATCAGGAATAGCGTAGGGCCCAGAATACTCCCCTGAGGAACACCAAAACCAGTATTTTTCTGCTCATCGCTCGTAATATTGTCAATTCTAACACATTGGAACCGGCCGTCTAAATAGTCAGCAAAGAGTTTCAGCGGCGTTCCCCTTATTCCTATGGTCTCTAATTTGTTTATCAGAACAGAAACAGACACCGTGTCGAAAGCCTTGGCTAAATCAAGGAAGACTCCCAGGGTCTGGTTTCCTTTGCCAAGTTCTTCTGAAATATAATCAGTCAGGCTATGTACCGCATCGGCTGTCGATAGTTTAGCTCTAAAACCAAATTGCGCAGGGGATAACAAGTTATTTTTTTCTAGGTAGTTAACTAGTCTACTGTTTATAATTTTCTCTAGTATTTTTGATATTGAGGGGAGTAAGGATATTGGCCTATAGTTATTAACTAAGTCTTGGCTTCCAGATTTAAAGATAGGGATTACAACTGCCTTTTTGAGACAACTTGGAAAAATTCCATCGGAAAGACATATTCGAAAAATATGCGTTAAGGGAGGTACCAAAAAACGCTTAAGGAGTTTAAGGATCTTATTGCTAATATTATCCCATCCAACTGCACAGTCATCTTTTAGCCCAGAAATTATTCGAGTTACTTCATCTTCATCAGTGTCCAGCATAGCAAAAGATTTCGAGTTACAGCTATTTCTCGATTTTTGGAAAGGTGGTTGGTAACAATGTTTCGGAATCTGTTCGGCAAGAGTTTTTCCAACATTTACAAGGAAGGTATTTACATTGTTAGCTGACAAGAGTGGTGAAGGATTAGTAAGCAGTAAACTCGAATTTGATTCACGCTGTTTATACATATTGGTGACATTTTTAATATGTTTCCAAAGTTGCTTGCTATTGTTACCTGCTCTATTTAATTCGTTTTTATCGTAACTATTCTTTAAATTCTTTAGGAGATTGTTGCAGAAATTCCTGTATCTTTTATAGGTGGTTTGGATTATTAAATTATTAGGGTATCTCTTTGCTCTCTGATGAAGTTTATCTCTGTGCCTTATACACCGAATTAGTCCAGGAGTAATCCAAGGTTTAATATTATAAAGTTTCTTCTTTACTGCAGAAACTGTCGTGTTACGTAATATTGCTTGTTGCACATGTTTTATTAAGTACGATAAAGCCAAATTAGCGTCAGCAGTATTGTAAACTAGGCTAAATCAATGTTGCATAAATCATATTCGAGTTTGTTTGTGTTTAATTTGCTCAAAGTCTGGGGACGATTTTGCTTAGACAGCATTAAATTTATGTTAAGTAGGACAGCGTGATGGTCAGTAATTGTTGAGTTAGTAACAACCGTAATATATGATAGGCTGGTTTTGATCATCATATGATCGAGGCAGGAACCGCTCTGATGAGTAGGCAATGTGTGAGCGGGGAGAAAACCATGGTATGAGCAGATGTTAAGGTAATCTTGTGTCCCTGCATCGCAGTTTTCGGAGCCAATATTTATATTTAAATCACCTGTTAGTATAACATTCTTAAATGGACTTAGTACTTGAAAAATCTTGTTTAAGGAATTGTTAAAAGGTTCTAAGTGTCTAGCGGAAGGGGATCTATAAATAGCGATTATCGCTGTTGTTGTACCAATTTTGATGACTAAACAGTTACTCATACAGTCTTCTAGAGAATGTTCCTCGACTGTGACCTTTAGTGATTCCTTAGCAAAGACTACTACACCATCATTTTGGTTGTGGTTTCTTGTGGTATGCAATATGTTGTAACCAGGTATAACTGGGAGGTTATCGATGCGGTTAGCTAGCCAGCACTCGGTTAGTACCATTATATCACAATCAAAGTTAAGTCTATGAAGGAAAATTTTAAAGCTATCTATGTTCTTATAAATACTACGAATGTTTTGGGTCAGTACGGTTAGTGACTTTTTATAGTCGGAAAAATATTGTCTGCATTCCTCAACGTCACATGTCTTTGATACAGTTAAAAATGTGTTGTCTATGTCGGTTAATAAGTTATTATCCATACTAAACTAGAAAAATAACAATAACAAGTTAAGTCTAAAATATACACAAGTAAGTGGCGCTCTTAGGCGCCTTCATAGTCGATCGAGTTTATGTACCTGTATTCGGCAGCTTTTTTAGCCGGGCAATCTGCGTCTCCCGTCTTGTGGTTTGCTTGTTTTTTAAAGCGCAAACATGTAGCACATTTCGGCGCTCCGGCTTTCTTTACGCAGTCTTGAAGTGTGTGACCTTCTTCACCGCAATGTCCACATGTAGGGGCAGCAATTTTGCATGTTTTGGCTGCATGACCGTACTGCTGGCATTTGTAACATCTTGTTACTAGTGTGAAGTCTCGCACCGGGCAGGATGACCAATTAATGAATAATCTGTCTTGTGTGATGAGGGCCTTACGTATGACGGCTGGAACTTCTATAATAAAGTTGCAATTCTCAGCATCTTTCCTGCCAGATTTGTGGCTTAGTTTTATAGAGGTCAAAAATGTATCTAGAGATATAGGGGGCAGTTTGTCGGCCAAGTTTTGTTCATAAATACATTTATAAACCTCATTTTCAGCCATTGATGTAGGTACTCCTATTACTATGATGCGAGGTTTGCGCTTTTTAGGTTCGTCGACAGTAAGCCCTGACGAAGCGAGTTGGACTGTTTGCTTGAGCCTGTCTAGGTCATCTTTGGTCTCAGTGCTGATTATGAGACCTCCTTTTCCAATTTTGCGTACGCCTCGTACTTTCAGCTTCATTTCTCCAGGGCATATGATTTTTTGGACCATGTTCTTGGTTTCGTCACTGGTCTTTGAGATGTCACTGGGATAAATGGCCACGGAGCTAAGAGTATTAGGACGAACAACTGTTTTGGACCCATTCTTCACCATAGCTGCAAAAGATGTAGAAGCTGCTTCTTGCTTCGTGCAGGACTCCTGAATCGTACGGTTCATCTCCATTAGACAGTCTGATAGGTCTCGAGCTTCGGTCATGGTTTTAAGGGAGGTATGGGTTTGGATGGCTTTTTGTTTTAGTGACTGGTATTGAACAGCCATTTGCGAAACTCCATGTCCAACTTTCCGGCAAAGATTATTTATTTTTAGCTTCTGATCAGCGTTTAGCTTTCCCTCAGAAGTAATAGCACAAACCTCATTCAGGCACTGCTCAATAGACCCCATCCAGTTCTGAATCTCCGGAGTGGACACAACTTCAACTTTCTCATCTTGGTCCTGTCTTGGTTGTCTGGGCGATGTCAGTGCTGGTGTCGGTACCGGGGTTGGTGTCGGTGGAGGGCTGCGTCGCATTATCGAGCTCCGATTAAAGGGGCTGCCATCCATGTTTCAGTTAAAATATCACGCTTCCATTCATAAATTATGAAAAATTATAGGAAAACTGCAAAAGTTGCCGAAATGCTAGTTAGCGACCATTTTTTTCAGTTGACGACCACTAGTATGCTAGATTACGACCACTATTAAAAAACATAAAAATTAAGTAATAAAACAACTTTTATGGATAAAACATATTTTTTATTATTCACTTAAAAACAAAAATAATTAAATATCAAATAATCATCAGCATAAATAGTATTTAATCATCTGATTTAACGTTTTTTATCAAATTAATAAAATAAAATAAAATAAATCTTTTTCGTTGCCCGCTTTAACCTGGTACAAACGATATCCCTTTGGAGCTAAAACTATTCCAGTTTTAGGGCATAGAGAAATAGGGCATAAAAAAATAAACATATAATTACCACAAAGCTAACACTAGAATGTCACAATGCACTAGAACAAATAACGGTATCTAGCCGCAACACGGTGACACTGCAATGGATAAAAGGACACAGCGGATCGCTAGGTAACGACGCAGCTGACGAACTTGTTAGACGAGGATCCAGCACGGCAGTCTGTAGACCCGAGCCTATCGTACCCACCCCCTTCACCCAGATACGAAGGTGGCTACAGGAGTTCACCCACACTCAAGCCGAGCACTGGTGGACCTCAACACCGGGCTGCAGGCAGTCCAAGGAAGCCGGGTATCCAAGGATGGCATATCCTTGGATACCGGGCTAACCCGGCATTTACTACGCCTGGATAGGAATGGCCTGCGCCTGGTGACGGGGACCATCACGGGCCACTACACGCTGAACAGACGCTTCCACACAATGGGCATAACGGACAGTCCTCTGTGCAGGGCGTGCATGGAGGCAGAGGAAACCGTCGCGCACGTGCTTTTTGAATGCACGGGCGTCACCCAGATTAGAACAGAGACCCTCGGGACACCCAGATCTTACACACATGTTCTGAACAGACCAGGAGATTTAATCAACTTCTGGAGGGAAGTGGGCTGGTTGGAATAACCACCAACGGCCGTTATGGCCCACGCACAATGGTCCACTGAAGGACTAAGTGCGTAAACCAAAACCCATAACATAGAACATAGGGCATAGAGAAGCCTCTTTTTTGCCACACAAGTTTGTCCTGGACGATCGTCTTTGAAGGGTTTCTTTGACCCACGGTCTTTGAAAAAAAATTGTACAGTATCCAGAAGCTCCTGCTTCTTAATTGGGAATCCGCTCTTGGCAACAGGCAAGCGGGCGGAGCTCCAGTAATGAGAGAGCTAGCGAGTCTCTTTAACTCCGTCATCCAGGAGGCTACAAAGCCCGAGGCGTGGAGCAGAGGTGCGGTGGTTCTGTTCTTAAAAAAGGTGAAAATACCTTGCTGAATAAGTATAGACCCATCTCACTTCTGAGCCACGAATACAAGCTGTTCTCGAGAGTCGTCATGAACCGTCTCGCCAGGAGACTTGACGAGTTCCAGCCACCAGAACAAGCCGCATTTCGAAAAGGTTTTAGTTCCGTAGAACACATCTATACTGTTCGACAAACAGTACTAAAGACCGAGTAGTCGAAATATGTACAGTTCTGGCCTCTCTGCAACGATGTCGAACTGACTGGCGCTATATCGAAGTGTTGAGATGCTTGTATGCCGCTGCCACGATGACTGTCCAGAACCAGGATGAGAAAACCAGCCCCATCCAATTGCTCAGAGGGGCGAGAAAGGGGATGTGATATCCCCGAAACTGTTTACCAATGCTCCAAGTCTTTTTCTTTCTCTTAATTAATTGCTTCCGAGGGCAACTAGAAAAAAAAACATATTTACTTATTCTAAATCAAATAATCACATATAGTCGAATACTGAACATACTTAGGCAACTTATTTTAGTTTGCGGCTATCGTTTTTTCGTACTAAATCTTGGTGGTCGCAAACTATCATCGTAATTTACGAACTGTATCACTTAGCGACCACCTATTTAGGACCACTATTTGTGGGTGAATTAAACAAGTTTTATCAAGAAAACATGTGGTCGTTTACTAAAGAATTGCATGTTTAGGCTTTTAAAATACCAAACCCTAAATTGTGTAACCAGAAATAAAACATTGATAACATAATAAGCAAATCAAAATAAAACTGTGCGAGTCAGAATACGACCACCTGGTCGCTTTCTAACGTATTATTAAAATATGCATGTCAGTAATCAACCGCTGGATTTTAGTTAAATATAAGGTAAAAAATTACTAAAATGCAATTAAACAATTGAAATCAATACATAATTGAAGTACCCACGCTTCTAATTTGGGTAAAAAACTTAAAATAAGTGACAAAACTTACCTTCGAATGCCGCGCGCCTTGCTATTTTTTTGCTCTAGCGCAGCACTGAATTGAGCGTCCTTTTTCTTTGCTTTGGGTCAAGGGGTTGGTGTAAAATGTAGTAAATTCTTATTACGTAACTATTCAAATAATATTTAAAGTATATTTATTTCTATTTCCTAAGGAAAGGTATCTTTAATTAAAGAAACCTAGTCAGACAAGTGGTCGGTTACCAGAAGTGGTCGCGAAACCGTCGCAATGACCCTATCTCGTTTTGTAATTCTTTGTAATTCTCGTTTTGCAAATTTTGGTTTAGTCGGTTTTTCCATTAACACGACGATATTGTGTAACTTTTGTAGCAGCGCGTATGCGCATAGCAGCGCGCTCGCAGCTAAGCTGAACTGTAGGAGCGAGTGCCGGTACCTATATTTATAACTTCGAGCGTTTAGTGGTTAGTTCGACTGTTGGCAGAGGGCGCGCACCGCGCGCTGATTATTGTAGTAATATTTTAACTGTGTTCTGATTGGCTGTTAATAAATAATGTTTTTTAACTAATGTCCACTACTTGTACCTAAGTAATTTTGTATATAGTTAGGCTATCAATAAACGAGGATATTCATTTTCCTTTCTTCCTTCTCAATACATTGTTTTATTACTATCCAACCTTGTCGCTAAAGTGGTGACCCCGAAGCCCGAATACAACCTGTCGGTATTTCAAGTACGCCCATTACCAGCGAAGCTCAGCAATGCCAGAAACAGCGGGATACCAACAAGAAATCGCCGGAATTTCACTTTCCCTGCGTGTTCCACCGTTTTGGCGTGACAAACCGCGACTATGGTTTATCACATTTGAAGCCGCTGTCAGCGATCTTAAGAAAAGCGACGCTCAAAAAGCACAGATGGTTATAGCGCAATTAACGAAGGAAGACATTGAGCAAATATGTGACCTGCTTGAAAACCCGCAATCGGAACGACCCTACAGCGCAATCAAGGAACGGCTTATTTCCGTGTATGAAGAATCAGATGGAAAACAACTACAAAAGCTTTTGTCCGATATGGAGCTGGGCGATCAAAAACCAAGCCAATTATTACGTCGCATGCGTAGCCTAGCGCATAATAAAGTACCAGACAGTACACTCAGATTGATGTGGATGAACTTACTACCCCAACAAGTGAGATCAGTACTTGTTGTCAGTGACACCATCAGCAAAGACACTGCATTGGACGAGTTAGCTAAGATGGCAGACAAGATGATGGAGCAGACATCCGAAGTGCCCGCCGTAGTATCAGTTGACAACTCTCAAGCTCAGGGTAGTATGCAGTGCATAGTGGAAGAAATTCGCAAGTTACACCTAGAAATCGCCGAGCTCAAGAAAGATAACCGTTGGTGCACACACACATCGCCGCCGTCGCTTCATCAATATAGACGCAGTTATCGCCGCGATCGTTCAAGAACGCCGTCTCGCTCGCACTCAAGAAACTTCAGATCTCGTTCATCAACTCCATCATCCTATTGTTATTATCACAGAAAATTCGGCGCAAAAGCAAAACATTGCACAACACCATGCAGTTTTAACAAGGACAATAATACGGAAAACTAAAACAGGCATTAGCAGTGGCGGAACCTAATGTCGACAGCAAATCATATCGCCTTTTTATCACTGATAAGGAAACCAACACAACTTTCTTAGTCGACACTGGCGCGAACATATCTGTGATACCGAAGCGTAGAGGAAATCGAACTACCCCACTGCCGTACAAGTTATACGCCGCCAATAATTCAGAGATACCCACATATGGAGAAAAAACCATAGACCTCAATCTGGGTCTACGACGTCCCTACAAGTGGAAGTTTATTGTTGCTGCCGTAAGCAAGCCAATACTTGGAGCAGATTTCCTAGGCTACCATAATCTACTGGTCGACCTAAGGAATGAGCGTCTCATCGACAACACTACCAAACTTTCTTCAAAGGCACCAGGGCGATATACAAGCATACCTACAATACGCAGTATTGATCTTCAACAAACGTTCCATGACATACTGGCAGAATTTCCCAACGTCACTCGTTTGTCATCAATGAAACTCAATCCGGAGCATAAAGTCGAGCACTACATTGAAACAACAGGTCCACCTATCCATGCCCGAGCTCGACCTATACCCCCGCATCGCTATGAAAAGGTGAAGAAGGAGTTCGAGAATATGATGAGCCAGGGACTCTGCCGGCCTAGCAAGAGCCCTTGGTCCAGTCCACTCCACGTAGTACCGAAAAAAAATGGAGATATACGAGTATGTGGTGATTACAGGCGACTCAATGACTCAATGCCATTACCAAGCCTGACCGTTATCCCATTCCACGAATAAAGGACTTCACATATCAGCTCGCTGGCAAGCAAGTTTTCTCAACCCTGGACCTGAACAGAGCATACTCACAACTACCAGTCCGTGAAGAAGACATAGAGAAGACAGCACTTATAACCCCATTTGGTTTATACGAGTTTCCACGCATGTGCCCAGGACTAAAGAACGCTGGTCAAACATTCCAGCGATTTATACATGAAGTTCTACGAGGCCTTGATTTTGTGTACCCATTTGTCGACGACTTGCTTGTGGCTGCAGAAGACGAAACAACAGCTCGAGATAACCTCAGAATCGTACTACAGCGCCTGGAAGAATACGGCATCACAATCAACCCCGCCAAATGTGTATTTGCCAAGAGAGAACTCACATTTTTGGGATATTTCGTCTCCCCCGAAGGCATAAAACCACCACAAGAAAAGGTAAAGGTAATCAGCGACTACCCTAAACCAAAGAATGTCGAAGAATTACGACGTTTTCTCGGTATGATAAATTATTACCGAGAAAACATACCGAACGCCGCAGCAACTCAAGCACCTCTGCACATGTATTTAGAAAATACACATTCAAAAAAACGGGACAAAACCGAAATAATGTGGAACGAAGAAACATCTAAAGCTTTTGAAGAATGCAAGGAATGCATTCAAAAAGCAACCTACTTGGCGCATCCACAGCACGCAGCCCCTCTTGGTTTAATGTGTGACGCATCGGACAAGTGTGCAGGTGCTGTACTACAACAACTAGTCGACGGAAAGTGGCAGCCACTTGGTTATTTCTCTAAGAAATTCACGCCGGCGCAGCAAAAGTATTCAACATTCGACCGAGAACTACAAGCCATATACTTAGCATTGAAACACTTTAGAAAATTATTTGAAGGCCGTGAACTGATTGTGTATACAGACCACAAGCCAATAACATACGCGCTCCAGAAAATATCATCTGACTCAGAAACTCCCCGCCGCACCAGGCAGCTATTATTCATTAGTGAATTTACTAATGAAATACGTCACATTAGCGGACGAGATAATGTTGTCGCCGACGCCTTATCGCGCATTGAAGTTATTAATTGCCCCACTCCTATCGACTACGCGGTACTCGCAAGCGCACAAGAAAAGGACGCAACTATACAAGATTTACTTCGTCAATCAAATATCCAGATGCGCAAGATAACATTGCCTGGGATGACTTACGCTATCTATTGTGAGACATCAACACAAAACATTCGTCCGTATTTACCTGAGGAATTCCGCATAAAGGCATTTAACGCAATTCACAACCTCAGCCATCCCGGTATGCGAACGTCAAGGAAGCTAATACAAACAAGATACTTCTGGCCATCTATGAACACTGACGATGACGTGAAGAAATGGGTGACAACATGCATCCAATGTCAGCGTGCGAAGATACACCGGCACACTGCAACACCGGTAGCAAACTTCGAACCATCACACCGTTTCGAACATTTGCATGTTGACATCGTTGGCCCGCTGCGTACGTCGCCTCAAGGACACCGTTACGTCATCACTATGATCGACCGAGCGACGCGCTGGCCCGAGGCACACGCCGCGCAAGACATAACAGCTGACACTGTCGCTAAGATTGTGTTTGAAGGATGGATCGCACGATTCGGATGTCCAGTTCGAATGACGACTGACCAAGGTCGTCAGTTTGAAGGCAATTTGTTCAACGCATTAACAAGACTACTTGGGATCAAGCGCATTCACACAACACCTTACTATCCACAAAGCAACGGAATGATTGAAAGGTGGCACCGCTGCATGAAGTCTGCATTAATAGCACGTCTGAGCACGAGCAGTTGGATTGAGGAGCTGCCTACAGTGTTGCTAGGACTACGAGCCGCAACGCGAAGTGACAGTGGAGTCAGTGCTGCACAGCTTACCTACGGTCACGCTCTCACACTGCCAGGAGATTTTTTCGTGCCGTCGAAGCCAGATTCTATGGACTACAGTTACGTTGAAAAGCTACGATCAGCAATTAGCACTTTTCGCCAAGCAGCAACACAGTCACGCTCACGCACCAGTAGCAGAAGAGGGATATTCGTACCTCAAAGCTTACAGACCTGCAAGGAAGTATTCGTACGAACTGATGCAGTCAAGAAACCACTGCAACCACCATACAACGGACCCTATCCAGTGCTCAGCCGAAGCAACAAAACGTTCACTGTTCAACTACCGGGAAGGCAAGCAGTTATATCAGTTGACCGCCTCAAGCCTGCGTTCTCCATGCCATGCACTGACGACGCATGTGACGCAACACCTCTAAGCTCCAGTCCTGCTGCGAAGAACACTGTTCCTGTAAACATCACAACAGAACGTACATCGCACTCGGGTCGTGTCATAAGGCGACCGGTACGTTTCACTTGAAGGGGAGCACTGTAGCAGCGCGTATGCGCATAGCAGCGCGCTCGCAGCTACACTGAACTGTAGGAGCGAGTGCCGGTACCTATATTTATAACTTCGAGCGTTTAGTGGTTAGTTCGACTGTTGGCAGAGGGCGCGCACCGCGCGCTGATTATTGTAGTAATATTTTAACTGTGTTCTGATTGGCTGTTAATAAATAATGTTTTTTAACAAATGTCCACTACTTGTACCTAAGTAATTTTGTATATAGTTAGGCTATCAATAAACGAGGATATTCATTTTCCTTTCTTCCTTCTCAATACATTGTTTTATTACTATCCAACCTTGTCGCTAAACTTTCATAACTGAATTGTTGATTTAGATGCCAAGATATAAAGCTTTTCCCAAATGCCTTAATTAGGGAAAAGCTCTCGTAAAAGAATTCGTGCTTGTAAACATAACTTAAAAATTGTCTTCTCCTAGAATTGTAGCTAAGAGCACATTCGTCACGTACTCAAACAAATATTTTAATAATTGATAACGTTTAATTTGTTGTTTTAATAATCATCGAAATACACCATCAGGTCAATCCATCAAGTCCGGAGGTAAGGTCTCATCATAACTAACAAAACGAGCCCAAACTCGGCACAACTAGTTCTACTCGTCGAGGCGTTCCAGTAGCAGTCACCCAAATACACCTTCAGGTCACTCCATCAAGTCCGGAGGTAAGGTCACATCATAACTAACAAAACGAGCCCAAACTCGGCTCATCTAGTTCTACTCGGCGAGGAGTTCCAGTAGCAGTCACCGAAGTACACCTTCAGGTCACTCCATCAAGTCCGGAGGTTAGTAAAAGTATAAAGAACAATACGAAATATTTTTTGTAGTACCAAGTATTATAAAGAAATAAGAAAAAAAAAACAATTTTCCAAAGTATCAACATTAGTTCACTTGACTACTATTCCCGCAGCTAACCGTGCGTACACTTGTGTGTGTGACCCGTGTCAATGTAGTAGTTCGATTCTATATCTATCAATTTTTCAAACGCGTCCATAAGGTAAAAACTAGCTTTCTTCAATCAAATGTTATGTTCCATACCATAAAAACGTTTTGTTTTAATGCAAAATAGCTCTATTATAGCGCATGATTGTTTGTACAAGTCGCCGCATGCAGCTAGCTACACAGCGAGAACTATCAAAGTAAACATAACCAAACAATCTGCCTAGCCTTTTCCGACCTTTTCCAATCAGTCTAACCGGATGCAGCTGAATACCAGTATTTTACATGGAGCGACTGCCCATCTGACCTCCACAACCCAGTTACTGGGTAACACGATACCCGTTGGTAAGACTGGTTGTCAAACTTTCGGGCTTCTGACGACCCGTAACGACTGTCAAAGATCCACAAATGACAGCCGGGACCAATGACCTATCGTGCTTTCTGAGGCAACTCATAAAATTACATTTCCGATACATCAAAATGCAATTTATAATATTTTTTGATAACACTGATATCGAGAAACGAAAAGCATAAAAAACTCCAGCTTTTTTCAATAAACACATTTACTCGATTAAAACTCTAATAATAACGTGATATGCAAGAACTACTCGATATTATGACTTTTATATCACGCGAAATACAAACGGGCGTAAAATAACTAATTATGTTAGTGTATAAATAGTACAGTATGTATTTGACATAAATAACAATTAATTAACTGCGAGTAATCATATAATTACATTTATTTACGAAATATCTTCTAAAATGAATTGAGTTCAACGAATAAATAGAGCGTAAACTGCTATAAAAATGTAAGCCAAGTAAAAAACTGTGCGTGCTGTGGTTTAGGAAAAAAACTTTCACTTTGTTTTGGGAGTTTATACGTTAGTTCATTTAAGCACTAGGATTTTTTTTTGGGTTTTCATAAATGCATGATTACTTTAAAATGGTAAATAGTTTTGAAAACCTAATTAATGCACAAATAGGCAGAAATTTAGATCTACTGATATAAGTACGTTTATTCTACGGGCGCACAATCATTGGTTTCCGAGAAACTAGATTCTGCAAACGTTACTCCAGCAGGAAATACTCAAACATTTTTTTTAAATTGTTTATTAACCCTAATTTTCTTATCCCATTTTGTAGCTTGCTGTAATGATTACGATTTACATATAATATTCATAATCAACACGTGCTTATATAATAAGTCAACCACTTGCGACGGGGCTCGTAACTGTTTCTCCTTAACACAGGTTATTTTGTAACTTATCTAGGTGAACAGTACGGCACCCACTAACTAGATTTAAGAAACCTTATGCTTGTGCTTTATTTAATACCTTGCCATGTAATCTAGTCCTAGTTACACAATAAACAATATATATAAATTAAAAAAAAAAAAAAACATCTCTAAAACCTTAAGACGCACAAATTTCATTTTCGGTGCACATTTACGCACAAATATAAGCTATCCACCCGTGTACTTTATTTCGCTCTCCAGTAATTCGTTTAAAATCTTCCTGCTGTAACAACGGTACTCCAGCAGGATTCGTATTTCCGTTTTGTTTCCCAAAACGACAGAACGCATATTTTTTTATTTGGCGTACATTTACAGCAGATTACGCTCTAATTATTTGTTAAACTCAATTCATTCTAGAAGAGATTTTCTTGCTGGAATAACGGACACGTCTAGCGCGACCACGCCAATATGGGTCCTATTTAGTTTGTTATAATGTAAATAACGGCATAGGTTTTTGCAAGTATGTAGGTGATAGTTAACGGCGCAGGACTCGTGTAGGGGGAGGACCTATTCCTCAAGGTTACGGAAGGCGTTGACCATGTCATCCTGCAGTTGGTCGAAGTCTGCCTTGATCTTCGCTTCTCCATCTTTCACGGGGTCCTGCGAATAGAGACCGTGATTAATATTTCGTTTAAAATGATGGAGTGTGTAAAATTAATTGCTACGTTGTATTTATTTATGTTATTGGACGGTAAAAAAGCCGCATACGGAAATTGTACCTTTATTATTGTAAAGTTGTGTCCAAACATTGAGCGGCAAGAGCGCGGCAGCAACACGAGGCGATTGCAGGACACATATCCGCAGCGCTCTAGTTAGGACCAACCAGCCGACGACTGTTTGTGCGGGCAGTACTGCGCGGTACATCCGAAACACGCCGCGCTCTTCAGTACGCAATATTTATCTGCCTAGCCTTTAATACGTCCAGACATTATAAGTGACGAGTGTTTCCTAAAATGTTTTGTGCGCGGCAGGAAGACAGAAGCGTTCACGCGCGGGAGTCGTCCAAACATAGCGCGGCAGCCGCGTACGATTGCCGCACAATGTTTGGACACACCTTAAAGCATCGCCGCTGCGTTGCTTCCCAGATATAACGAGCACTGAAATGTGTCGAGTGCCTGTAATAGGGTATTTAACTACTATCAAAAATATACACGAACTAATACTAATTTAAAAAAATGTTACGGAAAAAAGACGAATATGCTTTTGTAGTTGTTCTTCTATCCTTGTCACGCAAAACGAATGGCGGGAAGTTTCTATGGCACTTCTGTCTTACGATAACAGATGCTAGTAGTGCTGTCTCTGTTTAGCAAAGACTTTAAAAGGCATACAATTTCGCAATTTTTTGAGATATTCAATGTTTTTTACTCGAGGTCAATTTTTTCTAGGTTTCGAAAAATCAAATACCCTATTGCTCCGGTACAGGGTCAGCCGGTTACCTTGAACTTCATGGAGGAGAGCTGGTACAGCACGTTGCCCATGGCTTCGCGGATGGTGTTCCAGGTGACCTTGTTTTCAGACTGCGACGTGGACTCGACGGCGTGACGCGACATGTCGTAGAACGAGATGATGCACCTCAACATGCCCACGGTCTTGTAGAACGGGCAGAAGCGATCGTAGGTCGAGTAGCTGGCGGGAAGAAGAGACACATTAAATAAAAAAAATTAACGGTTATACAAGCATATATGTTATGAAAGACGAGCACTATTGCGAACTAAAATCTTAACACAAAAGTAACAAAATTTTGTGTGACAAAAATAAAGGGAGAAAAAAATTAAATGTTCAGAACAAACCTATGACCTATTGTAGTATAGTAATTTTATTCTAGCTATCTACATCGTCTTCACATCATCATTCTCCGGCCCTTATTTCGATTTATTTCGGGTCGGCGCAACATCACATATAATTAATGTAAGTATAAAAAATATTGTCAAATATTGTCTGAGTATCGGAGTTTCTGGCACATTCTTTTCCTGGATAAGAAATTACCTTATCAAAGGGGCAACTAAAATCAATTATTCTGTCTTGTATATTTTGGCGTTTTATAGTACATTACTGTCGCGGCCTGCTATGTGTATGGGCTTTGATGGACAAACGTGAAATTTTGGGCCGAGGCAAACCCAAGGCACACATACGTGAGTCCATCAATGCATGGTTGCGGCCAAGGCTGTATAGAACTTTTCTCAAATAATGCGCGGAAATTAAAACAAAGTAAATTAATTATAAATTCCAAAATCTCAGGAAACCCAAAGAAGATATGGAAACTAATGAATTCCCTGTCCAACAACAAGGTCAAAACACATTGTACTCTTCCAAATCTCTTAGCCAAAGACGGGCCTGTAAACAATGGTGGTGACATCTATGAGACTTTTAACATCTTCTTCTCAACGATCGGTTCGACACTCGCTAACACAACGTAGACACCACAACACAGACAAGAGATTATACTAATGAACTAACTAACACCATGACAAAAGGACGAAATCTCAAAAATTATCGTTTGTCAAACTGTAGTGTAGGGATTGACGGGATAACAACAAAAATAATTAAATGTTGAAAAACCCTAATATCAGACAAACTGAAAACTTGCATTAATGAACAACTTGCTGAGGAAACGTTGTAAAATGCTCTGAAAATCGCTTAACTTACCCCTATCCATAAATCTGGCACAAAAACAGACCCTAAGAATTACCGGCTTATCTCCATCCTACCTGTCGTGTCAAAACTTTTGAAAAGTTATTTATCGCGATTAGACAAATACCTCACCTTTCAAAAGACAGTATGGGTTTTGTTCTCAGTCCAACATTTTATCAGCCACAGTAGACCCTAATCACAGCAACACAAACTAATATTGACCAAAAAAAGATGGCACTAGGCCTTTTTATCGACCTAAACAAAGCTTTCGACACCGTTAGCCACTCAATATTACTACAAAAGCTCAGCAACATACGTGTTTCAGGGGTGGCACTCAAAATGATTGAGTCATACCTACTAAATAGGTATCAAATAGTAAAAGTCAGGGAATACCAAAGTAAACCACATAGCACAGGTTAATTCGGTGTGCCCCAGGGATCGGTTCTTGGACCACTATTCTTTCTCATAAATTCCGTACACGAAATTTAATTACACGGACACGGTTCCCTTTATGCTGACGATACGTCTTTTTTACCATGGTACTTCGATTGATGACATGATCAACCAAGCGAAGCAAGATTTAAAATCGTTATCTATTTGGGTCCAACAAAACCTAGGTACTTACAATAAATGCAGCTAAGAAAGACTAGTTATGTTATTTTTCAACCCAAAAAATAAAAAAATATCAGCTCACCCCCCGTTAACCATTGATAATGAAATAATATAGCTAAAACAGTACGAAAAATACCTTGGACTAAGAGTAGACTGTCAGTTAAACTGGAAAATACAAATAGATGATCACATCAGATCCAAGCTTTCCTCAGTTTTGGGCTCATTGCGCAATGTTGTTCATTACCTTCCTCATAAAGTGCGCCAGAGCATTTACAATTCGTTAGTAAAGTCACATGATGTACATACCTCATTGAAATCTGGGGCAACGCGCCAAAAACGAATCTAAACATCATATCATATCATCATCATATATCATATCATCATATCATACAAATGGCATTCGTGATTCAGAAAAGAGCTTTAAGGACTATGCTCCACATGAAACAGACGGAATCATGTAAAGACCATTTTATTAGACAAAAAATATTGACAGTGCCATGCCTTTACATTTTAGTGTTGTTAACCAGCTTAGTTAAAAATCTGCACAAAATTGAGACTGATGAGCAAAGACAAACTAGAGCTAGCACACGTAGGAAAGATTTGCCCAACTCTATTCAACCGAAATTAAAAGTTGTAAAACATAGCCCGAGGTATCGGTGTGAGGGTCTGTATTTTTATACAACAAACTGCTTATAGAATTCAAAACCATAAACAGTGTTAACTTATTTAAAAACAAATTGAGGACCTATTTATTGAGGAAACGCTACTACAGTATCAATGAATTCCTAGATGACATATGACATTGTAACTTATGATTGATCGTACTAATTTGACATTTATTATTTATGATCTATTGTACTTGAATTGACTGTTATTGTTTTTATTGACTTTTCTAAATGTATTTCATTCATTAATTTTATTTTAATTGTATAATGTTATTGTTTTTATTGACATCTCTAAATGTATTTAATGAAATTATTTTTATTGCAATTGTATAATGTTATTTTTTAATGTTTCAACACAACGTATCTATATTGTTATGAAATAAATTACTTACTTACTTACTTACTTAAAGGACCTACAGATTGCTCAAAATAAAATGATTAAACTGCTATTCCACTATGATTACTTTACACCTACAATTAAAATTTACAGGGAAACAAAACGCATGACAACTCCATGCAAACTTTACCAACATACTTATACGAAAATTCTAAACAAGTCCAATCACACACAAATACACTTCACTAAAATACATCAAGTTCATAATCAAGATAAGATATAAAAACTATCTTTAATCTTCAAATGAATAAGACGTCTGCTAGTGAACTGCTGTCCCTTGCTCCGGAAGTATCACAATCGCTTGATTTGGTTAACGATTATTTCGCAAATGTGGGGATGGAGCTGGCATCTGATATCAGGTATTCCACAAAATATGTCTCGACAACCACTGACACTGGTTCGCTTCGTGTCCACTCCAGTTCAATGGCCATCTTAAACACAGACAACGAAGAAAACAAGTGACTAATTCTTGGCCTCAACTTTTAACTGTAGGATGGGATGGTATCCCAGCTGCTGTGATATTTGGTGCCAAAAACATTATTGTCCCAGTCATCTGTCACGTTTTTAACCTTGCCCTTTCGTCTGGAATATTTCCAGCTGCTTTAAAAAAAGCTGTAGTGCACCCTATTCATAAAAGTGGTGTCAGAGGCAGTGTGAACAACTACAGACCCATATCGGTTTTATCTATCCTATGTAAACTTCTAGAAAAAATACTAAATAAACGCTTGCTTGACTATCTCAACTCACAAAATATTCTGGCTGTCAACGAATTTAGATCTGGCTAAAAGACGGAAGATGCTATACTATAATTACTGGGTACAGTAGCCCAAAATACTAATAATAAAGATAAGACCATAGCTATCTTCCCTGATCTCTCTAAAGCTTTTGACACTGTCTCTGTTCCCCTCTTAATTACTAAAATGGAAGTGGTTGGCACAAGAGGCTTACCGCTGGATATTCTCAAGAGTTCCCTTAGTGGTCGTTCTAAAGTAGTCAAAATTGAAAACCATTCCAGCAAAGAAGCATTTCTCTCCTACGGTGTCCGACAGGGTTGTGTTCTAGGACCCACCCTGTTCCTAATATACAGAGTTGATATGACAGAGGGGCATTAAATTACACTACGTATACTATACGTGTTTAGTATTAATTCGTTACGGTATAAAAATAAAAAGCACCAAAAATTAGTTTTTTTTTTTTCAAACAAACTTAATAGCTTATGAATCAGAGTAAAACGCAACCACCCTTTGTAAATATATTTAACTGACCTTAGAAGATACCTAGGTAACAGTGGCAAAGTGCGTGTATGTGTTTTATCTCATTTGAAAGCGGGCGGCCGGCGGTGGCGCGGGCGGCGGCTTACGCCTTCGTTCGCGGCTTTTATGTTAGGTATGGTTTTGAAGTACGCGCACAACAACAATCACAACAAAAACACTAAAATTTTAAATTCTCGATGTGTCCTCCATTCACATGAATGCACAAATTATACCGACGGAGAATATTGTTATTTATTTTTCTAATAAAAAATCATGTCAGTGTATTCTAACGCCGTGTAAGTACACGAGGCATTGTTGAACACTTTAATTACACACACACACACAAAAGTTTAATGACGTGTCGTATCACAATAAAAGCAGTCGATCACAAAAAAAACACTAACACTAAATAATAATAATCCCAAGTTACGTGTCCTGTCACAATAACAAATAAATACTGTCTTAAACTTGTTTAGTGTCCTATCACAATAACAAAACAAAATCCCAATTGTCAGCGCGCGTGTTCGACAAAACGGAAGCGGCGCAGGTGTATTCCGTGTTACATAACATAAGTACGTTAAGAAAGAATAGCGTCGGCGCACTAAAAAAAACAGTTTTTAGAAGCCCCACTCACACACCGATCGCCACCCCTGCCCCTCATCGCTAGGATGCAATAGCAACACACTGACCTATTTCTATTTCTTTTACGCGCGGGATGTTTTGCTATGATTGTCACTCTCGTAATGAAAATGCAAGTGTGTGTATATTTATTGCTTCCTTGTTTGCATTGTCATCTTTTTAGCGAGAATATTTGGTTGTACTTGTGACTTGCGTCATAGCGGCAACAACGCATAGGTTATACTCAGATTTATCGTTTTAAGGTGCATGACCTATGCGTATAGACATAATCAGCTGTTAGGAAAGATACATCGTGTTCAAATGGGGCAAAAACTTAAAAAACCATTTGCGACTAATCTACTGCTCCTATTTAATTGATTTTTGGTACAGAGCTTGAAAATGGTACCTCGTATAGGCAGTTTAAAGGAAAGCCCCTCTGTCGTATCAACTTTGTATATTAATGAGCTCTGCAAACTTGTGCTTGTCAACTCCAAAATAAATACCTACGCTGATGTCACTGTAATTCTGGTTAATGGCAGTGACTAGACCGAAGCTTGCAGGTTCGCGGAGTCTGTAGTATGTCTATCATGACGTGGTTAAGACAAACTCACACTTAACCTGGATAAGACTAGGTTCATCACATTTAGTCCGAGGAAAGCATCACAGCCAGCTCCGACCTATTGTCTGACAGCTCATGACTGCGGTACAATCAATAATATTGGTTGTGATTGTACCAAAGTTATAAGCACGCTGACGTGGAGTAGGCAGGTAGATTCACTGGTCTCTAGGGTAAGAAACTACATTTTTGTCTTTAAAAATCTTAGAACCTCCGCAAATTTCTCTACCCTGAGAACAGTTTACTTAACTCTTGCTCACACCATTTTAACGTACTGTATATCGTCATGGGGTGGAGTTGGAAAGTGTTTGCTATTGCGCTTGGAGAGAACGCAAAGAGCCGTACTCAAGGTCATACGTTTCCCAACACATGAGTTATATCAGCTATGGAAATTTAGACACTCTTTCGTCTTGAGCACGGTATTACGGAAACATTCCTAGACCTGCTGTTTAACCGTGATCTGAGCAAACAACGACGGAGGTCTACCAGAGTCTGCCACAGTTCCAGCTAGACTTGAAACTGTCCGGCGACAGTACATTATCTTTGGTCCTGTGATAAACCACTAAATATTTATTCTTCCTCTTCCCGGGATTGCAAGAAATTAACTAATGATTGGCTTTGCACCCACACCTACGAAGAGTTGGAGACTTTAGTTAGGCCATAGGGACTTACTGTGTAAAACTTTCTTCCGTAGTAGATACGAGTATGCACATTAGACACACCTCCGCACAAACTCACGCTTCATGTACACACACACACACACACGCCCACACACACTACACCTAGGTACATACCCTCCATCTACACATCATACACGCACTCATACTGCTTATACAAACTCTACATACGAACTCGTTAGTTAAATAGTTTTATTTGGTTCAGTTTTGGTTTAGTTTTATTTTGTAAATTAAAATTCTAGTATTGCATTAAATATCTGGAACTGTATCATCTTCCTCACCGAGGTGGGCGTCATTAGCTGCGACACAGTTTATAACTAATGTGGCTATTATCGTACGCAATGAAATTGTAAATGTAATTTGTAAACAAATAAATTTCTTTATTATTAATCGTAGCAGTCGTAGAAAGGATCACATTTTACTACCACGAATGCGAACGGGCAACGGTGAGAGAACAATTATTTGTGCGGGAGTGCAACAATATAATAAGCCTCAATTTTCAATATAGCGCCTACCACTCAGTGTTGCCGTTAGTGTACATTTTACACATTTAACGTACCTTTTAAGCCTCCCATGTGTAATGTGTAATGGGGTCTATTTTACGTACCTTTTAACTTAACATCCGAATCATGTGTAAAATCAAGGTAAAATCGTGGTTTAAAGACTATTTTACGTACCTTTTTTGAAACCGCCGCCAAAACGTGAAAACGAGATAGCATCTTCGGTAATGTAATGTAGGAATGGGAAATAGCATTCTCTCGCTTACGCCGAGGGTGTAGGCTATGAACATTGTATCGTGTATCCGACCATCGTGTAACTAATCGAGTAACTCGTCGTAACGATATCGTGTAACTCTTTCGGTGCGCTCACCAAGTAAAGACAGACACAGAACACTACTCTACTCACAGGGCGCGCTTGTTTGGGCACGCCACAATTGTGGCGATAAGTCCCCTCATTGAGGAGTGGCTAGAGAGGCGCCACGGCGTCCTCACCTTCCGCCTGACGCAGGTCCTCACCGGACACGGTTGTTTCGGGAGGTTCCTGTTCCGCATAAAGCGGAAGGAAACGCCCGGGTGTTACCACTGTGTGGAACGCCCGGAGGACATGGTGGAGCATACGGTGGAGGTCTGCCCGGCTTGGGCGGAGCACCACTGTGTCCTCACAGAGGCGATCGGCGGCGGCGATCTCTCGCGTCCGGCCCTGATTCAGACCATGGTTTGGAGCGAGAGTGAAAAAAAATAATAATATAGATAAGTTTTATCACGCCTAGAATCCAAAAAATAGAACTGCTGGCGAGCAGGCAGTCTCTCCCTGTCTCGCATTCATTGCGAGAGAGCGAGAGATGCAGTAGCGAATGATTTTAGTAAAAGCATTGCTTTTATGTACCTTTTGACCCCAAAATGTACCTTTTCAGCGCTGGATATGTACCTTTTGGGAACTCAGTTGCGGCAACACTGCTACCACTATTTATCTCTGCATCACCCAAAGGTTGACTGGTAGAAAATGCCTATGGCATTTAGTCCGCCTCTGTACATTTTTGTGCTTAAGAATGCGGCGACGGATGAATTATCCATGCAATGTAATACTAAAATCATTTGCATTAAGACCATATTTCCACCATATTATGTTAATATTCGGATTTAGACAGTATTTATCTAGGCTCCAAAATCTTTTTATTTTCAAAAAACTTACCTAAAAAGAAAGTTTAAGCGAATTGAATTTCGCACATTTTTACAGCGTAAATTACATGTTTTCATGTTATTTTTTTCTGTATTATAAACAACAATATTTGGAATATTGTTTCCGCAGAAGCATAGCTTATATGATCAAGTTACAAATTATAAAATAAAATAAATAGTTTTCATTCATCATTTTTGGTAAGTATGAGTATTACGGAACACATCCAATATCATAAATTTTCGATAGCTAGTAGTGCTATCGCGTCAAGTAATAATTGTCAAGTGTGCGTGGTCGCACTGCTCTCTGTAGGTATACGAGTATATCGCTCCGATAGTCACTTACACTAGCGTAACGTGCTTAGTTGAAATTCGTTAGTATTTTTTGTCAGTATAGACGATTAGGTACTTTACTGTGCGGTACGTGCAACTTATTTGTTTGCTAAATTGTATTACAGTCATATTTCTGACACTATTGACCTATTTTAATTTTAGCAGTAAACTGTTAGAAATGCGACATGCGACATCCTCTTTGAGAAAGTATGAAATTTGTCAAAATAAAAATTCCAAGCCGGCGGATTTTTTTAAATTTTCAGCGTGGTTATCGTTTTCTTGGTTTTCGAAGGTGCTGAAGCCGATAGTGATGTCAAAATGAAATTCCAAAATAGCGGCTACAAACATTTTCCAATATTTTCGTCATGGGTGTCGTTTTCATAGTTTTCGAGGATGCTAAAGCCGATACTGAAGTCAAAATGTAAATCCAAGGTAGCGGCTGCGAAGATTTTCAAATTTTTCGTCATGGGTGTCGTTTTCATAGACTGACTACGTTGGGGATGTATCTCACAACAAGTTACCTAATGATATAAGTTAGGTACCTACTTACCTTCTTAGCTACTAATTGTTTACATATTTTTAAACTCAGCCCACGAAAATAAAGATATTTTTTTCTTGGTCTGGATATTAGACATAAGATACCTAAGTACATTTTGTATAATTAAAACACCCCTTGAGTCTCTCTCTTATTTTGATGCTGACCATAACCGAAACTTCATATAAATATAATCTTAAATAATTTTCATTAAGCTCTTTTTCACCTGTTCTGCTGCAAGAAGTCGTCTTTGAGCAGCTTGGCGACCTCAAGTGTGATCTTGTCTGTTTCTGCGAGCGACGCCTTGCCGACCAGCTGCACAATTTCTGACAGATCCTCTTCTTCCTGTAGGATCTCCTTGACCTGGTGGAACGCATGGTTGTGAGGAATTTGTTTTTAATTGAAGGTGAGGTTTAGGATGTTACTTGAATGCGTGTAGGTCTTAGTTTCTACTTCTCAATGCTAGTTTTTTATTCAAATGGCAAAATGACATTATCCTTGATAATGTTCTGCCAAGTAAAAATTTGACCAAATGAAAATGTGCGTCTAAAATCATTCCAAACATTGCATTGGTATAAAAAAAGGTTGCTAAAATTTGTTTGGGTAGTGAAATTTTGCCAAAATCTTTTCGGTAAAACGGCAGGATCCCTCCAAAAGTTTACGTTATTCACAGGACACAGATAACACGATAGAAGGCGAAATGAGGAGCACAGAAAGAAAGCGATAGGCACAGTTATTAGTTCATCACCATAGCAAGTTTAGATGCAAGTCTTCCAAAAGCATTGGATAAAAGTTTATATGCACACTAGGTACCTATTATCGAACGAATACCGGGTACAAGCGACAGCACATGCGCTTACGACCAGTGACGATTCTTGACTGACGCCTGCGTGCGAGCGCCGTGAGTTTGAAAGAGATAGATAGACAAAGCGCGGGCGCTCGCTCAAGTAACCGGTCGGCATTCCACATAACTACATAATAAAAACTTTTTACAAAAAATCTTTGAAAATACAAAAAATAAAAAATAAATGTGAAAAATATTTTATTTTTCACTTTTTTGTTGTGGTGCCTACCCCACACAAATTCGAATACCAGTACCTGCTATGTAAATAACAGTCACAGGAAGTTATCATCATATCATCCACATAATACTAAGTGGGAAAAATACGTATTATTGAAGGTTACTCAAAAACTATCCAAGCAAAGTTAATAAAATTTATATGGGACCAATCCGGGAGCATACCCTTTCATACAAAAAATTAATTTTCAAAATCGGTCCACAATCGACGGACATACATTAAAAAAAAAAAGCATATACCCTCCTCCTTTTTGGAAGTCGGTTAAAAAATATCTAATAACAAAATTATCTGTTAGTACTGATGTCTTAATTTTTAATTTGTGCTATCAAGAAAGCTATGTAATATTAGGTTATAATTCAGTTTTTTTAGCTATGTAAGTATATTAGATTTAAGTGCGTACGAGTAGATATAGCGTATAGTTATATAAATATGTTTAGTTTTGTAACTTTTTTATTTTTTTGTAACTGTTTTGTAACTGCATTTCCTACTCCTATGTTCAATGCATGCCGTGGCAGCCTTTAATTAAGGCTACACTATAAAATGTAAAATAATATGGGTATTTTAACATGTGTTTTTGGTGTATGCTATGTTGGTTGTCCTTAAATAAATAAATAAATAAATGTATAATCTTTGTGTAAATACTACTTTTTGTTTATTTGTTTATTTACTAAATATACCTTATAATTTACATAAATAATCTATTGAAGAATTAGCTACGCTACAGGTAATCCTTGACCTTGACGTTTAGAGACTCATCTGCCCCGAAGGCGTTCAACCCAAACAACACACCGCCTTCCATCAGGGCTTACTCCGTAGGTGATCGAGTCCAGGCTAGAGCCTACTCCGACCAGAGACGAAGATGGGAGTTCGGCACGATAGTGCGTCGCCTAGGCAAGCGCCATTATGAAGTGCAGACAGATGGTGGTGTCATGTGGCGTAGACACCTGGAACAGCTGCTTTCAGCCACACCTGTGTGGGACAACCAGGAATTACGGTGCAGGACTGATATATACTGGCCACCAGGTTATGACGTCTGTCGCGCTGACGGTTGGTGACGTCTGTCTATCTTTCATTAATTTGAAATAAAGATTATTGTTTTACAAAATGTGTATTTAATAAGGCCTATTTCTATCTTACCAGCATTTAACAAACTATTTGAAAATTTAATACTCAAGCAGTTGCTAAGACGTTTTAATTTAAATAGCCCCCTTCGTAATGAACAATATGGCTTTACAAAAGGTCGTTCGACTACAGATGCGGGTGTTGCTCTGGTAAAACACATATTTAACGCATGGGTGAACTCGCAAAATGCTATTAGATTTTTCTGTGATCTCTCCAAAGCCATTGATTGCGTTCACCATGACACGCTTTTGCGTAATCTGCGTCATTACGGTGTGCAAAACGAAGCTCTGAACGTTGTAAATTCTTATTTATGTACACAATAGGTCCCAATGTGTAGATGTTACTGGTGTGAAATCTTCCGGGCTACCAGTTCAGTTAGGTGTACCTCAAGGCTCAATAATGGCTCCATTCTTGTTCTTAGTGTATATCAATAACTTACCATTCTCTTGAAAGAGTATCTATGTAGTTGTACTGTTTGCAGATCATACCTCTCGTATTTTTAAAGTAGACAGGAATAGCCAAGATTTTGACGATGTAAACTGTGCACTCTCAATAGTTAAGGATTGGTTTATGACAAATAACCTAGTTCTCAATGCCAAGAAAACGAAATGTGTAAAGTTCGCCCTACTAAATGTTAGAAATCTAGGACCCAACATCGTCTTAGATAAAGAGGTGCTTGAATCTGTAAACTCGGCAGTTTTTCTCGGCATAACAGTAGATTCCAAAGTTCAGTGGGGCCCACATTATATCGTGCCTAGCGGGAAGGCTCAGTTCGGCCGCCTACGCCGCGCGCCGTCAGGAAAGTAAGACTATACACTGACGTTGATACAGCTCGGTTAGTCTATTTTAGTTATTTTCATAGCGTTATGTCCTACGGTCTTCTGCTGTGGGGCAAAGCTGCTATATATTATATTCAAAATATATTTGTCCTTCAAAAACGAGCTCTTCGAGCAATTTACCAGCTGGTGCAAGGTATCCTCACACTGGCATCTCAATTCATCTTCGCCAACATCTTACATATTAGGCAAAATATACACTTATACACAAAAAACTGTTTTTTTCACAACGTTTCACAACACTAGAAATAAGGACAAACTGTTCCTTTTCACCGGCTTCATAAGGTTCATAACTCATTTGTTGGGCTTGTTTGGTCAAACCTTTTATAAGAAGCTACCCTCTTCTTTGCTAGATTTTAAAACGAACGTAAAATCCAACTTTTTTTCAAAGGCATAATAATCTATCAACGACTATTTAAATTAACATCCCTCTGCGGTATACAAGCCGAATGCTGCAAAAAAGCGTACATACTTCGAAGTATGCTCAACTCGCGGATGCAGAACGGCCCTTGCTCAGCGTCATTATGATATTCTGTCCAACCATTTATATAATAAAATAAATAAACTGTGCACCATTGCTCCCATGTGCCTAAATGAATGTAAGACCAGGGTCACAAAGTGGCTATTGACACTAAGTTACGATAAGACTGAAGATTTACTACATGTATCAATCGCATAACCTAATGTACCTAATATAGTTAAAAAATAGCTTATAGCTTAAAATGCCAATGCATTCCACAACTTTCTTCGACAAATCCTTTTCTGTCCAGGCTGCTCGTTTGTGGAATGCATTGCCAGTTCAAATAAAACGCGCGCAATCGTTACCAGTATTTAATAGACTCGTGAAGGAACATTACTTGTTGTTCTGATCTTGTTCTTGTAGCTGTAATAATCTGTAGTCGTCATTTATTTTCGTTGCTTATATAAATATTCTTATATATTTATTATGTTCTATTATATAGCATATACAGAGTTGATATGACAGAGGGGCATTAAATAACACTACGTATACTATACGTGTTTAGTATTAATTCGATACGGTATAAAAATAAAAAGCACCTAAAATGAGTTTTTTTTTTTTTCAAACAAACTAAATAGCTTACAAATCAGAGTAAAACGCAACCACCCTTTGAAAATAAATTTAACTGACCTACAGATACCTAGGTAACAGCGGCAACGTCGCGCGCGTCGGCGTGTGTTATCTCGTCAAAGCGGGCGGCCGCCCGCCGCGCGCCGGCCCGCGCCGGCGCGGCGGCGGCGGTGGCGCGGGCGGCGCCCCCGCTCGCGGCGGCTCCTCGGCTCGCGGGTTTTTGTTTTAGGTATGGTTTTGAAGTACAACAATCACAAAAAAATTAAATTCTCGATGTGTCATTCACATGAATGCACAAATTATACCGACAGAGAATAATGTTATTTATTTTTCTAATTAAAAATCATGTCAGTGTATTCTAACGCCGTGTAAGTTACACGAGGCATTGTTGAACACTTTAATTACACACACACACACACACACAAACCCAAAGTTTAATTACGTGTCGTATCACAATAAAAGCAGTCGATCACAAAAAAAAACACTAACACTAAATAATAATAATCCCAAGTTACGTGTCCTGTCACAATAAAAAAAGAAATACTGTCTTAAACTTATTTAGTGTCCTATCACAATAACAAAACAAAATCTCAATTGTCAGCGCGCGAGTTCGACAAAACGGAAGCGGAGCAGGTGCTACCGTGTTACGTAACATCTTGTACGTTCCGAAAGAATAGCGTCGGCGCACTGAAAAAACCAGTTTTTAGAAGCCCCACTGCCCCAGCCCCACTTACCGATCGCAACCCCTGCCCCTCGATCGCTAGGATGCAATAGCAACACACTGACCTATTTCTATTTCTTTTACGCGTGGTGTTTTGCAGATGATTGTCCCTCTCGTAATGAAAATGCAAGTGTGTGTGTATTTATTGCTTCCTTGTTTGCATTGTCATCTTTTTAGCGAAAATATTTGGTTGTACTTGTGACTTGCGTCACAGCGGCAACAACGCATAGGTTATACTCAGATTTATCGTTTTAAGGTGCATGACCTATGCGTATAGACATAATCAGCTGTTAGGAAAGATACATCGTGTTCAAACGGGGCAAAAACTTAAAAAATCATTTGCGACTAAACTACTGCTCCTATTTAATTGATTTTTGGTACAGAGCTTGAAAATGGTACCTAGTATACTCAGTTTAAAGAAAAGCCCCTCTGTCGTATCAACTTTGTATATATATATATCTATCTGTGTGTCTATTATAATATATTGTATCTATATAATTATTATTTTGCACCAATGTCTACCCCATTTTTATGTCCACGCAATCACTGTCCATTCCAAGGTTGCCTGGAAGAGATCGCAGAAAGCGATAAGGCCGCCCATTGTATGTTTTGTAGTGTTAAATTTATGATTAACTATGTATTTTCTGGTGTACAATAAAGTATATATAAATAAATAAATAGTTAATAATGTTATATATTTATAGTTTATAGTTATATACAGACTTACATAAACACAAGTTTTTCACCATATTTATCTCTCAATATATACACATACCCCCACATAGGCACTTTAATAGGCTACATCATATCGTATGCGTTTACTAGTAAGTAGATAACTTAATAATAATAAACTGTGCTCGTCCTACAACTACTGTTAAATGTTCAAATTATAGGCGAGGACGCTGGCACTCTAAACACAAGTTAAATCTGACTTTGGGTGCCAGAGTTCATCGAAAACACTCTTTCCCTTAGTTGTAACGCTGCATAGTGTTTTAGATAAGTGTTATTTGTACAACTGAAGGTATTTTTTTTTTTTTTTTTTAATGGTAAAAAAAGTTTGTCGCTGTGATTAACTCAAGACAATGTTTATGTTCTTTCTCCAGAATTAGCTTACCTACTACTACTACGCTACTGTCAGGTTATATGAGTTTATTTAATTGTTTATTTTATTTGACGTTATAATTCAAATCATTTATTCAAGTAACATAGACTCATAATAACAATATAGGCACGAATAACATTTACAAATAAAATAAAGATTTAAATAAATTAAATTAAAATTAAAAATTACAATTACAATCTAATTCGGTATGTAAAGTAAAAATGTTTTACGTTGATTCCAAAACCATTTCGAGCTTTTAGGTTTCTTAACCTTATTTTTCTATTTTTGGCGCTTAAAATTATAAGATGGAGTTTATTTTAACATAAACACATAAAACCACTTGACTTTCATATGACCTCCAAATGGCGTCAAAACACCGGAAATTACGTAGTAGTACGTAATTTCCGGTGTTTTTTGTGTGTTTGCATGATGTTTTTCCATGATAAAAAAATCGGGTTATTCCACTAATCCCCATTGACAATCCCCACCAATGGAGATTTGTGAACTTTCTTGTCCACAAATCCCCATCAATGGGGATTTGTGGACAAGAAAGTTCACAAATCTCCATTGGTTTAAAAATAAAATACAAACAACATAATTTATAAGTTTAAGAATCATAATTTATAAGTTTAAGAATCATGAAGTCTTTATTTCTTACGGAGGTAAAGACTCATTGTTATTTTTATAATCAAACAAGTCCAGTCCCAGCATACTTTTATTTGTTTTTCAAACAAAAACATGGTAAATATCCAATTTTAAATCATTTTAGTGGTATATTAATAGTTTACATCGCCAAATAATAGTAAAAAAAAATTAAACGACAAAAAAGCATATCAAAGTACTTTAAAAAAAAGTTAAAAATAACCACCCGACTCGGGCTATTTAAACGCCATTTTGGCGCGCTTGGTGTGGTGACGTCACAGTCTATGACAACAAACAAACAAATGTCAAATGTTGAGGTTATGTTGAAGAAGTATTGTGCTCTGCTGCAAATATACGGTGTTTTCTATTTTCGACTAATACATCATCATGGAACCAACTTCTCCCTCTATAGAACAATGCAAAAAACCGACATACAAATACTGCATTGTGCCTAAGTGCAGAAATACATTATGAAATGCACCCGACCAAGTACTTTTTTTTGTCCTGAGAGGTTCGGACTTACGGAGAAAGTGGTGTAAAATTATGAAAAGAAACATGCTATCTCCCAACTTGTTTTCAATATCCTAGTATTATGACAACATTCTATACTTAACACAATCTAGATTTCGATAATTTGCGAAGCTATGTTATTTTATTTGTTTTAGGTTATGATGCTTTTTAAAACTAAATTATTCCGGAAAAGGTGTGGAAGACAAAATAAACATTATATGTTATACTGAATTACCTTAAAGCTTTCACTCTTTTGATTTCAACAGACGTGAAATCGGTATTTGATGTAAAAATGTGGTCATCATGAACACATCAGCTTTCGGCAAACTATCCGATTGGGCTTTCACAAAACCGCTTTCAGTCATTTTCGAAAGAGTCTTTCGTGTATTAACAAATGTATTACTTCTAAATGTGTACTAAAATCACAATAAAACTGACTGAATCGCAAAAACTCCTACAAAACACATTGACATTACATTTTTGTCATAGATTGTTACGTCACATTCGCTCTGACCAATAGCGTCGCTTTTCAAGTATTTGAATTTCCCACAGATTTTTTGCACTTTTTAAAAATTAATTTCTTGCTCATTATTAAATTATAATAAAAAATATTGATGGAGGCATAATTCTGAAGTAACACAGTTTATAAAAAAAAATATTTTACCCTTATTTGAATCTCATGCATATTCCCTATTGTTGCAAAAAGTTTGTGCTCGCGAGGTCTACTGTTTGCTGAACTACTAGTTTTTAAACCGATGGGGATTTGTTATCTTTTTGTGCACAAATCCCTATTGATGGAGATTTGTGAACAAAAGAATCACAAATCCCCATTGATGGGGATTGTCAATGGGGATTAGTGGAATAACCCAAAAAATCAAGTCATATAATGTCAACTTTAGAGATGACCATAATTAAAATGCGAAAATTTGGTCTTTGAATCGATTCAAATCAAACATTGAAATTCACACAAAATATTAAATCTTGAATGATCGTTAACCAATAGAACGATAGCTTAAAGAAAATTCATTCCCTGTAAACAATAATCATTATAAAATCATTCGAACTATTTTGTAACTGGTATTAAAGGTGTTAGAAACTTGCAAATATAAATGTTATTTGTTGATTGGGTTGATAAATAGTTTAGAAAGAAATCATTCACAGTCGTGCACGGATAGTAGGTATCTACTTATCTACCATGTGGTAGTTATGTAGATACCTACTATCCGTCTTCTAGAAGACTAATGAACTCGGATGTTCAACGACAAGTAAGGACAGATTAGTAATAAAAAAATTGTAACTATATACGAGTATAATCGAGTTACTAATTTCATATTGATATACGTAAAATTTCAATTATGTCGCTCATTCCCACCTCTGATGTCATGTGTCCATCAACTAATTGTCAAGTGTCATGTAGAGATGGGTTGTAACAGGTATCTGTTATCACTGTTACTGTTACAGAAAAATAACAGATCCAAACATCGGTTTTGAAATAACTGCCTGTTATTTTTTTATGGACGATAAATACGTATTTAAATCTTAATTGATTTTCTTCAAAATCAAATCTGAAGTTTTGACTAGGAATGACGGGGTAATGTGAAATTATAGAATTACGTTTATTTATAATTTTTTTTAGTCATCCGGTCACACTGGAAACCGACCCCAACATAATTGTCCATAAACACAGAAATGTTTTGGAAAAAAATTAAATTACAATTCACCAGTTCTCTTCCGTTAGAAAGCAGTGAAAGCAATTAAATTCCTAAATTTCAAAGGTACAAAATTTAAAAAAAATCTACTTTAAATTGAGTATCATCTTTATTTCTATTAAAATAAAGTTGTACATGCATAGAACCTTTTGCGACCAATCCCGTCAAATTAAGGTGATTCACGATCACTGAATTTTTTGGTTGCATTACAAATTTCCACGAGGATAATAATATACAAAGTAAAGTAAGTAAAAAAGTATTTTTATGAAAAAAAAAATAACAATCAAACCAAGCAAATTACTCTCAATATAATTGAATAACATCTTTATTGGTTAAACAAAAATATCGTAAATACCTGGAATATTTTGCGATTAATTCCGTCAAACCAAAGATAATAAAGACATTCGGATACGATCACAATTTTTTTTGGTTGCCGTAAAGTAAAATATTATAAAACAGCCGTGGTAACTGTCTGTGGGGGGATTGCTATGAGTATTTTCAGTAACAGATAAGTTATATTATTAGGAACGTTATTTGTTATTTTTTTATATCTGTTACGATAAATATGCCTGCCTCCTCCCTACTGTCATGCTTGAAGTTTCTGATGTCAAGCAAAAAACGTCAAATTTATGATTTTTATAATTGTGTTATAAGTGGCAAAGATCATATGCTATTCAGCCTACGCAACTACGTTATGACGTCAGCATGAACAAAACTTTAAAAATATATAAAAAAATAACTACAGCTTGGAATAACAAAATATTGAAATTAGTTGCTTAAAATAACAAAATCTATCAAAAACAAATATAAAAAAAAATCCTGAAAAAAACTTTACATACCGAATTGCCTGAGCAACGGGCAGCAAGTTCGTCATGCTCCCTTAAGCCGCGTCCCCACTAGGGCCGCGCGGCCGAGCCTCATGAATGTGGACGAGAGCGAGGCCTGAGCCGCGCGGCCTAACAGGGCCGCGCGGCCGGCCTCGCGCACCCGACGGATGTCGGTCTACTTCAAAGAAAGCCGCGCTGCTCTGGGTAGTGGGGACGGGCCGCGCGGCCTGTCAGTGCGCTAGTGACCGCCACTACATTGAGTTGTGTTTTTATTGGCGCCAAAATGGATTGGACGGACGAGAAAACCCTTTTTTTAATTGAATCGTGCCGGGAGCGCCGGGTGTTATGGGACTGTCGGAGTAGTTTTTATAAAGATAAAAACACTGTAAGTTTTTCTGCTGGTTAAACTTGGTCGCACCCAAAAACGTCGTCGCCGCGGTTTATTTTTTATTTGCGCAGCGCTGCTTATTACTATGAATGCTGCTGAAGCTAAACGCACGTCTTCTTCTTCGTACATCTCAAAATAAACTGCCGGTAATATCTCTATATAGTCTGTGGCATCTGCGCAAGGTGGGCCGCGCGGCTCTTTAATGTGGACGCGTGGCAAAAAAACACAAAAGCCTCGCGAGGCCGAGCCGCGCGGCCCAAAAAGCCGCGCGGCTCGTAGTGGGGACGCTGCTTTAGATGTCACTGCTTAAGCCGCGTCCCCACTAGAGCCGCGCGGCTTCATAAGGCTAAGCCGCGCGGCCGAGCCTCGTGAGATTTTAAACGTCGTGAGTGTGTACTCACGAGGCTCAGTCTCGCGGCTTGGCCTCACGGGGCCGCGCGGCCGTAGTGGGGACGCGACTTTACGGCTATATGTAAGTGGCCACGCCCTTTATACCTGGAGGCTTTTATTTAGATATTAAATTCTGTTTACAGTTTTTATTTCTGCCTGAGAATAGTTATCGATGTTTATGGTTGGTATATTGGCGTGCGCTGGCTGACATATGGCTAATAATTTAAATTATGTTTTGTGTTGCGTATAGAATATTTTTTTTTCTAACTGAACGGTGCTGCTCGGGAGTTTGTTGCGCCACTTCTTCCCAGCTAACGCACTAGGAAGTGGTGAAAGGTGGGCGTTTTGGGGTACTGTCTTATGTAATTTTGACGTTCGAAAAGTGCTGATTCTCAGCCTAGTTTGAATAAATGACTAGTTTTTTTTTTAGCTTTTTAGGTTTTAATTTATATTCATATTTTTTGCATATTCTTTATGGCACCTCTTTAGGCCATGATCTCAAGAGCTACCCGAATATCAAAAAAATATTTAGCGTAGGTCATAAGGGGGAGGCGTGTGGGGATTTTGCCGAAAAATTATTACATAGTCGGAAAACAAAGAACGGTCAACTGACTCGTGATGATGGTTGAAAGGCAGCCGGTCGACTACCTGCTAATGTTTGCTCGATTTGGCCTTGAGATCACGGACTGTCCGGCTGATACCTGTCGATGTAGGCCTGCGCCGACAAGCGGCCACACACTCTGTTTTTGCATTGGTCGTCAATCCAAAACCATAAACGGAACTCTGAGTTTGGGATCTATAGCGATTAACTGACAGACTGATATCCACCGACGAACTGTAAATGTGTGGGGGGGTCCTTAAGTAGACATCGTAGAATGCAATAAATATATTGAGTATATTGTTACCTTGGTTCTAAGAGGCACGAACTCAACGAAGTGCTTGTCGTAATAATCATCGAGCGCGCGCATGTACTTTGAGTAGGAGATGAGCCAGTTGATGGCCGGAAAGTGCTTCCTCTGCGCCAGCTTTTTGTCCAGCCCCCAGAACACCTGCACGATGCCCAGCGTGGCCGCAGTCACTGGGTCCGAGAAATCACCACCGGGTGGAGACACGGCGCCCACGATGGACACGGAACCTGGGGACACACGTTGCAAAGTTTCCTAACGCTCGCTATCGCTATCAATAGAGGTGCTATATCATCATTTTGTTTCAATCACTCGTCGTTTCGGCCTGCTCACAATCAACCACATTCCATGGAATTACTTACTAATCCATCAAACAAGTCATCTATGAAAGTACTACATCCTTTACTGAATTCAAGGCCTTGTTTCATCGCTGTGAGAGGGCACACTATCAGTATGAAGAACTTACCATGTTTCTGTAATACTGCCACTACGCATTACCGTACCACCACCATTGCTTTCAAGGTTGGTGTTGATATAGTCATGTTTGGCACACCTGAGTATCTTTTTGTAAACAGAATTTCAAACATAACATGACACGCCCACCCTCCCCAAGGTGATAGGCAGGGGTGCATAGCCCACTCTCTAACCGTCACCTAGCCAGCCATGTCTAATGTCTAGGTCCCATACTCCCATGCAATAGCAATGTGGGACATGTTCGGCCTCCGGGCTTGTACTGAGAAAATCTGTAATTTAAAACAAACATGGGATACTTTTTATCCCGATATTCCCACGGGATCGACACTTGTACTACTTATACGGGTGAAACCGCGGGGCGCTGCTAGTGTGAAATAAAATATTTTGTTTTTATTATTTTGACGTGTGCTAGTCAGGGATGGCCGTGTCGTCGATTCAGATTCAGATTCATTTATTTGCAAAATCATGTGTAATATACATGCTGATGCTTATTATAGGTGTTACAAGGTATTGTTTGGCTCAACATTTATTTATTTACACACACATAACCCTTAAATCTATCTTTACAGGTTGCCCTAATGCGATAGATAAGTAGGTACACCAAAAATATACAATTATACAATAAATTTCCAATAAAACAAACATAACACATACAATTTACTTAATTGTAACATAAAACCCTAGCAGTCGCCCCCGCAACATGTTTGACCATGTTTTTTTTTTTTTTTCTTGAGTGTGGGAAATTATCAAAATAACTTCTCACGCTCTGGGTGGAGGGTGTGTCAGACTTTTACTGACTAAAACCCACCCGTGTTCCTTCCGTTGCCTGTGTGCCGGGGCCGGGATATCCCTTTCGGACAAACTCGCAACCCCGGCAGTGTTTGACCATGGCTGGTGTACAATTAGGTCGAAACAAATAAGATTTCAAAATAAAAATTCAAAGAATAATAATTATATCAATGTAAATCACAATTAAAAATTTTTTTTTCGGGGGCATTCCATAACCGTCCTGCTTGTACTGTAAAAGATTTATATAGAGTAGATTGGTTTAAAAATTAAAATGTCAGTTGTTTCCTCACCTTCCCTGTCGGGGTTGCCCAAACACGTGACGCGGCCGGCGCGCTCGTAGAAGGAAGCCAGGCGCGCGCCCAGGTAGGCGGGGTAGCCGGAGTCGGCCGGCATCTCGGCCAGGCGCCCCGAGATCTCACGCAGCGCCTCCGCCCAGCGGGACGTGGAGTCAGCCATCATGGACACGTTGTAGCCCATGTCGCGGAAGTACTCGGACAGAGTGATACCTGCGGATACAGTGTGTGCTGAGTATGTCGGGTTTTTGAGGCAATAGTAGAGAGATTAAGAACTTGCATGGGGCATTTATTTTATTTTTTCTGTTTCTTTCTGCATCTTATTTTATGCTGCACTGATAGATGTCATCACGTCAACGCCGTCTGTCGCTGAAAACCAGCGCTGTGGCTCTGTCTCGTATCACAGCATTATGCTGAGCGATAGCCGTTTTGCGTGAATGTGACGCATAATTTCCCCCGACTTGTTCCTTTTTGTGATTATGTTTTTTCTTTGCGTCATGTTAACAGCAAATAAATCAATGTAGTTTTTTTTATTTTCATACATATTATAACGGTCTTATTCATAAAAAGTGATCGAACATCTAAAAACTTGCTAATGGCCGGTTGTCAAAAAGTGTTATTCATAAACGCATTTTAGCACCTCAACGTTCTATAAACCTGCTTTATCAGCAGCTGATTAATAAGAAAAGGAAGTGTATAGAGCGGCACTTTATCCCTGTCGGATAAAGCATACTAACATATAACATATTTAACGCATGGGAGAACTCGCAAAATGCTATTGGGGTTTTCTATGATCTCTCCAAAGCCTTTGATTGCGTGCACCATGACACGCTTTTGCGTAAACTCATTTCGGTGTGCATAACGAAGCTCTCAACGTTATACATTCTTATTTACATAATAGGTCCCAATGTGTAGATGTTAATGGTGTGGAATCTTCTGGGCTACCAGTTCAGTTAGGTGTAACTCAAGGCTCAATACTGGGTTCATTCTTGTTCTTAGTGTATATCAATGATTTACCATTCTATTTAAAGGGTATCTGTTAAGTTGTACTGTTTGCAGATGATACCTCTCTTATTTTTAAAGTAGACAGGAATAGACAAGATTTTGACGATGTAAACAGTGCACTCTCAATGGTTACGGATTGGTTTACGACAAATAACCTAGTTCTCAATGCTAAGAAAACGAAATGTGTAAAGTTTGCCCTATCAAATGTTAGAAATCTGGGTTCCAACATCGTCTTAGATAAAGAGGTGCTTGAATCTGTAAACTCGGCGGTTTTTCTGGGCATAACAGTAGATGCCAAACTTCAGTGGGGCCCACATATATGGAGCTTGGCGGGAAGGCTCAGTTCGGCCGCCTACGCCGTCAGGAAAGTAAGATACTGACGTCGATGCAGCTCGGTTAGTCTATTTTAGTTATTTTCATAGCGTTATGTCCTACGGTCTTCTGCTGTGGGGCAAAGCTGCTGATATTCAAAATATATATGTCCTTCAAAAACGAGCTGTTTGAGCTACTTAGCTAGGTGCCAGAGTTTCTCTGAGAGATTTTTTCCTAAGATATTGGTGCCACCGTGAGGTGGCATCTTAATCCATCTTCACCAATATCTTATATATTAGGCAAATTATACACTTATACACTAAAAACAGTGATCTTCACAATGTTAACACTAGAAATAAGGACAAACTACGAGCTCCCTTTCACCGGCTTCATAAGGTTCATAACCTACTAAGCCTACCTAACCTACTAAGGTTATACCTACCTTTAACTACTACTAACACTAGAATATAAGTTGTTTTTGTAATACTAACATAATATGGATCCCTGTTATCTGTAATAAATGAATTTTAATTTAATAACTCATTTGGTGGGCTTGGTATAACCTTTTATAACAAGCTACCCTCTTCTTTGCTAGATTTGCCTTTTAATGCGTTTAAAACGAAAGTAAAATCCAAGCTGTGCTCAAAGGCATACTATTCTATCAACGACTACTTCAATGATAAGAATAGTTGGTCGCTGTGATTAACTCAAGACATGTTTATGTTCTTTCTCCAGCTTACCTACTGACAAGTTATATGTTTATTTAATTATTTATTTTATTTGACTTTTTAAGTCAAGTTATTTTAATTTAATTTAAATTTATTGTTGACAAAATCTACTCATCACCTTGTTTCTTTTTATGAGTTGTATTGCAATATGTGGTTAGCTAGTGACCTCGACAATTGATCATATTATTTATTGTTATTAGTAATTAACTGTTTGTTTATTTATTTTACATCGATGGTCCTAGTTTATCATTTATAACTTCCAGTTACAACTACGAGTATATGTAAGCGGGCACGCCCTTTATGCCTAGAGGCTTTTTAATTTAAATATTAAGTTCTGTTTACATACGTTTAGTTTTTTATTTCGGCCTGAGTATAGTTCTCGATGATTTTGTTTGGTATATTGGCGTGTGCTAGCTAACATATGGCTTATAATTTAAATTATGTTTTGTGTTGCGTAATGTAAATTATTTTGAATACTATTATATAGTTTTTTTTTTGTTCTTCTAACTGAACAGACAGCTGTGTTGCTGGGGAGTTTGTTGCGCCATTTCTTCCCAGCTAATGCACTAGGAAGTGGTGAAGGGTGGGCGTTTTGGAGGGCTGTCTTATATAATTTTGACGTTCGAAAAATTCTCAGCCTAGTTTGAATAAATGACTTTTGATTTGATTTGATTTGATATAGTTTTAAATGTTTTTGTTTTTTCTTCTGTTTGTATAAAAATATTTAAAAATGTAATTATATGTATATACAATGAAATAAAGGAAACCCCCGCAGGGCAGCATGTGGCGAGCTCTTGGGCAGTAACGACCCCATGGACGATTTAAGTTCAAGCCATTTAGGGTAATTTGGTGAAAATGATCAGGACATCTACCGGCGGCCTTAAAGAAAATGTATTCACTCTTCTGTGCATTGTACAAAAGGCCATGTACATCGGCATAGGCCTCACACACATTTAACAACTCTCTGAGACCCACCGCCGTCGGGCTCAGCAGCACCATATCGTCCGCGTAACTTATGTAATTAATATACACGCCATCTATGGAGCAACCGACGCGCTTGCTACTGAGCTCGTCGATGAGGTCATTTACATACAGGTTGAAGAGCTTCGGGTACGTCAGTCCTCCCTGCCTTACTCCGCTCTCCAACCTGTACGCTTTAGAGAGTGTATTGGCCCACCTTACAAAATTGGTTTGTATTCCATACCAATATTTTTGCATGTTGAGCATAGGTTGCCGCGATTTCTCGCAGCAGCGGAGTTACGCCTGGCGTTTCGCCTCCTATGCGCCACTCCCAAATGTGTGCGAGGACTTTCGCTTCCAGATCCCATGGTAGCAATCCGGCAAGGAGGGTTACCGCCTTAGGACTCCATACACCTTAGACCCCTCTCCTGATCCGAAAGCTATAAAGTATTTGGATATGTCGGAAGCATTAGGCATTAACGTTGCTGACATGAAGCAATCGAGAATATCTCAAAGAGCGCTTCTTTGGTCGTGTACGGGTTGTAGTAGTTAACTCCGTACACTGCTTTGTCATGAAGGTTTGTAATTACAGTTAGTATAGAGGAACACTGTTCCACTAAGATGCACTAAGTAATTGAGTTTATTTAAGTTAAGAGTAAGTTACAGTACTAGAGTGGAAGGCTACGAGTATTATTTCTCTCAGTCGTTGATACCTACACAGTTATAAGTTCACTATATTTGAATTCGTTAGTCATGTTATTTTATTACGCTAAATTATGACGCGCATCGTTGGCCTTAAGTAGGTTGCAGAGGAAGCAGGAATGTAAAAACTACAACAAGTTTCAAATTTTTAGAAAAACATGCAAGATAGCTAAAGCTCTGCATATTAGCAACAAGATCAAATCAGCAGAAAATAAAATAAAAACAGTTTGGAAAGTTATAAATAATGAAACTAATAGGAAAAAAATACGAAAAACCGAGTTCATATTGGAGACTTCACGTGGTGTCATAAGCTCTAACTTAGAAGTAGCTCAAGAATTTGTAAGTTTCTTTACTAATATACCATATAAAACGACGGAAGCTTTAAATTCCTCACCCGATGTCTCAATAGATTTATTAAAAGCAAATGTTCCAGGCTGCCCGGTTGAATTTCAATTTAAACATATAAACCCTATGATAGTTATAAAAGCTTTTCGGCAAATTAAAATCAAATTGACCGAAGATCTATGGGGACTATCTATCAAAGTTTGTACATCCATAATCGAGACTATAGCACCATACTTAGCTTTAATATTTAATTTGTGCGTGGATCAAGGAGTCTTCCCGGATTTAATGAAATACAGTAAGGTTATACCCCTTTTTAAATCTGGGGACAGTAAAGACACCAACAATTATAGACCAGTATCCGTGCTGCCGGTATTCAGCAAGGTGTTCGAAAAGGTAATGCTCAATCAAATGCTTAATCATTTTAACACTAACCAAATTTTACACGATCAGCAATATGGGTTCACCAAAGGACGTTGTACGACTGACGCCGGTGTCACCTTATTAAAACACATATTTACAGCGTGGGAGGAGGCCCAAGATGCCATAGAAATTTTTTGTGACCTCTCAAAAGCATTTGACTGCGTAAATCATGAGACCTTACTCTTGAAACTTGAGCATTACGGACTAGATAAACTTGCGCTCAGTTTGGTAAAATCGTATTTAAATGATAGACAACAGCAAGTTCAAATTAATGGGGTCAATTCACTCGGTCTAAAAGTAAAAATGGGTGTCCCACAAGGCTCGATATTGGGTCCTTTCCTCTTTTTAGTATATGTAAATGATCTACCCTATTTATTAAAAACCCAACCACAAATGGTGTTATTTGCTGACGATACTTCTCTAATTTTTAAGATAAATAGACGTGTATCAAATCTTGACGACGTAAATAACGCCCTACTGCAGGTCCAAAATTGGTTCACTGCTAATAATTTAGTATTAAATGGGAATAAAACTAAATGCATTAGATTTGCTTTACCGAATGTTAAAAGTAGTGATTGTGACATAGTATTGAATAGGGAGAAATTAGAATTCATCGATAAAACTGTTTTCTTGGGGATCACGCTCGACTCAAGGCTGCAATGGGGTCCTCATTTAACATCTCTTGCAGGACGCCTAAGTTCAGCAGCATATGCTGTAAGAAAAATTCGTCAATTTACTGATGTAGGTACCGCGAGGCTAGTCTATTTCAGTTACGTTCATAGTATCATGTCTTACGGTATTTTACTATGGGGACGGGCTGCAGATATCGAGTCTATTTTTATTCTGCAGAAAAGAGCCATCAGAGCAATATATGGCCTCCGCAGACGCGATTCTCTAAGGGAACTGTTTAAAGATATTAACATCATGACGGTACCTTGTCAATATGTCTATGAAAACATCATGTACGTTAGGAAAAATCTAAGTCTTTTCAGTAAAAGAGGTGATAGACATAATTATAGGACTAGAAATAGGGACCAATTAATTCAACCGGGTTTCAGACTGGCTAAAGTAGACTCATCCTTCATGGGGTACTGTTTGAAATGTTACAATAAAATACCTCCCCACATACTCCAACTGAATGAAACAAAATTTAAATCTTGTATAAAACGCACACTATGCAGCCAAGCATATTACAAGTTGGGGGATTACATCGATGACAAAAATGCTTGGCTCAACGCTGGTCCAGCTCCACAAGGGCGCATAAACTAATTGATTAGCATTCAAAAATATTGTTGGAGCTGCTGAAGATTGTAAAACTATCATTAGATTGTATAAATTCAGTCTTTTAGTATTTTATAATTGCATAGCACATGTGTGAGCACTATGTACATACTTTACAGCTACCATTTACTGGGTACGTCTTTGATTGACTTGAATGTGCCCTGGCGGCTGAGAGTATGTCATGCTCACTCAAATGTCTCGCTGGTGGTGGCGTGTGTGTTGGATCATTAAGTTCCCTTCAAAATGGTTGAGTTAAATGGTGCTGATCCATGCGTCATGTTCGTGAACGGGCGCCGTCAGTGGGGACTGGTCATCTCTTAGCTGCTACGGCTTATTTAAATTTTTGAATTGTTTTTTATTACGGACGCTTTTAATGTGCACGTCTTTCTACATTGTTCTCACATGTATAATTACAACATGAATGATGTAACCAATTTTTTGTAAAAATGTTCTGATTTAAAAGAGTGTCCGTGGAGTTTCTTGCCCGTTCTTCTCCATAGGAACCTACTACGCGTTGGAATGGGCAACTAGCTTCATATTTCTGACTGACCGACCTCTTGACAATTCAAAAGTACCTGTAATTGGTTTATTTGAAATAAATGCTTTGAGTTTGAGTTTGACTACTTACAAATTCTGCTGACGCAAAATCATATCTTGTGTTTTAACTAGGTTATAAAGTGCAAGAAACTTTTTTACGCAAACTAAATAAGAAATTACGTATTTGAGAGTTTTTGTTATTTTTATCTTTACGGTAAATAGTATTTATGTAAACTAGGTATAAAATAGTCAATTAGGTACTGAAATTTTGTAATTATTTCAAAACCACAAATTTTAAATATTGTTAAGAATTTTATTGTCCTACAATTAGCATAGTATGAGCTCATGCCGCCTGTGATGTACAGGTTTATCCTAGTACAGGCATCTAACATTATAATACCTTTGTAAATGATTTCTAAGTTTTTATGTTAATATTTTACCAATTTGAATACTGAATAATATTTATTATTATTGCTTGAAGTCTTTATGTTTTAGTGAGATGTAATAATTCTTCTCAAAGTTCATGGCAATGTATTCCGAAGATCGAAGATCTCCGCCTTGAATGGTATAGCGATAGCGATAGCCCGATAGTAGGTAAAGTCCTCATCGAAATTAAAGGAATGTGAATAGAATAGAATATTTATTTGCTCAGAATGTAGGTATTTACAATAATATTAGAGAATCCTTGTACATTCTACCATTTTGGCAGGCAAACAATGATGCAGTTCATTATTAAGCATACAAACACAACTAAAATTTATCAGCTAGAAAATAGGATACGGAGTAGTAACGTTTATGTGTGAACTTGTGAACTTCGAACATAAAGTAGTTCTTTGTTATTCGTACTTTCACGTACAGCAACTTATAAAGTTTCTTAATATCTTCTCTGATATTTTCTGTCGGCAATGACAGTGTCCTCGGCAGTCTGCCGGATATGTGTTCCAGTTGCTTTACTAGTCTGACTGGTGATATCAAGTGCACGTCCATATGTCCACTGTAGATATTAGTGAGAGTGTTCAGGAGCATTGTTTGGATTTCCTTAAGATTTCGTAGTAGAAGCGCGATGCGTGGTGTTCGTGATAATGTGAATATATTTAATTTTATTATTTTAATTTCTTTCAATTTATTTTTTATTTTTATTAAGAATTTATTGTATACTTTTAGCTGTGCCCGACAGGGTCCGTAATTGTACCTTAGCTCTAAGCCACTATAACACCTGTATACCTACATTACGGAATGCAAATAAAGATATGAATATGAATATGAATATGCTGTGAGTTGAAATAACTTGTGGCCATCATTATTTGTATTTATGTTTCAATGCTGCCCAGATTCGTCTTGGTTTCTTCCATGAAATGTTCAATCACTTTGCATTGAAGCTTGACATTTTCATGTTTTTCTTCAAAACTTCAATTTGTAGTTGCATGATCGATGTTTGGTTTTTTGCGAGTTTTCGTTACGTTGTATGGCATCAATGTCCTTGTGGTATTTGTCAGCAAACTTCTAATGTAAGACGCCGAAGAAACCGTTTGCTACTGTGACTGTACCTAAATTACTCTAGGCTGATAAAAATGGTGTTTTTTCCTTATTGTGTTAATATTTGTGTTTAAGTTGACTCCCCCTTCATCAAATGACTTCTCCCGCTCTCAAAGTCAAAGTCAAACAATTTATTTCAATTAGGCACATAAAAGGCACATATGAACGTCAAATTTACAAAAAATATAATTGATTCTAGTCGCCCCTTCCAAAAGGTAGTTTTCGTATGGAGAAGAATGGGCAAGAAACTCCACCGTTACTCTTTTCAAATGTTTTTACAATATTTAGTATACATTAATTATATCATTATATGTGAAGACGATGGATGCATCAAGAATAATATTATTTATTTATTTATTTATTTAATACTTCAAGCACACAAATGTACAGAGGCGGACTTAATGCCATAGGCATTTTCTACCAGTCAACCTTTGGGTGATGCAGAGACAAACAGTGGCAGGTGCAATAGCGAGAATTCAGGAATAAATATTTATTTAAATATAAATATATTATATACAAATAATTAATTAATTAATCATCATTAATTTATTATACTATGCCGCGATAGGTAAAAAAGAATGAAAAAAATAAATAAAGCAATTACAGATAAATTAATTATGTGATAGATACATGGTGCTCACATATTTACAAACATTGCAAAATTATACGATATTCCTAACATTTTAACAAGTAATACTAATAAGTCAGTGTGTGAGTTCAAGAAATCACAGAATGTAAAATCAGAGTTATAAAAAATAACAAATTATATAATTAAATAAGCAACCAGTTTGATTTTGTCTAGACTCTAAATTGTCCTATGGAGCAGGACCAGCATGTTTCCAAGCATTCTTATCTTAGATATAATCCTCTAATTTGTAATATGCTTGTTTACAGAGTGTACTTTTAATATGAGTTTTAAATTTAAAAGTACACTCTCGGCGGAGCGAGAGGGCTTGTCAGACTTTTACTGACTAAAACCCACCCGTGTTCCTTCCGTTGCCTGTGTGCCGGGGCCGCGATATCCCTTTCGGAAAAACTCGCAACCCTGGCAGGCATTGGCCCTTACGGACCCCGTCAGTTGGTGCTGACATCTCTTTGAGGCGCGCGTGGAACACAACGCGCCGTCGACCCGGGCCTGGTCCTAATCGGACGGTGAGCTACCCATTGCTCACCGTCCGCAAGCCCGCGCCTACGGTGGCCGGAAGTCGGCTCGCGACTCCCGACGCCCGGGGCGTCCTGCGGCGACTAGGGGTGCGAGGGCTCGCATCTTGCATTGCCCTCGCGCGCTCCGCCTCCTCCTTCGCGAGCATTACTGCTTCGCAGAAGGAAGTGATGGCTTCCCATGCACTCTCGCTCCGGACCATGGCCTGAACCAGGGCCGGACGCGAGAGATCGCCACCACTGATCGCCTCCGTGAGGACACGGCGGTGCTCCGCCCAAGCAGGGCAGACCACTACCGTATGCTCCACCGTGTCCTCCGGGCGATCCACACAGTGGTGACACCCGGGCGTTTCCTCCCGCCTTATTCGGAACAGGAACCTCCGGAAACAGCCGTGTCCGGTGAGGACCTGCGTCAGGCGGAAGGTGAGGATGCCGTGGCGCTTCTCTAGCCACTCCTCAAAGAGGGGACTTATCGCCACAATTGTGGCGTGCCCAAAGTCGGTTCCCCCTTAGGGGGAAGGGCCGCACTCCACTCCGTACGGCCCTGTAGAGCTCGTCTCCGGACTGCACTCTCTCCCACCGATATAAGAAATGAATTCCCAAATAAGAAGAAGTCCGATGCCTTGTCCCATTAATACTCATAAGAAAAGGAAAGGATTGAATGAGATTGTAAATAAGACTTAAAAATTCATAGTTATGAAATCACCTTGGAAGTGGTTTTAGAAATCTAATAAATGATTGAGGGATGCAATTAAATTATTATGTTATCCTGTGAGTAACCCTTACGTTAGCGTCACAGGTATTTTTTCAGTCATTACTCACACGATACCTCACATCTGCACTCGGAGTACTCAGAGCAACACTTCCATAAGTGACGCATTGCGTCGACATCACGCTCTTTTGGAGACGTGGTCCCTAGCAGTTGTTTCGAACTGATAAACGTGACGAAGCGGCTTTCCCTGCGTCAGCCGTGCGATAGTCCTAGTACGAGCAACGGAGCGGCTAGTTCTAGCATTGCGTCGGCATCATGCTCCGAAGGAGACGTGGTCCTTATCAGTCCTTGGACTGAATATAAGATAGACGTGGTCACCCAAACCCCTGGAAGGACACTCTTTGCACAACAAGCATATCTATAAGACGTGTTCATGTCAGTCTGACCGAATTATTGGTCTGAGATAAAGAATACAATATTCAAGAATTACTAGGTAGGTAATAGAATGGAGTAATGAAACTCAAGAATCATTATTTAGAGTTATGGATAATCTCTCTTAGAGCCCTATTATTGATCTGAGGCAAAGAATACAAAATTCTACATGTAGGTACTAGATAATAGAGTAGGGAATCATAATTCAAGAATAATTAAATAAAAGAGTCGTGGATCAACTCTTTTGAAAGCCTATAGACCCGATATTGACCCGTCGTAGCTTGGCAATTCTTCTGGCAAAATTAATTTACACCGTTTATGTATTATTCAATAGGAAGAGCTCGTGGCTAAGTAACAACAGCCGCACTGGTCGATCCATCAGGTTAAGCTACGCTTGCCGGGGTTGGTCAGTGGATAGGTGACCATCTTTTTTACATACCGAGACTCCTCCGTGCCTCGGAAAGCACGTTAAGCCGTTGGTCCCGGCTGCCATTCGTGGATCTTTGACGGTCGTTACGAGTCGTCAGAAGCCTGAATCTGACACCAGTCTTACCAAGGGGTATCGTATTACCCAATTACTGGGTTGTGGAGGTCAGATAGGCAGTCGCTCCACGTAAAATACTGGTATTCAGCTGCATACGGTTAGACTGGAAGCCAACCCCATCATAGTTGGGAAAAGGCTAGGCAGATTGATTGATGTATTATTCAATATGTTGGACGCCCTGCCAGTAGTTTGTTAAGTTGTAGTACGTAAGCAAAGTCCATTCATCGTGAATTTCGATTTCTCCCTCAATTGTAGACCGATTTAGAAAATTCTTTTTTCGTATGAAAGGGTATGCTCCCAAGTTGGTCCCATATACATTTTATTAGCTTTGCTTGGATTGTTATCGAGTAAGCTTCTATTATACGTATTTTTCACACTTATTATATGTGGATGATATGATGATAACTTCCTGTCACTGTTATTTACATAGCAGGTAGTGGTATTCGAATTTGTGTGGGGTAGGTACACCCGGCTACACGTCAAGCTATACATTTCCAATATAAGCTGACCTAGTATTGTACGGAAATTCTATACAATGTGAGATCAGCATAAATTAGAAATGTATAGCTTGATGTGTAGCCACTGTACCACAACTAAAAAGTGAAAAATATTTTTTTTTTTACAAAAAAAAAAACCACCGACTTTGAAAAGACAAAATTCTTGGAATGAAATGAAATGAAATGAAATGAAATGAAATGAAATTGTTTATTCTGTAAATAGGATATCGGAATCACTTTTACACGTCATATAAAAAAATATTAAAAATAAGCTTGGTGAGGTCAGTGTTTCCTATCTGACTACTCTGAGAAGAAAGGCCGAAACAAACTCAGAGGTCACAGTCTCTTTTAAAGTCCAGACATAATCTTGGTCAAGTCATGTGAGGACCATGTAGATTAGTGTCTGAAATGGTCTTTTGAGGAAAGAACCACACAGATTTGAGTGGACCTGTCCAGTCAGTGCAAGCATTTGTCAGTAATCGTGGAGCTCAACTCAGAACTTAAGGAGCTCAACTCGACGAACAATACCAAGGAAAGGATATTTGGGTAGGCCGCATCAACTACTCAAACTGCCAGACCATCATTAAAACTGAGAAAGAAACAAAGAAATGAAAAGGGAAAATAAAAATATCCACATAGTCCTCACATTCACAATAATTAAAATAATATAATACTTTACAAAGTAATCGTGTAATTTTGAACATAATTTTCAACAATGTCAATGTGTATATAAAACTGGTTTATTGTGATGAATAATTAAAATGTCAAGTTTTATGGTTTTCACAAGGCTTAGCACAGCGAGCAGCTCAATCCCAAGCTTTTTTATCTTCTAAATAATCTGAAATTTTATAGTACCCTTTTTTACAAAGTTTGGTTTTAATACAGCTTTTAAATCGTTTAATGGGTAAGTTTCGAATGTCAATGGGAAGTTTGTTGTAAAAGCGTATACATTGACCCATGAACGAGTTGCTTACTCTGTGGAGACGTGTGCGATGTACAGCAAGGTTGTGTTTATTCCTGGTATTTAAACTATGAATATCGGACATTTTCTTAAAATTTGATATATTTTTGTGTACATACAATAGGTTTTCAAAAATATATTGTGAGGCTACAGTCAGAATATTTATTTCTCTGAATTTATCTCGAAGGGAATCTCTTGGACCTAGGTTGTAAATGGCTCGAACAGCCCTTTTCTGTAGAACAAAGATAGTATTAATGTCCGCACCGGTTCCCCAAAGAAGAATTCCATATGACATAAGACTATGAAAGTAACTAAAATAAACAATTCTGGCTGTATCTACGTCAGTTATCTGTCTAATTTTTTTAACAGCATAGGCGGCCGAACTTAGCCTTCCTGACAATTTTTCTATGTGTGGGCCCCATTGTAATTTACCGTCAATAGTTATTCCAAGAAAAACTGTTGACTCAACAGGGTCCAACTCTATTCCATTAACTTGAACATTGGTAGTTAGCTGCCTGACATTTGGCGTTGAAAATTTAATGAGTTTAGTCTTTTTTTCGTTCAAGAGAAGATTATTTACATTAAACCAATGCACAACTTTAGAGAGTGCATCGTTGACTTGTTCAAAGTTAACTAACTGACGTTTGATTTTAAAAATGAGGGAAGTGTCATCTGCGAATAATACGATCTTGTGATTATCCCTTATGTAGTAAGGTAAGTCATTTATGTAAATTAGAAATAAGAAAGGACCTAGAATTGAACCCTGCGGAACGCCTATGGTGACCGCAGATCCTGCAGATCTCTTGCCATTAACATCGACCCTCTGAATTCTGTTATTCAGATAAGAAGTCAGAAGGTCAAGAGCCTTGTCCCTCATGCCATAATGGTACAGTTTCCTGATAAGAGTATCATGATGTACGCAATCGAAGGCCTTGGACAAGTCGCAGAAAATGCCAAGAGCATCTTGCGAATTCTCCCAGGCCTCGAATATGCTCTTCAGTAATTCCACGCCCGCGTCTGTAGTTGAACGACCCTTTGTAAAACCAAACTGTTTCAAATGAAGTAAATTATGTGCATTGAAATGTCCTAACATTTGTTTTAAAATTAATTTTTCAAAGATTTTACTCAATGTAGGTAATATCGAAATAGGCCGAAAATTTGTGGGATCAGTTGTGCTGCCAGATTTGAACAGTGGAATCACTTTGCTAAGTTTCATCAAATCAGGAAATACACCAGATGCAATACAAGAGTTAAAAACGATTGCTAAAAAGGGTGAAATAACATCAATTATTGAAGACATGGTATGTACTGATAATCCCCAAAGGTCAGCAGTTTTTTTTACATCAAGTTTATTAAAAGATTCTATAATGTCTTTAGCAGTAATAATTGTAAATTCAAAAAGTTTGTCACATTCTGGTACACATTCTTTAAGTATTGAGTAAGCAGAAGTGGAGGACGACAATGACAGAGTTTTGGTTGTTAAAATGGGAATATTAGTGAAGAAATTTTCAAACTCAGTTGCCACCTCCACGTCTGCCTTAATATCTACATTATTGATTTTTAGATGGAAGTCACGATTCCGTACTGTCGTTCTTCCCGTTTCTGAATTAATAATATTCCAAGTTGTTTTAATTTTATTTCCAGAAGATTTTATTTTATTTTTAATGTGTATGGCTTTTGCTGAGGAACAAGCTCTTTTAAAAGTTTTAGAATATTTCTTAACAAATTCTTTAAAAGTTTCATCATGGTTATATGTTTTTTCATGATACAATTCAAATAACCTCTGCCTACTTTTGTAAATACCTGGTGTTGCCCAATCACTAAATATAACGCGGTCAAAAACAGGCAATGTTTTTGCGGTGAAAACCTTCCTAAACTCACAATTGATGAGGTTAAATAATGAAGCATACGCTTTGTCCGGGTCGTTATGATAAGGCAAACCCGGTAGCTTTTCCATTAAATTATTTTTAAAATGTCCTAAGCGACTTTTATTTACAGGAACAAAACTCACAAGTTTTCTTTGAGCTCTGACTGTTTTCTGAGGGAAAGTGACTAACTGGCCACAGTGATCAGAGTCCAACTCATTTATAATTAAATGGCTAGAAGGTCTTAAGTTTGTAAAAAAATTGTCAATACAGGTAGCACTAGTGGCAGTTATTCTAGTCGGCTCAAAGAATGTATTATACAAATTATATGACTTTAATAAAGTTACAAATTTATTTACTACAGCAGATTTTTCCAGTATATTAATGTTGAAATCTCCACAGACTACAACTGTTTTATTACTGTTAGAAGTCTTTAATAATACTTCTTCCATATATTTCTCAAAAATATCATATGAAGCACATGGGGGCCTGTACACGCTCATTACAATGAACTGCTCAAGCTCAATGCAAGCTATTTCAATAACTCGCTCAACAGAGAGGCTCACAATATCCTTACGTTCTTTAAATTTCATATTATTACGAATAATTATTAGAGAGCCACCACGTATCAAATTAACTCTGCTGAATGAGCTGGCAACCTGGTGGTTGTTAAAGCTGAACATGAACTGGTGGACTTTCAACCAATGTTCAGTTACACATAGGATATCAATATAACTACAGTTCATGAACAGCTCCAATTCTAATTCCTTACCTATCACACCCTGTATATTTTGATGAACAATTTTTAGAGTATTATTATTACATTTATTTAGATTACAACAATTTGATGGGTGAGATATTAAAGAAGAACTTTTTGTAACATTTTGATGATATAAACCAGTATTTAAATTTTCTTCATTGATTAAGCAAGAGGTTTCCTCTATTGTCCTAATTTCTAATTTAAATGATAATTAATGTCAATACTTGTTGCCAAATTTTTGGCAGAATTATTTAAAAAGTCATTGCATTGCTCAAAAGAAGCAAGTTGTTTAGCCAAATTTTTGGCTGAAATAGAAAAAAAAATATGATAGCGACACAGCTATCTGTCTTTTATAATAGGTAGAAAGATAGTACATAACAACATTATATCTATCTCTTGTCAAATGCAAATTATTACCAACATAATTGTTAGTATCAACTAGATGGAACAGATTATTATTTAATGTCCAATTATGCAATGCCATATTTATTTCAAATCTTAAGCTATTTTCTTCCTGTGGCAAACTGTTACTGTAAGGGAATGTAAACAACACAATTTTTCTTAAAGTAAGATTACACATGGTTCTATAATATTGGAGCAATTCTCCTTTGTTCACATTTCCCCTAATTTCCTTTCCCATTTCCTTTTGGGGATAATAGTAGTGGACCAAAACTGTAACTGGAAATCACACATCAATTTACGTATGCGATAAGCTAGACAAATTCGTATACGCAATAAAATGTCTGCGATCAACAGTGTCCGACGCACGGATACGTATCGTCTGTGTTATCAATGGTCTGATACTATGGGGCAACTCACTTGAAGTTTTAATGGCATTTCGGGTACAAAAGAAATGTGCTAGGGCAATATCTGACGTCTGGTTTTTGGATAGCTGTAAACCGTTATTTAAAAAACTTCACATATTACTTTTATCCTTTCATCATTTTTTGCAAACATCTGCTAACAGACTTTATTTACATCATAAGGTAGGCAAGATAATTATTTCGTATCTGTTCCGATAATTTTTCACAATCTCTGAATTTCTGAAAATAGCTATTGTAAATATTATTTAATGTTAAATGAGTTTAAAATGAGTGATTTTACCGATGAAATGTCACACTTTGAGCTTTATTTGAGTTTCTCAAGTGATGGAAACAATTTTTAATCAGACAAAAAGGCATTTTCAAAAGTTTTTTTATATAGTTATTTATCATTTCCTGCCCCAGAAACGTCAGTTAGTGACTGAGACGTTTGTTGTCCCTGCACCACAACGTGTGCCGCAAAATTTTGTTGGCTGTGCTGCTTTAGTTTACATTGAACCGCAATGTTAATAGGTATGAATTTTCTTCCCTAGCAGTAGTGAAAATTATTATTTAATCCCCAGAATAACGACATCACTTCTTTGTCTATCTGACTGTATTTTTTTTTCACTACTCATGAATGAACGTGATGAAAAAGCAAATTGGTCGAGCAGATCCGTCCGTTAATTATCGATATTTTAATAAAAAAATATTATTATTATTTACGCTGTAAATGTTGCGCACACTTTATACATTACTTTGTAAATACAATCTATTATTATTAGTAGTTACCAGTGTAGATGGAAGCCTCTCGGGCGGCTACAGGCATGTTGGAGGTGTTGGCAACCAGCGCAGTTCTCTTCATGATGGATTCCGTCGTTCCTCCAATATCCACCGTTAGCTCGGGGAAGTCACGCAGTACCTCAGCCATCTCGTTACCTGCACACGAATAACTGTATATATAATACATATAGTAAATGTGGCTTTATTGAAATTAAATACCACTTAAAAAAAAAAAAACAATAGACGACGTATATTTAGTAACCTAATCCGCTTAACTGTTTGTAAAGAGTCATAAAGAACCTTGTAAGAAATCGATTAATTTAAAAGAGTGTCCGTAGAGTTTCTTGCCCGTTCTTCGCCATAGGTACCTACTACGCTTTGGAATGGGCAACTAGCTTCATATTTCTGACTGACCGATTCTTTGACAATTCAAAAGTGCCTGTAAATGGTTTAATTGGAATAAATGCTTTGAGTTTTGAGTACTTTTTTAAGTGTGAAAAGTTTAAATAAATAAATAAAGTTCACTCATGCTCTTTAGAAAAGGGAGGATCCTCGGACGGCGGGCTACTGCCCAACGATTGATGTCAGATAGTCTTATATATATCGTTCACGCGGAAACTCTAATTGCGCGATGCAAGATTTGTGTGACTAGTCTTTGATGCGTAGTTCGCATATGGCGATACGTAGATGCAGCCACATCACTGCCCTCCGGAGACCGGAGGTCAATAGTGGGCTGAGTCTTGTATCGTGCGATCCTTCACAGTGCCAGCTGAGGTTCCAGTGAGTTGGACCCGGGTGCCGCATAGTTCGCGGTGAGTCGGAACTGTCTATTTTGATTGCGATGATTGTGGTGATTCGCCAGGGAGGTGGGGTGGCGCTGCATCATGGTCCAGTGAGTCGGATGTGGTACAACGCCGGGTTGTGGCTGACTGCTGGCGTCGACCAGGAAAGGGTAGAATTGGCTCTGCTTGTGAGACCCGCCGAAATTGCATGTGCTGTGCCAAGGTTGCAGATGAGGCTGAGGGTGATGACCAGGAATGCGCGTTCGCTGCATGCTGGTGGTCAGGATACCCGTTGAAGCCGTGGGTGCTGGCTGGCTGTGTGACTCACCTCACGAAAGCTTGCGGGAGTGATGATGATAATGACGTCACGCTGAAGTAGTTGCACGGAGGCTACGTTGACGTTCATATTCGGGGTCACCAATTTTGAGGCATGAAGAACAGGGTGTTAAGTTCACTCAAATGGAGAATCCTCCGAACAGACGGGTGTCGTGTCTGGCGGGCAACTGCCCAACAATTGATGTCGGATAGTCTTATATGTCGTTCGCGCGGTAAACTCTAATTGCGCGATGCAGGTTTGTGTGACATCAGGTCTTTGATGCGTAGTTACATGTGGCGATGTAGCCGCCACACATTCGAAGTAGTTGTTATTGCGTCTAAGTATAACTAGATATAATTTCTTATTTTCCTTTTTATGTAGAATAGTAATCAGTAGTACATACCACGCTCGCCGCACCCGACGTAGATGATGACGTCAGAGTTGGAGTACTTGGACAGCGCCTGAGAGACGACGGTCTTGCCGCAACCGAAGGCGCCGGGGATGGCCGTGGTACCTCCCTGTACACAGCTGGACCAACAAAAACACACGTCAAACTCTACATTAGTAAAAAAACCTACACTACTACGAGGATATTTTGGCGCTCGATTCGAATGCAGCTACAGATAGTGCCATTTACGAAGACGCGCCACTCAATTCAATTCAAAATATTTAATTTCACACAAACCTACATGGGCACTTATGAAACATCAGAAGCTAGGTGCATAGAGGGCCTAGATAAATGGCATTCGCTTCAGAGCGATTCTCTTTTGACAATCGCTATCGCTTCAACGATAACGAAGTTCGATTGGCAGACAAAGTACACTACGTTTCGCTATCGTCTCCATTGGTTTCTTCGATAAAAATTACATTTTGTCTGAGGTCGGTGAGCAACGTCAAATTCCATGCTGTCGCTGTCAATTCTTGTTGTCAGTTGATCTCCGATAGTACGAGAGCCCACGACTAAAACCATGTCACATCGTTTTACAGCCAAAACCGTATAAAATCGTAAGTTTAGATGTTTCTGAACTTGACTCGGTGGGCAGTACCGGTCAGAAACGTCACAGTTTTATGGGAGCTCGTTTCTGCTATATCAAAAGAAATAGGCAGACGGTTTAATTACATATTAAAAATGTACATAGGTTTCGTAATTTTGTTACGAAAAAGTTTGTTTTCAGACATTTTGCGTGTCCAAAGTGGCCTGAACGCATTTTCAAAAATGACAAAAAAAAATACAGGTCGGGCTCATAGTAACCTGGTAATTTTTTTTAAAATATTTTTTATATTGTACCGGGGATACAAAAAATATGTTTTCTTAAATTTTGAATGGTACCTATAATTCCAAAAACCAAAAGAACGTTTCGAAGTCACCCAGAAAACGCGCGGTGTTTGTTAGGGCCGAGTCACACCGGAATGGCAGCGGCCGGCAGCGACGACGCGGCGAGCACTTTTAGTGTGAAATAATTTTAAACTTTATCTACATACTTAAAAGACCAGTAGTATCGCTTGAAAAACTTGACAAGGTCGCGAGGCCATCCGCGGTGACGCGAGCGGCCAGGCGCCACGCGCATCTTGTCGGTGGTTCTGCCCGCGACTGCCAGTGGCAACGCGAGGCCGCTCGCGGCACCGCGGGCCGCGCGCCCGTAATGCAACTTGAAACTTGGCACAAAAAGGACTAGGCTTACATGAATTCAAGATAGAATTTCAATCATTAACCGTTGTGCACAATTTCTGAGCAGTAACCTGACAAAAAGTACTAGGTATGCATGAATTCACGATAGTATTCAATCATTATGTTATGCTACTAATAGGATTTGGATGAATCAGTTTATATCCCTTTTTTTTGAGGGTGGGAAATTATCAAATATCTTCTCCCGCTCTGGGCGGAGCGGGAGGGCGTGTCAGACTTTTACTGACTTAAACCCACCCGTGTTCCTTCCATTGCCTGTGTGCCGGGGCCGCGATATCCCTTTCGGACAGACTCGCAACCCTGGCAGGCATTGGCCCTTACGGACCCCGTCAGTTGGTGCTGACATCTCTTTGAGGCGCGCGTGGAACACACCGCGCCGTCGACCCGGGCCTGGTCCTTATCGGACGGCGAGCTACCCATCGTTCACCGTCCGCAAGCCCGCGTCTACGGTGGCCGGAAGTCGGCTCGCGATTCCCGACGCCCGGGGCGTCTCCTGCGGCGACTAGGGGGCGCGAGGGCGCGAATCTTGTCTCTCCCTCGCGCGTTCCGCCTCCTCGAAGTGACGGCCTCCCATGCACTCTCGCTCCGAACCATGGCCTGAACCAGGGCCGGACGCGAGAGATCGCTGCCGCCGATCGCCTCCGTGAAAACACGGCGGTGCTCCGTGCTCCACCCAAGCCGAGCAGACCTCCACCATATGCTCCACCGTGTCCTCCGGGCGATCCACACAGTGGTGATACCCGGGCGTTTCCTCCCGCCTTATGCGGAACAGAAACCTCCCGAAACAACCGTGTCCGATCAGGACCTGCGTCAGGCGGAAGGTGAGGACGCCGTGGCGCCTCTCTAGCCACTCCTCAAAGAGGGGACTTATCGCCACAATTGTGGCGTGCCCAGCGCTGGGTTGCGACAATCGAACTCTCCATGCCGCCATGAGATCCCGCCGGAGCTCTGTCCGCTGTGCCGTGATTTCTCGCGGCAGCGAAGTTACACCCCGGCGTTTCACCTCCTCGCGCAACTCCCACATGTGCGCGAGGACGTACCAAATTTGTACCAGTAGAACGGGTCTTAAAAAATCCTTGCTGCCTGTCGCTTAAATACATCTTTAAATGATCCTTAATATATGGGCATATTAGTGATTCAAAAACGTTGGCGAATGAAGATAAAATTGAAATAGGCCTGTAATTTGTTATAACATCATTGTCATCTGATTTGCGAACCGAAACAACTTTTGCAATTCTCAACTTTGAAGGAAACGTACCAGTTGTTAATGATTTGTTATAAATCAATATACGTGGGTAAACCAGCTCAGATGAACATGCTATAATAAATACAGGAGGTATTCCATCTGGCCCAGCCCCTTTTTTTGGATCAAGGCTTTTCAATTTCTTGTGGCTAAGCTATTATTTTCAAAAAATTGCAAGTATTCGGAATTGTATTCAACACCCCCAACTATCATCAGGGCTATAAACGGACGAAAAATAGTCTGCAAATAAGTCGCATACTTTTGTTCCGTAAGAAGTAGCGGTGGTTCCGTCGGTCATGGTCAAGGAGTAAGCACTTGAACCTCCTCGTTTTGTCTTGAGATAAGTAAAAATAACTTAGGGTTAGATGCTAATTCATCTTCCAGATGTTTTTGTGTAATCCTTATAACAAGTGGAAGTAACTAGTAGTACTAACTAATCTTATTCTTTTCGTTTACCAAGGTACCAAGAACATCATAGAAGACCTCCAGCATCCCATCAACACCACTTTGTCCACTGAATAATGAATTCCAGTCTAATTCTTTTAAGAATTTACGAATAGGATGTTAATCCGCCCTATGGAAGTCAGGAGTCGCTTTTGCTAGGTTGTAGGGGAGCCTAACTTCCCTGTCAAATTAACTAACAATGTCAAGAGGAGGGTGATGTTGATCCACATTACTTAGAAGATACATACTTTCATTTACACATAATAGCGGTATTGTGAAGAGCACAAGATCCAATATACGACCAGCAGTATTCGAAATAAAGTTAAATTGTTTCAACATGTTGACACAAGTAAAATCCAGCAAAAGTTCATTGATACCGCATAATCGAACATTATTCCCGGCACCATCCCATGTTTAATCGATGTTACCCAAGTTAAAATCATCCGTGAGACAAACGTTACAGTCAGTTATTTGTTCTAAGGCCGCATTACACGAATTCACAAAGTGTTCCAAAGTACCTCGACGTACTGGTGGAGGTAATTATACTGCGCAGAGAGGTATTCGACTGACGGTTTGCATCCATGGTAGTTCAATAGTAACCCTATCTGGGTTACTATTGAACTACCACTACCATCTTCACAATTACTCTCCCAATCTTTCACTCGTTTGGACTTTATGCTTTTCTTAATAGCTATCTGAACTCCTCCTCCTTATTTTTTTCCTCCAGTTAAATTTGTATTTTCCCTGTTCCTTCTATAGACTACGTACCTGTCGTCGAACAGCGCGCTGTTCAGAACAGAACTATTAAGCCAAGTCTCTGATAATAAAATTACATCAACGTCGTTACAACATAAATTCCGATAGAAGACATGGGACTTTGTTCGTAGGCCACGGCTATTTTGGTAATATAATTTTAAGGAATTGAATTTAGTTTTTAAGTTGTTCCGTATAGCAAGCAAAAAAAAATTATAATACTAATTTAATCAGAAAAATTTACAACGTTACATAATGTTACTTATAGTGTCCAAATTCTTGATCAAAATATGTCCCTCGCCGGCAGCCTTACTCACAAAAACCCTGCCGTTTCTCACCCAAACATACTTATACCCCTTTTCCTTTGCCTTCAGATTTGCGGCAGCATGAAGAGACTTATTGGGAGAAGATAAATGTTCCACTATATAAATCGGGGATTTCTTACCAGCAAGTCCGAAGTCTGCACTATTATGCTTGTTGTTTTTATTCCTCTTATTGTAATCTATGACGGCGGCCAATAGCTGATCCCGAATTCGTGGTGAGGCGAGCTGAACCTCAACAGAACGAGGACGCGAACTATCGGTTTGGAGCTTAGCAGTGCGGGTGCAGTGTAGAATGTCGATATCCTTCAACTTACAATTGACAACAGAACCCAGCTGCTTATCAACGGTGTATAGGTTTTCCTGTTTATTTTCAGGAAAACATTGTATCTCCAGGTTGTTGGACCGCTTTTGCTGGTCCAAGTAATTAAGACGCTGACCCAATTCTGAGTAAGAGTTTTTCAATTGCGTATTCTCTTCCTTTAATTCCTTCACAGTATTCTTTAAGGCAACATGTTTAGATTGGAACTCCTCAAACAGCTTAGTATGAAAATTAAGTGATACACTCAATTCTCTTACCTCTTTCCCTATTGGCTCCAACTTCTTATTGAGAGATTTACCATGTTATTTTAAGACCTTTTATAAGTATAGTTTTTTTTTTGTATTTTTATAAAAATTTTAGGCTCAGTTATTTCGGAGATAAGGGAATGGTAAATTTTCATATAATTATTTTGTTAAACAACTTCAAAACAAAAACATTTTTTTTAATCCTCTAACTAAATCCTTTCATTAGCAATGTGACACGGTAGTTTCCAAAACATTTTTTAAAATATTCTTTTTTGTTTCCTAAAGGCAATCATGCTAATCAAAATTCATTTATTTACGTTACACGTCCATGTTTGGGTGACAGAAATCGATGTGTACCAAATTTGAACTCAACCGGTTCATTAGATTCAGAGCAATTCGCAATTCGCTGTGACAGACGGACAGACAGACAGACCAGGACAGACAGGGTTCCGTTTTTAATTTGGACGTACAGAACCCCAACAAGATGGCGGTGTTAGTTCCGATTTTGGCCACGTGCCAGAATAACCTTGCAGCGCTATACTTACGGGAACAGCGAGTCGAGTACTCTCTGGCCGGTGAGTAGCGGATGGTTGGCGGGTAGCTTCTCGGCCACAGGTCTGGGCTGACGCACCGGCCATACTTGTAACATGCTGAACTTCTGCTTCTCATCCTCAAACTCCGTCTCCAACATTATATCCTGCACATCATCACTGAGGGTTACTACTACAACTAACCAAAAACAAACAGTTATGTTTTCAGGGTTCATGATTCCCATTGATGGAGATTGTCAATGGGGATTAATGGAATAACCCATGTGAAGTACCTTCCAAAAGTTAGTTGAAGTTTTTCCATGTAATCCCTTATCATATAGATGGTTCGATTAGTCAATAAAAACGTTATATAGTGTATAGTTTGAACATTTGAAAATATAATTTTAAATCATAATATGATATTACAGCTAAAGTGCCAAAACTTCAACTAACTTTTTGAGCGCGTTGTATGTATGTGAGTGAGTTAATAATACACATGATAAATAAAAAAATACAATAGACGACGTATATTTAGTAACCTAATCCGCGTAACTGTTCTTTATAGAGTCATAAAGAACCCTATAAGAACAACACGGGTTTCATCTCTCAACGAGGCATCCTCAGGATGGCGATTGACTTGTTGCGAACCCGGACCCGACGTGTGGACACGTCAAGCGTCGAGAGCAGTGTACGAGTACACTGGTTCTTTATGACTCTTGAATAACAGTTACGCGGATTAGGTTACTAAAATTTTGATATACGTCGTCTATTGTATTTTATAATGGATTTCCGCAGTCACGCCTGAATCAATTAACTATCCACAACTAATAACTATACGTATTACTATAACTATTATAATTAACTTGTAAAAGCCTTAACCGATTTCGATGTACATAAGTGGTATGGTTGGAATATTATTTATTTATATCTTACAACTATAATTACAGGTGTATACCTAATGCGATAGTGTCTTAAAATTAACTAAATTACAATTTAAAACTATGAAAAATAAAAAATAAAACTAGTAGTACCTACTTAAACATCTAAAAATAATAACTACATTACTAAAATCCCTATAAAATAATAAAATAAAAAACATTTAACAAAAAAAAAACATTTTTATTTTTCACTTTTTAGTTGTGGTACCTACCCCACACAAATTCGAATATCAGTACCTGCTATGTAAATAACAGTCACAGGAAGTTATCATCATATCATCTACATATACTAAGTGGGAAAAATACGTATTATTGAAGCTTACTCAAAAACTATCCAAGCAAAGTTAATAAAATATGGGACCAATCCGGGAGCATGCCCTTTCATACAAAAAAATAATTTTCAAAATCGGTCCACAATTGACGGAGAAATCGGCCACAAACATAACAAAAAAAACATACATACGCGTCGAACACATATAACCTCCTCCTTTTTGGAAGTCGGTTAAAAATAAAAAACAACATCAATAATAAGCTAATTATAGCCTACTCTAATCTACACTATAACATAAAATAAACAACAGTATTTTTGCGAGTTCACTCAAATGGCATGTAATGTGTGTGTGTATGAATCCTTGCATTATCCCGGGTAACACAAGTTAGTATTGTTAAATGAAAGAAAGAAAGAAAGAAAGAAGAACTGAACATGATTAATAAAAAAATTATTAATTTAATTATTTTTTTGTAGGGTCATCGACCCCATGGTATCGATATCATTTGAAATATCTTTTTTTTTTTATAAGCGATAAAACAACAAAAAAACTGTTTTTCTGAACTAATACTTCAAGTAACAACACTACCAGCGGTCGTTAACCCCCAAGTAGTCCTTACAGTGACTTTGTAGTTGCCAGGTGGCGCGATGAAGGTGACGGTTCCCTTGCCCCTGGGCGGGATGAGCATCTTGTGTTTGACCAGCGTGTTCTCGTGCACCATACCGAACAGGTCTCCACCGGTGATGTGGGAGCCGGGCTGAAAGCAAACAATCCTCATTATATCATAAATAATCATATTTATGGAAGCTGTAGTAGACATTCAAATTCAAAAGTAATTTATTCAAACTAGGCTGAGAAACAGCACTTTTCGAACGTCAAAATTACATAAGACAGTCCCCCAAAAACCCCAACTGGGAAGAAGGAGTGGCGCAACAAACTCCCAAGCAGCACAGCTGTCTGTTCAGTTGAAAAAACTTAATTCTATATAATAGTGCTTAAGCTAAAATAATTTACATTACCACAAATTGCAATACAGCTCATAAAATAAAAACATTTTAATGAGTAGATTATGTCAAAAATAAATGAAAACAAAATTAAAATAAATTGACTTACAGTCAAATAAAATAATCCAAAAAATGATATGCTCATATAGTATCATGTAGTCTAAAATAATTGTTTGTTGCTTGGGGTTTGTTTGTATATTGGAGTAGCTTAATATTAGTCCCAAGGTCCCAAGCCTTTTTGTCGTCTAAGTAATCCTTAACTTTATAGAAACCTTATTGACATAGTTTCTGTTTAATAAATGATTTAAATTTATTCAGCCTCAGTTCTTTGACACGGCTTGGGAGTATGTTGTAAAAACGTATAATTTGGTACTTAAATGAATTAATTTTTTTTTGGAGCATAGTCCTCGACACAATAAATAAATCTTTGTTTCTAGTATTTAAGCTCTGAATGTCGCTGTGTTTAGAATATACTCGTAGATTTATATTCTTTTTTACATAAATCAGGTTCTCATAAACATATTAAGACGCGACTGTCAATAAATTTATTTCCTTAAATTTATCCCTCAGTGAGTGCGTCAACTTAGGTTATAAATTGCTCAAATGGCACGTTTCTGCAGCACAAATATAGCCTGAAAGTCGGCTGCATTTCCCCACAGCAAAATGCCATACGACATTATACTATGGAAATAACTAAAGTATACTAATCGAGCTGCTTCTACATCAGTCAAATGACGGATTGTATACACCGCGTAGGCTGCAGAGCTTAGCCGCTTCGACAATTTGGTTATATGTGGGCCCCACTGAAGCTTCGAATCCAAAGTAATACCTAAGAACACAGTGATGTCCACAAGATCCAATTCTGTCCCATTTACTACGACATTGGTTTTTACCTGTTTAAAGTTAGGTGTTAGAAATCTAATATATTTAGTCTTTTCCTCGTTTAAAAGTAAATTATTAACACTTAACCAATGCACTATTTTAGAGAGAGCAATATTCACATCGTCAATAACTGTCTGTTGGCGCTTAAGCTTAAATATAAGTGACGTATCATCTGCAAATAACACTATTTCATGACTGTTCTTTATAAGGCAAGGTACGTCATTAATATAATACGAGAAATAAAAAAGGGCCAAGAATTGAGCCCTGCGGAACTCACATAGTGACAATAGAACCCGCGGATCGCTTGCCGTTAACGTCTACTCTTTGGATCCTATTATCCAAATAAGAAATAAGAAGATCCTAGGCAGTGTTTCTAACATCATAGTGATGCAATTTCCTGATTAATGTATCATGAGAAACACAATCGAAAGCCTTAGATAAGTCACAAAAAATGCCTAGGGCATCATGTGACTTCTCCCAGGCCTCATAAATATGTGAAAGAAGCTCAACACCAGCGTCGGAAATCGAGCAACCCCTTGTGAAACCGAATTGCTTACTGTTTAATAACTTATGTTTAAATGTCTTTGCAATTGATCTAGCATCAATTTTTCAAATATTTTACTAAAAGTAGGAAGCACAGAAATAGGTCTAAAGTTCGTGGGGTCTGATGTGATGCCCTATTTAAACAAAGGTATTATTTTACTACTCTTCATTAAGTCAGGAATTACACCACAGTCAATACATTAAAATAATTGCTAATTCAGGCGCTACAGTGTTGATAAGGCATTTTGCAACCTCTACGGAATTTCCCCATAGATCAGTAGTTTTTTTAACATTGAGTGTATTGAAAGTTTTAATAATATCTCGAGCAGTAACATAGTCGAAATTAAACTCATGGTTACAAATATCAACATTTTCTTTCAATAGGGACTCGGCAAAAATCAAAAGTCATTTAATAAAACTAGGCTGAGAATCAGCACTTTTCGAACGTCAAAATTACATAAGACAGTCCCCCAAAACGCCCACCCTTCACCACTTCCTAGTGCATTAGCTGGGAAGAAGAAGTGGCGCAACAAACTCCCCAGCAGCACAGCTGTCTGTTCAGTTAGAAGAACAAAAAAAAAAGATTATATATAAAGGTATTCCAATAATTTACATTACGCAACACAAAACATAATTTAAATTATTAGCCATATGTTGCTAGCACACGCCAATATACCAAACAAAATCATCGAGAACTATACTCAGGCCGAAATAAAAAACTAAACGTAAACAGAACTTAATACTCGTATCTAAACAAAAAGCCGCCAGGCATAAAGGGCGTGCCCACTTACATTATAGTTGTAACTGGAAGTTTTAAATGATAAACTAGGACCATCGATGTAAAATCAGTAAACAAACAGTTAATGACTAATAACAATAAATAATATGTATGATCAATTGTCGAGGTCACTAGCTAACCACATATTGCAATACAACTCATAAAAAAAACATTGTGATGAGTACATTTTGTCAACAATAAATTAAAATAACTTGACTTCAAAAGTCAACTAAAATAAACAATTATATAAACTCATATAACTTGTCAGTACGTAAGCTGGAGAAAGAACATAAACATTGTCAGTAAATCACAGCGACAAACTATTCTTATCATTTAAGTAGTCGTTGATAGAATAGTATTGCCTTTGAATAGTATTGTATTTGAATAGTATGCCTTTGAACAAAGCTTGGATTTTACTTTCGTTTTAAACGCATTAAAAGGCAAATCTAGCAAAGAAGAGGGTAGCTTGTTATAAAAGGTTATACCAAGCCCAACAAATGAGTTATGAACCTTATGAAGCCGGTGAAAGGGAGCTCGTAGTTTGTCCTTATTTCTAGTGTTAACATTGTGAAGATCACTGTTTTTAGTGTATAAGTGTATAATTTGCCTAATATATAAGATATTGGTGAAGATTAATTGAGATGCCACCTAATGGTGGCACCAATATCTTTGAACAAATCTCTCAGAGAAACTCTGGCACCTAGCTGATAAATAGCTCGAACAGCTCGTGTTTGAAGGACATATATATTTTGAATATCAGCAGCTTTGCCCCACAGCAGAAGACCGTAGGACATAACGCTATCAAAATAACTAAAATAGACTAACCGAGCTGTATCGACATTAGTGTATTGTCTTACTTTCCTGACGGCGTAGGCGGCCGAACTGAGCCTTCCCGCTAGGCTCGATATATGTGGGCCCCACTGAAGTTTGGCATCTACTGTTATGCCCAGTAAAACAGCCGAATTTACGGATTCAAGCACCTCTTTATCTAAGACGATGTTGGGACTTAGATTTCTAACATTAGGTAGGGCGAACTTTACACATTTCGTTTTCTTAGCATTGAGAACTAGGTTATTTGTCGTAAACCAATCTGTAACCATTGAGAGTGCACTGTTTACATCGTCACAATCTTGTCTATTCCTGTCTACTTTAAAAATAAGAGAGGTATCATCTGCAAACAGTACAACTTCACAGATACCCTTTAAATAGAATGGTGAGTCATTGATATACACTAAGAACAAGAATGGACCCAGTATTGAGCCTTGAGGTACACCTAACTGAACTGGTAGCCAGAAGATTTCACACCATTAACATCTACACATTGGGAACTATTATGTAAATAAGAATTTATAACGTTGAGAGCTTCGTTTTGCACACCGTAATGACGCAGTTTACGCAAAAGCGTGTCATGGTGCACGCAATCAAAGGCTTTGGAGAGATCACAGAAAACCCCAATAGCATTTTGCGAGTTCTCCCATGCGTTAAATATGTGTTTCAGCAAAGCAACACCCGCATCTGTCGCATCAACACTGGGTGAAGAATTTAATGATTTAGTGGTTGAGACTGGATAATCTCCAAATAAATTGAAAAAAAAAATCAAAAACTGTGGCAACTTCTAAATCTTTTTTAATAACTATTATTAATATTAAGGCTGTAGTCACTACTACGCTTTTTGTCTCCTCCAGTCTCATTGATTATAATTTCCCAAGTAGCTTTAATTTTATTTCGAGTATTTTTAATTTTTGAGCTTAAATATCGACACTTAGCTTCGCTACAAACTTGTTTAAATAATTTGGAATAGTTCTTAACATATTGATAGAATTCTTTACTTATAATATAATTTATTTCTTCGTACAGTTCAAAGAGTTTGATTCTACTCTTAAATATCCCTTTAGTTGCCCATTCACTGAAATTTGCAGAACCATCAACTGAGATCTGCTTTGGTATAAAAGTTGAGTTAAATTCTGTACAATACATGGCAAAAAAGGAATTGTACAGTTCATTAGGATCATCACAATAAGGCAAGTAGGGTAATTTACTATAAAGTTTGTTTTTAAAACTCTCCAAGCGACCTGCAGTTTTTGGCACTACAGTGATATATCTCCTCATTCATAGTCAAGTCAATTAAAATATAAATAATTATTACCGGAAGTAATTCAAATTAACCAAAATTGAATACATTCATAAATATTTCTTTATTTCTGACTGAGAATAGCTGTTCTCGATGATTTTGTCTGGTATATTGGCGTGTGCTAGCTAACGTATGGCTAATAATTTAAATTATGTTTTGTGTTGCGTAATGTACATTATTTTGAATACTATTATATAGAATATTTTTTTTTGTTCTTCTAATCAGTGTTATTCAACCTGTGGGTCCTCTATAAGGCGAAGCCTCTATAAGGGGGCCGCGAAGACTCAGAAAAAAAAAACAAAATTAAACAAAATGTTTAAAAATATATTTTTTAAACTTTGTATTGTTGCTTTAGATAATTCCAATAGACTTGCTTTTAGGTTGGTTCCCAAACTTGCCTCATCTATAGCTGCATTTAAAAACGTAATTACTCTACTGGAAAATCCCTCGTAGCCATGATCCTCATAAATCCATCAATTATACGACATAACATTTACTTAGGATTAAATTAGGATGCGAGTGTAATTAGCCGATACGTCATTATAAAAAACAATAAAAAAATGTACGTATTTGATATTTGTTTCCTAGAATCCCATGAATTTTCACCTAGGCTTTATGGGGTACTTAATTGTTGCAAATGGGTCACACTATCACGTCCTAAAAGGATAACGTCAAATTACAAGTCACCCTGTAGAGAGGAAGCACAGGGCGTTGTCTGTGAGGCCGCAGGTTCACTCGTTGTACAACAGTACAGACGTCAAAGTAATTCTGTGTAAGGCGTTCTGTCAATGAGTGGCCTGTGGGTGTCATACACGCGCTGAGCCTTCAACGTCCTGCGTGTTCAATTTAATAATACTTTTAGATATGCAAATAAAGCAGCATAGGCAATAAAGCAATAAAGCACATGTTGAGTACTATGTACCGACTATAAAGCTACCATTTAGGTATTGGGTATGTCTTTCATTGACATGAATGTGCCTTGGCGGCTGAGAGTATGTCATGCTCACTCTAATGTCTCGCTGACGGTGGCGCGTGTGTTGGATCATTTAGCTCCCTTCAAAATGGTTGAGCTGAATGGTGGTAATCCATGTGTCATGTTCGTGAACGGGCGCCGTCGTAGCTACCACGGCTTATTTTAATTTAATTTAATTTAATTTTTGAATTTGTATTTTTATTACGGACGCTTTTAACGTTTTGCATCGTTCTCACATGTATAACTTCAACATGAATGATGTAACCAATATTTTGTAACCATAATTATGATTTAAAAGAGTGTCCGTGGAGTTTCTTGCCCGTTCTTCTCCATAGGTACCTACTACGCTTTGGAATGGGCATCTAGCTTCATCTTTCTGACTGACCGACCCCTTGACAATTCAAAAGTGCCTGTAATTGGTTTATTTGAAATAAATGCTTTGAGTTTGAGTTTATGATTTCCATACCACCATGCAAAAGAAAGCGGCCTCCTTACGACAGGCAGCGCCTGCATGGTAGTGACAACAGTATTCTGGAAATGATCGCTGCCAGTCCGGACTGTCCCTTTCAAGAAAACAAAATGGGGGACAGTCATAGGTCTACGTAAATAAATAATTTGTGAAAACTAACAATACTAACCTACTTTAAGCACCATTGTTGCTAATACCAAAATACTAACAAAATTATGGACCTTATAGTCTGAAATAAAATTTAATTGTTTTCTACATCTTCACAGTTGTGTGCTTTTATTTGTTGTTACTGGCGATTTTCTCTAAATAAATGAATTCAAAGTATTGCTTTTCCGAAAATAATTTAAAAAAATCGGTCGAAAACGAAAATTGCCGAAAAAATTAAACGTATTTCGGTCGGACTCTAAAACAAAGCCACTCTCAGTCTACCAACCTTAATAGTCGATGGGTTGAATTCCCAGGAGATCTCCCTAGTAAGACTGGGCACGTTGACACCCTTGGGGATGTAGATGGACTGTGTCAGCTCATTAATGTCCTTCAGGGGGCGCTGGATGCCGTCAAAGATGGAGCCCAGGATACCGGGGCCCAGCTCAACAGAAAGAGGCTTGCCGCTACGCAGTACAGGGTCTCCCACTGTTACACCTGATGTTTCTTCGTATACCTATGTTGAATAAGGAGGGTCGTTGTTTTATTTTCGGTTGGGAAATAAATGGAAAACGCTCAAATAGTTAACAAACATTTCAGTTAATGGTAAAAAATGTACCAAACATTATTTATAATATTAATTGATTTATTTTATCTTCTTAATACGAGTATATTAAATTCACGTGTCACAGTGTTTGTAACAAAACTCCTCCGAAACGGCTTGACCGATTCTTATGAAATTTTGTGTGTATATTCAGTAGGTCTGAGAATAGGACGTAAACTATTTTTCATGCCCCTAAGTGATAAGGGTGGTCCACCCCAAAATTATTATTTTTTGGACCACATTTTTACAATTTTTATGATTTGGCATAGGAAAAAAAATACAAGGCTAAATTTTCACCCTTCTACCATCAAACCCTATTTTCTAATAGCGATATTAGTACTGTAGGTAGGTAGGGTAGGTAGGTATGTAGATAGATAGGTAGGTAGGTAGGGTAAATAGGTAGGTAGGTGCGCCGTAGATAAGTACATAGTGCTACCTGTGCGACGCCGGGGCGGGCAGCTAGTTTGTTTATACAATTATACAATTCTGCTGAGACGTCCCTATTGTATTATAACAGGCCTTTGCTCTGCAATGGGACAATACTAGGCTGGTATTATTATTGCTATTGAGCTAAATGTTATAAATCAGAAGTAATTTTCCTTCGCATCATGCATTTTGTCCACATACCTGGATGGTGGCCATGTCACCCTCCAGACGAATGATCTCTCCTACCAGCTCGTTGTACCCCACCCTCACGAGCTCGTACATAGCCGACCCGGACATCTTCTCCGCCGTAACGACTGTGGTTACAAAAATACTGGTTTCATTTACACTCATATTTAATAGGAGGCAGTTGGGTATTCAGTTAGGATTCTGCCTACTGCAGAATAGCCATAGCTGGGTAAGTACCTAGTTTGTTACAACCTTTACAAGGTTTGATTTTTGAAAACATGCGTAGTAGTCGTTCGGTGTTTACAAATAAAATCAAGTGGTGTCAGAAAAATTAAGATAGTATAAAAATGAATATTTTGGCCTTACATAGAAAAAAAAAAAAATGTTAAGTTTTGGAATGCGACTAAAAAGTTTAATTTTAAACAGAGCCTTCCGGTCTCTGTTGTAGCGGTGTCTGTGTGAGTAACATGATCGCGCGCAAATTTGTGAAGTGCACCAAGGACGTAAAGAACACTCTGTTTAGGGCTTATTGCTTGTCAATGTACACTTGCCAACTCTGGTGCAACTTCACAAGAAAGATGTACAGTTCATAACGGGTTCAGTACAATGATGCTTACCGAACCCTTATGAAACTGCCAAGGTATTGCAGTGCCTCGAGCATGTTTGCCGAAGCGAGGGTCCCGGACTTTTACGCCATCATGAGGTCGCGTCTTTTTGGCAAAGTTTGAGACGCTCCAGTAACAGCATTTTGAGGGTTGTCTCGTGCAACCTACCAAGTCCCATATTTGTGCACTGGATTTCTGTTCACCTAAACGGGAATAAAAAATTACGAATTCAATGTATAATAACGATAATGATAATTTTTTATGATTTTTTATTTTTTTTAATGATAATTTTTAATGATTTTAATACCTACTTATTTATTCTATTATTTTTTTGTTTAAGGGTATTTTACCTGAAATAAAACACTATTTATTTATTTTTATAGTAGGTAGACATATAGATGCCGTTATGCGAGGGCCCAACGTAAGGATAGGGTCGCGTTTTCGATTAGCGAGTTGCAGGAATAATTGGCTCTGAACCTATGTTGGTAGGTACCTATACAATCTTGCCAAGCTACAATAATTATGAGTTTTGCGTATTTTTGTGGTCCCATAAAACCGAAACACCTTTTGCCGATTGTTTTACGGCATCGGATTTTATCCTAATTTACCCTTTTACTTGAAATGACACAAGTACTCAAGGCAAATCGTAGGGTGACAGACAGTATGTAAAGCTGTCTAACCCTAAGAACTCTCACTTCAGTATAGAGTGTATTCATGGGGTACCGGTAGGGTTGTCTATAGGCAACTGTTGGTAGAGCACGCTGAGCTTGTTCTACTTTAATTAGTAAGGTCTTGCCCGCACCGCCCCACGCTACTATGCAATAATTAAGAACGGATTGACAAAGTGAAAAGTAAATCATGATCAGGACAGAATCTTCAGCAATCTTGCCTAGTATATGATAAGATATAGATAAGTAGTACCTATCTATATGAATAAATATATATGATATAAGTAACAGATAATGTTTTATTTCAGATTGGCAGCGTATGACAGAAACAATAACTTCGAGAGCTCTGTTGGAGAAAGATTTGGGAAAGATGCAGTAAGTTTCAATTGTAAATGTAGGTAATAAAAGATCTGACAGATCTGACTGAAAGACTGTGTGAGGCGTGTGTGTAGTGGCTGACGTTATTGCGTTGCAAGAAACATAGCTTTTGCCACATGATATTGCCTTTCTTGGACAAATAGATGATGACTTCGTATTTACTGGCAATTAGACAGTCGACACTTCAGCGGGAGTGCTACGTAGAAGGCCTTATGGAGGAGTGGCTTTGTTGTGGAGGAAGAGCCTATTTCCATCTGTCACGGTGGTTAGTTGTAACAGCGTTCGAGACGTAGCTATTAAGATAGTGTTGCAGGATCGTTCTATACAAATTTTCTCGGTGTATATGCCTACAGACTAACGTAACATGGCACAGAACAAAAACATCAATCTAAACCTAAAAAAGTACTATACGGTGTACCACAAGGTAGCGTGCTAGGGCCACCCCTATTCTTAATTTACATTAACAATGTGCCAAACGTCACACAACCCTATGATCTTTTCGCTGACGACAGCACAGCTATTTTTACTGGTGAAAATTTGGATACTTTTGAAGTAGACGTAAATAATACCCTTAATGTTATAACTAAGTGGCTCACAAATAATAACCTGGTCATCAATTTAGAAAAAAACTAAATTAGTCACACTCCCGCAAAAGAATAAAAACAACTTTAACATTCAACATGATGGTACAGATTGAACAAGTTAGCTGCGTAATTCCAGCCCTGTAACGCCAGGCCTAAGTTTCTATGGAGTTTGGGTTTCTCCTTTGGTTGGAAAAAGGGAACCCGGTAACTTCCCGGTAACCAAAATTTGGGTGGATTGCCGGCTTACTGGTGATTCGTCCGAATTTATTCTTCGGTACACCGAAAGGCTGCTTGGTAAAAACATGTATACATGGTATTGATTACTATTACTTCACCAAAAGCTACTTAACAAAGAGCTCTGCTACTGCTGTTTGCAATGAACGTTCATAATGTTACGTACCGGGACCGGATACGGCGAACACATAACCAAACATCTCCTCTTTCTCTTCATCGGCGATCTTCTTTAACGTGTCTTTGTTCATTTTCAATTATTAATTCTATACCTGAACAAAAAAAAACTTTATTTTTACATATTTTTTTTAATTATTATTAAGATATAGTAAGTATTTAAAGACATCGTCACGGTCAGGATACCCGTTGAAGCCGTGGGTGCTGGCTAGCTGTGTGACTCGCTGCTCGAAAGCTTGGTGGGGAAGTGATGGTGATGACGTCATGCTCAAGTAGTTGCATGAAGGCTGCGCTGACGTCCATGTTCGGGGTCACCAGTGTAGAAGTATGAGGAACAGGGTGCAAAGTTCACTCATCCTCTATAGAAAATGGAGGATCCTCCGACCAGACGGGTGTTGTGTCTGGCGGGCAACTGCCCGACGATTGATGTCGGGACGATGTACTCGTACATATAGTGCTTCCGGCTGCTGCAGTGCTTCCGGCATGTTTGCAGAGGCGAGAATTGATGGCTTTCACGCCATCATGCGCAAGCGTTGCGCTTCCATTATGCGCAGGGTACGCACCAGCCCCAACAGCATCCTGAAAACTATATCCGATAGGTGGGACAGCCCCATACTGGGACATTGGATACGCCTACATGCCACTGTGGCGTATTAATTAAGTTTGTGTTGTTTTGCTGGTAGATGTAAGTACTAACACTAGTTTTTAAGTCGAGTGTATACTAACCAAATGGACTAGTTATGGGTCTGAAATAAAAGATTATATTATTATTATAGTCGTCGCGTGGTAATCTTTCATTTTATTTTAGTAGTTTCAGTCGACTTTACTGCAATGCATATCCCATATTTATGTATATGTCAAATTACTTTTAGTCGCTTTAACTGCATACTATTGCCTTGATCACGCGTACTGAGTAACTAAGAGAGTTGAGTGGACGAGTAAGTGTTTACACATATTTTTTAACTTGGCACCGAGTTAGTCAGTCTGTTCACAAAAATCGCGGGAAACGATACCGTGCTGCAAGCGGCGTGAGTGTGCCGAGTGGCAAGTAAGCACCACAGACTAAGTAGTACCTACTGTAGGCACCAAGTGCATGTTTATATTATGCCAAGTGGGCAAACGAGTCAATGCGGGGAAGCCCGGGGGTGGGCACTCGGTCTATAGTAAATGGACAGGGTCCGAGTGACTGCCTCGCCCTTTAACTCGGCCGAGCACTCGGTGACGTGTTTACACCTACTGAGCACTCGGCCGAGAGCAGTGTCTCGCCCATCTACTCGGTACGTGTGATCAAGGCATATGACTTTATATCATATTTCGAAAAGTACTTAATCGGATTTTGGAAAACTGTCTGAACTAACATAATAGTACCTATGTGTCTAAAATATTTTTTCCGGAAAAAATTAAAAACATGCGGTAAAGGGTAAACTTAATAGTAGTGAAATACCTGTGTTAAAAACCAATATACCTTGTAATTAATACTCAAATGCGTACTATTATCACTGTAGAACGAAACTACACCGCAGTTAATATGAAAAATCCAATTATTGTGTGACATTACATTCACAATGAAATTTTAGAACTGTTGTCAGCCAGAACCAGACAGATAATACTATAGATCCCATAGATCTATGGATATAATACTATGGTTGCAACTAGCTAGTACTCTGAGGTTGCAACCCTTTTAACGTTACGCTGCTTTAGTTATTACTCTGAGTTACGCCGTCTCTAGTAGCCGCACATTTGACATGACTTTTCAGAGCGTCAACCCGTCAACCCTCAGAATAAGATAGAGCTGTGATAGGCTTAGAGTAATAAATAGGTAAAAAAAATGGTGAAAGGAGTAGTTGAACCTCTATTACTCTAAGAGTTGAACCATAGATTTAGAACGAAATCTATGGAAGTAGGTTATAAACAAGGCGTTACGCTGGACGTTCGTCAAACGCAACAAGATTTCCACATTTTATTGTTCAAAATTCAAAAGTCATTTATTCAAAATAGGCTGAGAATCAGCCCTTTTCAAACGTCAAAATTACATAAGACAGTCCCCCAAAACGCCCACCCTTCACCACTTCCTAGTGCGTTAGCTGGGAAGAAAAAAAAAATTCTATATAATAGTATTCAAAATAATTTACATAACGCAACACAAAACATAATTTAAATTATTAGCCATATGTTAGCTAGCACAGCACTCCATACTACTCTACTATAATTTTTTAACTTAATGACATAAGCATTATGTTGGATGACTTGCCTCTTAACATTGAAATATAACCGAGGAGGGAATTAAGAATTAAGTAAGGAGTATAAAATTTTCTCTGTAATAGAATATAAATCCGAAACATTTCTTCTTTCCGTAAAAAACCAGCAAGCTGCACACTCTGCAAGCGTATGCCACGCCATGTCCTCCCAACAGTAGACGCAGTGTGATGACACCGAGCGCCTCCCTGCCTGTGCGACGCAGGTACTTCCCGAAGCAGCCGTTGCCTCGAGAGCACCTGCGTCGCCCTAAATGACAGGGAGCCGTGCCTTCTCCCGAGCCAGTCGTCGAGCATCGGCCGGACCGCCTCGATGGTGACGAGGCCGGCAGTAGGGCGCAGAAGCCACTCACACCATTCCACCGTCAGTACCTGACGGGACTTCGACTGGTGCAGCGTTATTATCTGCCGCTACACCAGTACCAAGTTCCGCTTCCGCTCCTCCTCACACCACCAATGCATTGACGCGAGGGCTCTCACTTCCAGGTCCCGCGGCGGGGGCCCCTTATAAGGGCCTATTTGAAATAAATGAATTTGAATTTATAAAAAATAAAAATAAACTAACAAAAACAGTTAAGGCGAAATACAATCGTGTTAGCGTTCCGGGAGCGGCGGTATGACCCGGCCCGCGCGCAATTCTATTTCACTATGTTTACAAATATTGAATTTAAACATTTTACGCGTGCTGATATAGAAAAATAAGTCCATAATTCCTTAAAGTATTTAATAGTGAACACGTAGACAAAATTTTAATACAATTGCTTTGATAACAATCGAATGGAATAGGTTTTTCTCTTAGTGGTTGTAACAAAAAAGGCAGATTTTAAGGTAAATTTGCCGTTTTTTTCTATCGAGGAAAGTTTTGTCAATCGTGTTTCGGGCCTCATACTTCACTAAGGACACTCTTCAATTTTCGTAATCATAAAAAAAAATGCAAATTCGTTGTTTTTTTAAGAGAAACATTGATTTTGCGTGAAGTCGAAATATCTGCTTTGGAACCCATTTCACCTTAACAAAAATAAATAAATTTTCTACATAATCTTGATAATTAATTAATAATGGTACACTTTTAATTTTTTTTAGGAGTATATGTTTCAGCAATCTTCATACATCTCCTCGTAACTGTGCGTTTGCACTGGCGAAACATTCACGACAAAACATGTTGGAATCTCTATTTTCTGTCAATGTTCTATACAATTTTTGACAGGACCTAGAGATTACAACATGTTTTGTTGCGATGTTTCGCCAGTGCAAACGCACAGTTAAGTAAACATTATTTTTTGCTACTAACTGTGCGTTTGCACTGGCGAAACATTCACAACAAAACATGTTGAAATCTATAGGATCTGTCAATTTTCCATACAATTTTTGACAGGAAGTAGAGATTTCAACATGTTTTATTGCGATGTTTCGCCAGTGCAAACGCACAGTAACACTAATAGATAGACAATTTAATATTTATGGTCACTCGGGTTTTTTTAACAAATATTTTTTTCGAAAATCCAAAAATTTAATTTTATAATGATTTTATTCCAAAATTTGGGCGTATTCACTACTGTAAAGTTTATAGTTTATTGTGTTTGTTGTGGTTATAGTTTTTTTTGTGTTTATTTACTGCGTGCTGCGAAAGGACGCTTTATGTTTGTAGAAAAATCATCAAACTTGACATTTTAATTAATAAGTAAAATCATCAAAATAAACCAGTTTTATGTACACATTGTCATTGTAGAAAATTATATACAAAATTACCATGATTTCTTTGTAAAGTATTATACTATTTTAATTATTGTGAATGTGGATATATTTTAATTATCTTTTCTCTTTCATTTATTTTTTTCTTTCTCAGTTTGAATTATGGTCTGGCAGTTTGAGTAGTTGATGTGGCCTACCAAAATATCCATTCTTTGGTATTGTTCGTCGAGTTGAGCTCTTTAAGTTCTGAGTTGAGCTCCACAATTACTGACAAATACTTGCACTGACTGGACAAGTGCACTCAAATCTGTGTGATTCTTTCCTCAAAACACTATTTCAGATACTAATCTACATGGTTCTCAAATGCATGCATGATGTCTCTGTGTTGACGAAATTCACAGTGTGAATTTGAAAGAAGAAAGTCGCATGGCGGGGGCATAAAAGTATTAATGCTTTTTCGCGTGACGATTTTTATAAGTTAATTCCTACGGCAAGCCGCGCTTTATAACTTCGTACCAAACCTCGCCCCGTCTCGGAGAATCTCGCTTGTACTGCGTGCCGATGCAGATGCGTTTGCATATTTTGTATTTCGTTTAGCACGGCGCAAGCTGTCGCTCGTAATTTACCCGCCATGAGTAATCAACTAGTGGCGAATGAGCTGCTGGCGTTCCTGCAACAGAAGTGGGATGTGATGGACGAGGTGTCCGCTGTCCAGATCTGCGCAACGAACTTCAGCGAGGATGACATAGCTGTTGCCAAGGTGACGTGCCAACGTTTGTGGCAAAGGAGTTACACAAGCTTCCTCCGGTCACATTCGACCACGTCGATGTAACAAGCCTTCTGAAGGATATTGTCTTTCTGAAGGCCCGCCTCGCGGATGTGCTAAAGAAATTAGATGCATCCCAAAACACCGTCGCTGATTTGCTTAAAGAAGTGTGCGATTTGCGCAACAGTGTGGCGGTAATTAGGTCCCCTGTCGATGCATCAAACGTAAACACATGTCGCGGAGCCGGCCTCGATATATCGTCGTCAAATTCCGCGTCAGCAGTTTCGTCGCCAGCTCATCCGTCGATTGCTGAGCTTGCAGAGCACCCCACCGGCGCGCCTCGCAGCCCCTTGCTCGTCACCGTGGCTCCTCCACACAGCACCGCCCGAGCCCCTCGTCCCATCCCGATGCCAATGTCTGCAGCCTTGGCGAAACCCCTACAAAGGAATTTCGCTAGCGTCACCGCGAGTGCCCCTGGCGCTCCTAGTATCCCATGCCAGAAAAGATGCCGAATAGGGGGGCTCTTAATGATGACGGTTTTGTGACGGAGCAACGGATGAAGCACCGATCGCGAACGAACAAGAACCGCTGCGGCAAAGCTCCTACAGAGCCCGAGGTGAGTCTGCGTGCCGTGAAGCCGAACACGCCGGTGTACATCTCCCGCCTGCACTACACCACTAAGGCGGAGGACATCGTGGAGTACGTGCGCCAAAAGACGGGGTACACGCCGAGGGTGCACTTTCTATAATCGCACCGGAACGTCAACTTTAAGGCGTTCGTCGTGCGTGTACCGTACTGTTTTCTACCCCTCGTCATGGAAGAAGACTTTTGGCCGCAGAACGTGGTGTTCCGTCGCTTCCGCGGACAAATTCCACAGGACACCACAAAGTTAAACTAGTGCAAAGTGAAGTACTGCTACTAACATAGTCTTAAGTCTTATTTTATTAACACAAGATATGATTAAATTAAAATGTTTTTTTATTTATTAAAACTTTATGCACAAGTAAAAATATACCGTACAAAGGCGGACTTAATGCCTGAGGCATTTTCTACCAGTCAACCTTAGGGTGGTGCAGAGACAAAACATGGCAGGTGCAACAAAAGGGATTGATAACACGAAATTAACTATAAAATACAAGAATAAATAAATACATACATATACATAGTAAATGTTAATGTTATGTGTAAATGTTTAGGTTAAGGTATTTTTCTATGGGCCTGTATCGCCTGAAATAAATGGTATTATTAAATATTTATTTTAAAAAAAATATGCCCTGTCTGTGAACTCTAAGGTCAAATTTTTACTTGTTTTCGTAAGTTGTTCGCCAGATAGCGCTAGTAATGTTTTACGACGTATTGTAGAGGTGGGGTGCGGTAAAGAGGGAACGAATGCTAAATTGCTAGTTTTTTGGTCAGGGTACGGCCTTAAGGTTATCAAAGTACCTACCTGCTGGGGTTGCGGGTCTGTCCGAAAGGGATATCGCGGCCCCAGCACATAGGCAACGGAAGGAACACGGGTGGGTTTTAGTCAGTAAAAGTCTGACACTCCCTCTCGCTCTGCCCAGAGCGGGAGGAGTCATTTGATGATTTCCCACCCAAAAAAAAAAAAAAAGGTTATCAAAGTAAATAGCGCGTTAACATTGAGAACTATCAACATTGTTAGACTTATAGATAATTAGATAATTATTGATCAGTGTTTTGAACTCTTAGGTACTCAAACCTAATAATTAAAATAATCAAACAACAACAAGGTCTTTCATTTGACATGTCACATGTAGCACCAAGCAAGATTTTTTTTTTACTGTGTATATATTTTATACTATAAAATTCAACTATAACGCCCTATAAAAAAAACACGAATGCCGATAAACGTTATGAACGCGACTGTACGGACAAACAGCATCTACTTTAATACGAGACATTCGAAGCTGAAAACTTCAGGATATATATTTCACTAAACGCTCTAATTTTTGGTTTAAACCCAAGCATCTTGGGTTGATTCTGTTTCTTGCATTTCGACATCAAAATTGGTTTGTTTTGGTTTTGACTTGAAGTGATAATATTCAAAAAGGCGCGTATACTTAGTCTTGAAACATTTTATGGATGTTAAGATTAACAAGAAGAACCGAATACCGTTTTCAGTGAGTTTATACGTTTGTTAATTTAAGCACTAGACCTTTTTTTTTTGTGTTTTCATAAATACTTGATTTCTTTAAAACGGTAAATATATTTGAAAACCTAATGAATTCACAAATACGCACAAATTAAGAGCTACTGATATCCCATTATTCTACGGGCGCACAATCATTGTTACTCTAGCAGGAAACTAAATATCTCGAAAATCTTAAGACGCACTTTCATTTCCGGCGCACATTTACGCACAAATATAAGCTATCCGCCCATGTAATTTAATTCCCTCTCCGGTCATTCGTTTAAAAATTTCTTGCTGGAACAACGTTACTCCAGCAGAATTAGTTTTTTCGTTTTTTTTCGAAAACGGCAGCGCGCACAGATTTTTTGCTTGGCGCCCATTTACAATATTACGCTCTAATTATTCGTATAACTCAATTCATTCTAGAACAGATTTTCTTGCTGGGGTAACCTCAGGGGTAACGCACACCACAAATCCGCTAAAAGGATCGCAAAAGAAATGGAGGCGCAAAAGCCGGGGGTACGTGCCGCGCGGCTAAAGCCGGCCATGCCGCCGGCATTTTGCCATAAGAATTATAATAAATTGACAGATTGACAGACAAATCATTCCACAGACTTCTAGTCTAATCATTCAAACAATTTGAAAAATATTTTGTAGGCTACCTCATAACGTTAGTTTTAGTGACCTAGTTTGATAGTTAAAAAGAGCTAAATACTCGTATACCGATTATTCTAAGATTTTAATAGTAATTATATTGTTACAATGCTATGCTCTGCTAGAATTCGTTTTTGACTTAAACAATCATGAAGAGAAGGACAAAATATGTTGATGAGCCCAATATGAGCGAACGGACGCTCATTGTCAGCGTTGATGACCTCATACACAGAGCTTTTGGATCCTTTCCAGTGAGTTACTACTGTACCTTCAGTGTTAGGAATATAAGTATTGTAAGCAACCGATGCCGTGGCTATGCGTATAAACAACTGGGCCAGTTGGACGCTACTTTCTGCTGGATGGGGAAAGCTCTTCAGACACCCTTTGGACATAGGTACTTTGGATGCATCGCCAGGACACGCAAGTTCATAGTCGGCTTTAGCTTTATGTTTTAGGGACTTATAATCCCACATATTAGGTAGGTACCTCCCTGCTATTCCTTATTTTGGTGTGTGAAGAATGCTCGGATTACGAATGGCCGCCAAAACCAACTGACCTTGGCGACGTATAACGGAAGCTCGTTCGTGCTGCCCTGTGCTGCTCGAAGAAGAGCTCGGAAAAATAAGGTGCTAGATTCTTGGGTTGAGTAAAGGGAAAAGACACAATAACCCTTGATGGGGTCACCTTTTGTATTTTCGAGAGGACGACCAGCTATTCCAATTCCCAAGGCGGAGTCGGTTTCCTGGTAAAAAAATCCTTTTGTGTCAACGTTGTGGAAGTTTCCAGTCTCTCGAGCAGGGTAGCATACCTCGTAGTGAAGCTAACCGAGAGTATCTAGCCTCAGGGTTATTCAGTTTTATGCACCGACTTCGGCACACTCGGTTGACGAAATAGAGGAAATGTTCGAGGACATCTCCAAAGAATTTCATTCCACCACTAGGATCCACAACAACATTCTTATGGGGGATTTTAGCGAATCGGCAGTAGGATCGGGGTTTGGCAGCAGAAATCATTGGGCAAATGCTTGTCAACTTCCTTGCTAAGGATTTTTCTTGATGAATTCCTTCTTTAAGAAACAGCCCCAAAGGAAGTGGACGACTATGAGATAGACTTCATCATAACGGATAAAACGTATATATTCAGGGATTTCTCGGTGATTACCAGGTTAAATTCTGGCAGTGATCACTGACTTCTTGGAGGCTCTCTGAATATCAACTTCAAGCTCGAGCGAACTCGTTTGATGAAGTCTAGGCTCCGTCTATATATACTTCAAAATATGTTACGATCTGAAGCGTTCCAGTCAGACTTGGAGAACCGATTCGCTGCCGTGACAACCAAAAATGACGGTGACTAAGCGCTCGACATAATGATGGAAATCCTCAGGGAGGAAAGTACACGGTTTTTGCAAAATGCGACGTACGGGCAAGAAGTCTCAATTTTCAGAAGAGTCTCTGGAGTTTATGACGGAATGACGTGAAAACCCACTTATCACTTCATCAGAACAACGAGCACACAAAAATATTAGAACATTGGTATGACTTGACCTCCTACGCTCGAATATACGCTCTATATAGAAAGCGATTGAGCAAAATCGGGGGCGGAAGTGTTCGTCCAATCACTTGGAAGGAGCCACATGACGAAGTTGACCAAATCTAGTGGGGATGTCGTCGTTTCGAAGCCGGAGATTCTTTCGGAAATAGAAAACTTCTGCTAATTGTACGCATCGCATGCATCTCGACTTGATTCCGAAAATGAGGATTCCAGAGCCACCTTAAATCGCCACTTCATGGGAGACCTGCCAGAAGCCAGCCAAGATGAAATCGAGGCGGCTCCTAAACAGCTTACAAATGGATAAGCCCCTGGTGAGATGACCAAACTCCTGAAAGCGAGAGGAAGTCCTTTACTGAAAGAATTTTTCAACTAGGTCCTGTTCTCAGGGAGTACTCCCGAAGCGTGGCGAAAGAGCGTGGTCGTTATCTTCTTTAAAAAGGGTGATAAGTCCCTTTTAAAGGATTACAGACCCATTTCGCTACTAAACTAGTATACAGGTATTTTTATTTCATTCATTTTAAAATATAAAATGTCAATTTACTCGAAAATTTTGACATTAGCATAGGAGTCATCAGGGGTAATTTGTTTGAAAATTACCTCTCCTATATCCCTTTAACGGATTGCCGACATATAACCAATAATCCTATATAAGTTGTTTTCAAGAGTCGTCACGAGTTTCAGCCAACAGAGCAGACTGGGTTTAGAGGAGGATACAGCACTGTAGAACACATCACCTACAGCATATGCAAAATTAGGGCGAGTGCCCACCAGTACTGCTTCTCTGTAAGGGCCGAGTCACACCGGAATGGCAGCAACTGGCAGCCGCGGGCAGAACCACCGACAAGATGCGCGTGGCGCGCAGCCGCTCGCGTCACCGCGGGTGGCCTCGCGAACTTTTCAAGCGATACTGGTCTTATAAGTATGTAGATAAAGCTTAAAATTATTTCACACTGAAAGTGCTCGCCGCGTCGTCGCTGCCGGCCGCTGCCATTCTGGTGTGACTCGACGCTAAGAGAATGACTGTGACTCATTCTCAGCTTTCCCTTTTTCAATAATTTCTTATTTCTGTAAAAGAGTCGACATTGCATTGCAATCTCTTATAATGAATCTCTCCAAGACTTGCGTAAGCTTTTTGCTTTATTAAAATCGAGCCATCTTCCATTTGGTTTATTTCTTACCCAAGATAATATGAAGCTAGTTTGGTTGTGATTAGCAAAATCTTTTTTAAGTCATTGATTTATTTATTTTGTTAGGGAAAACAAAAAAAAAACAGTTGTAAATTGTATTTAAACCTATATTACAAATAAAATTACAAAATAATTGGAACTAGGTAAATGTACAATCCACGACGTTTCCACAGATTACCTAGGTTAAAGATACAGTGAAGACACAGTAATCAAGTTACACAAAAATAAGGAAGAAGACAGTATGAGAAAAAAGTGGATGTAGTTCTTTTAAACTAAAACAAATATTACCTGATTATAATTATTACGAAAACAAATAACAGCAACAAAAAAAACTACACATCACGCAATTTCCAAATTTTTTGTCGATCTAAAGCGAATATATCCAAATTCAAATTAATTAATAAGTTTTAAAATAAATAAAGTAAAGATTTTTTTTTATAACCGGCGAGAAATTTCAATGCAGGAGGGTTCAGAATTACCTATGTACTGAATCCATGGTAAAAGTTTTCGCGTCGATGTCCCGCCATCCTGTATTTATCTTTTCCGTCAGGTTATGTTTCTCGATGATTTTGTTTGGTATATTGGCGTGTGCTAGCTAACATATGGCTAATAATTTAAATTATGTTTTGTGTTGTGTAATGTAAATTATTTTGAATATTATTATATAGAATCTTGTTTTGTTCTTCTAACTGAACAGACAGTTGTGCTGCTGGGGAGTTTGTTAGAGGGAGTGACATAGGTAGGCTATATAATATTTATATATTGCATTTGCAAATACTTAAAAGGGATGCAAGGGTTTAAAAAAATAATATTACAATATTATTGGTATCAAATAAAAGCATAATTTTAATACTAGCAATAAATATAAAATAGATCAACCATTTTCAGATTTCAGATTATTTATTTAATCGTTTTAGCTTTCCGTTAATACAAATGTAAATAATATCGTCACTTCTAAAGTGTATGCTGCATAATCGACTGCTTTCGCTAGGCACCCAATCAAATTCGTTTCTTCCAAACGAACCGCAGTTACCCATTTTTTTCGCTGTACTTAATTTTTCGGGAATCTGTGACATTTAATTTATAATTATACTAATGCATATTATCATTTTTCCTTTTTAAACTAGAAACAAAAACCTCCAAGTTCAAGTGACATTTTAAAACGTGTAAAAAATAAGCTTTCATATTGCATTCGTTTTGCACAACACTTTCCAGAGTCACAAGTATAGGATTCCAAAAAAAAAATTTACTCATGTATGAAAAGTGATTCCAGAATACTTCATATCCGAACGGCTCCTACACCACTTTACAGCACATGACGTCAATTTGCATTATGTAAATTCAAATTCAAAAGTCATTTATTCAAACTAGGCTGAGAATCAGCACTTTTCGAACGTCAAAATTACATAAGACAGTCCCCCAAAACGCCCACCCTTCACCATTTCCTAGTGCGTTAGCTGGGAACAACGAGTCAATCAAAATCAAAAACAAAAGTAATTTATTCAAACTAGGCTGAGAATCAGCACTTTTCGAACGTCAAAATTACATAAGACAGTCCCCCAAAACGCCTACCCTTCACCACTTCCTAGTGCGTTAGCTGGAAAGAAGAAGTGGCGTAACAAACTCCCCAGCAGCACAGCTGTTCAGTTAGAAGAACAAAAAAAAAAAAGATTCTATATAATAGTATTCAAAATAATTTACATTAAGCAACACAAAACATAATTTAAATTATTACTCGTATAAGCTAGCACACGCCAATATACCAAACAATATCATCGAGAACTATACTCAGGCAGAAATAAAAACAAAACGTAAACAGAACTTAATACATATCTTACTCGTAATAAAAGCCTCCACGCATAAAGGGCGTGCCCGCTTACATATAGTTGTAACTGGAAGTTATAAATGATAAACTAGGACCATCGAGGTAAAATAAATAAACAAACAGTTAATTACTAATAAATAATATGATCAATTGTCGAGGTCACTAGCTAACCACATATTGCAATACAACTCATAAAAAAACATTAAATTTAAATAACTTGACTTTTATAGTCAAATAAAATAATAATAATTACTTATATAAAATAAAAGAAAGAATGAAAATACATTTATTTAGCACAGACTAAGAGGCACACAATACAACATATTGTACTACAAATAAAAACCAAATTAAAAAAGAAAGAAAACAAATAAAAAGTGTAAAAGTGCGTTCTAACATATTAGCAGGAAAGTGTGCCTCGCGGCTGCGCCAAATAGGCCTAGTTCAGCAAAAATGCCAGACAACTGGTGCCTGACGCTGGTTTTCAACTAGACCTGAAGTGTGAGGTGACAGATGTAAATCAGTTTCATACTGCAATGTGTTTATGTATACTTAAATATAATAAATTTGTGTAAGATGATGGTGTGAATAATGAATAATTATGTCAATAGTATATAAACTCATATAACTTTTCAGTAGGTAAGCTGGAGAAAGAACATAAACATTGTCTTGAGTTAATCACAGCGACCAACTATTCTTATCATTTAAGTAGTCGTTGATAGAATAGTATGTCTTTGAACAAAGCTTGGATTTTACTTTCGTTTTAAACGCATTAAAAGGCAAATCTACCAAAGAAGAGGGTAGCTTGTTATAAAAAGTTATACCAAGCCCAACAAATGAGTTATGAACCTTATGAAGCCGGTGAAAGGGAGCTCGTAGTTTGTCCTTATTTCTAGTGTTAACATTGTGAAAATCACTGTTTTTAGTGTATAAGTGTATATTTTGCCTAATATATAAGATATTGGCGAAGATGAATTGAGATGCCACCGTGAGGATACCAATATCTTTGAAAAAATCTCTCAGAGAAACTCTGGCACCTAGCTGGTAAATAGCTCGAACAGCTCGTTTTTGAAGGACAAATATATTTTTAATATCAGCAGCTTTGCCCCACAGCAGAAGACCGTAGGACATAACGCTATGAAAATAACTAAAATAGACTAAACGAGCTGTATCGACGTCAGTGTATTGTTTTACTTTCCTGACGGCGTAGGCGGCCGAACTGAGCCTTCCCGCTAGGCTCGATATATGTGGGCCCCACTGAAGTTTGGCATCTACTGTTATGCCCAGAAAAACTGCCGAATTTACGGATTCAAGCACCTCTTTATCTAAGACGATGTTGGGACCTAGATTTCTAACATTAGGTAGGGCGAACTTTACACATTTCGTTTTCTTAGCATTGAGAACTAGGTTATTTGTCGTAAACTAATCTGTAACCATTGAGAGTGCACTGTTTACATCGTCAAAATCTTGTCTATTCCTGTCTACTTTAAAAATAAGAGAGGTATCATCTGCAAACAGTACAACTTCACAGATACCCCTTAAATAGAATGGTAAGTCATTGATATACACTAAGAACAAGAATGGACCCAGTATTGAGCCTTGAGGTACACCTAACTGAACTGGTAGCCCGGAAGATTTCACACCATTAACATCTACACATCTATTATGTAAATAAGAATTTATAACGTTGAGAGCTTCGTTTTGCACACCGTAATGACGCAGTTTACGCAAAAGCGTGTCATGGTGCACGCAATCAAAGGCTTTGGAGAGATCACAGAAAACCCCAATAGTGATGCAACAAACTCCCCAGCAGCACAACTGTCTGTTCAGTTAGAAGAACAAAAAAAGATTCTATATACTATATAATAATATTCAAAATAATTTACATTACGCAACACAGTACATAATTTAACTCGTATTAGCCATATGTTAGCTAGCACACGAAAATATACCAAACAAAATCATCGAGAACTTTATTCAGGCAGAAATAAATAATAAATAAACGTAAACAGAACTTAATATCTAAATAAAAGCTTCCAGGCATAAAGGGCGTGCCCACTTACACATAGTTGTAACTGTCAACAACGCAAAAAACAGTATTAAACACAATCTTAAATACTCCGCAACGAGACCGTATCGACTCAATGACCCCGGCGAACTGTCAGCGCTACGCGATCCCCATTTTGGCCCCGTTGTTTGCGTGGTGCCGATTTTGAGTTTGAGTTATATTTCTTGACTTTTATTATTCGTAGGGTTGACAACTATCTACTCGTAGGAACCAAGCCTTGTTGATAACCCGGATGCACCGTTTTTGAATTTTAAATTTTTGTCGGTATCGGTGACAGATGACACTTATCCATGGTACGCTGATAGCAGCTTCTACAGAAATCAAGTTTCTGACAAATTGACTCTTCCAATTTAGATGTTATCTACATTAATTCCTAGAAATTTTAAGTCGTCTACTTGTTCTACTTTTTTATCTTTAAAAATAATATCTAAAGTTTAAAATTGTTTTGTATTGTAGGAGTTAAATTTGATTAATTTTGTTTTGCTAATGTTTATGTTCAAATGATTATTTTCCACCCAGCTTACTATATCTGATGGGCCTTTTCGGTAACTGATTTCATTCATCATTTGCCTAGCCTTTTCCCAACTATGTTGTTGAGGTAGGCTTCCAGTCTAACCGGATGCAGCTGAATATCAGTAGTTTACTAGAGCGACTGCCCTGACATCCACAACCCAACTGGGTTGTGGATGTCAGGGCAGTCGCTCTAGTGGGTAACACGATACCCCGTGGTAAGACTGGTTGTTAGACTTTCCGGCTTCTGACGACTCGTAACAACTGTCAAAGATGTACAAATGACAGCCGGGACCAATGCCTTAATGTACTTTCCGAGGCACGAAGGCGTCTCGATATGTAAAGATGGTCACCCATCCACGGACCAACCGCGGCAAGCGTAGCTTAATCTGATTGATCGACCCATGCGGCTGTTATGACTTAGCCACAGCCCTTCAACGGTCCGGTTACTGATTTATAAGCGTTTTTATACTGACATTTTATAATAATTGTAGAGTCATCTGCAAAAAGAATACAACTCTGCAAAGTGGCTTCCGGAAGATCGTATTTACAAGGTGAAATTTAATTCGTTTGCATCCTCTTGACAGGTCATTGTACTCATCATTATGAACAACTATCACTACAAAAAAAAATCAGCTGTTCCCTACATTTATGTTCGCATAACTCGTCAAAATGTAGGGAACAGCAGATTATTTTTTCGCTTCATAATGTTCATAACTCATTTGTTGGACTTGGTATAACCTTTTATAACAAGCTACTCTCTTCTTTGCTAGATTTGCCGTTTAATGCGTTTAAAGCTAAAGTAAAATCCAAGCTTTTTTCAAAGGCATACTATTCTTGCCTAACTGTTTATTTATTTTTACTTCGATGGTCCTAGTTTATCATAAGTGACTTCGAGTCACTAGTCGACTAGCTTTATTAGCTATATGTAAGCGGACCCTTTGTGTTGAGTAATGTAAATTATTTTGCATACTATTGTATAGAATCAAGTTTTTTTTCTAACTGAACAGACAGCAGTGCTGCTGGGGAGTTTGTTGCGCCACTTCTTCTTCCCAGCTAAAGCACTAGGAAGTGGTGAAGGGTGGGCGTTTTGGGGGACTGTCTTATGTAATTTTGACGTTCGAAAAGTGCTGATTCTCAGCCTATTTTGAAAAATTGCTTCTGAATTTGAATTTATATGATAGCACGAGGTCTGACACAAACATGGCCCATTTTTACGCTATCAAATACTTTTTAAATCAATTAATTATTCCTAATAAAACACAAAACTTAAGATTATATATTTTGGTAGTCCCCTTTGAATTTCCTTTATTTTGATACCCTACTCGATAAGTTTTTATTTATTTTTTATTAACATATTACTATCGCGCAAAAAATCCGCCATTTCTTTTTTCCACACTTATCTGATGACACTTGGGGTTTTAAGACGAATATAACGATACCATAACTGTCGAAATTCATCGAATGAAGATACGAGTTACCTCGTATCTTCCAAATGGCGATGAATTTTATTTTTTAAAGTTTACAATCAAAATATACATACATACATGTTACGCGCGAAAAAGATGACCCATCCTTGGCAGTCCGGTAAAAACAAATACTAAATGTGTAACACCAAAGAAGTTTGCAAACATTGTATTTCTGTGCTCTGGCTGAAAATAGTTCTATGACTTCAATGGCATTGTCAATTTTGAAAACAATTTTTCAAAGAATTGAAAAATAATTTGTTTATGATTATTGCTCTTGATAGCAAACAAATTTTCAAAGATTTAAGTCTTTGGTTTACATTAATTGACAGTACAATATTGTTTATTTGATATAATTAATTTCTATTCACAAACATGCGTAAACGCGGTCTTAGAAATTATGTGGATGAGCCAAATATGAGCGAAAGAACTATCATCTCCTCTGTGGAAGACGTCATAAATACGGCTTTTGGACCCACCACTGTGAGTTTAAGTTGAATGATTGAAGTGTTCAGAATCTTTTGTAAGCAATTCAATGAGGTAAACAGGACAATACGGACGGCACGGTTGACATCTGTCGGGCATGCCACCGTCCGGGGGAATCAATCCGCCACATTATTTCTGGCTGTTCTCGTCTGGCTAACGGAGACTACTTGCATAGGCACAACCTTGTAGCCAGGATTATCCACCAGCAACTTGCTCTGAAATACAGTTTTATGGAATCGAAAGTACCGTACTATAGGTATGTGCCCGACCCAGTTCTCAAAAATGACAATATCAAGTTGTATCGGGATCGATCTATCATCACTGATGAGTATTGTTGCCAATAAGCCAGACATAGTGGTGATAGATCGATTAGAGCGTCGCACAATGATTATTGATATAGCGGTCCCGCATGACGAGAGCCTCGTGAAAGCCGAAAGAGATAAGCTGCAGATTAAGTATCATGACCTGAGGGCCTAGACAAATGGCATTCGCTTCGGAGCGATTCTATTACGACAATCGCTATCGCTTCAACGATAACGAAGTTCAATTGGTAGACAAAGTATACTTCGTTTCGCTATCGTCCCATCCATTGGTTTGTTCGATAAAAATTACATTTTGTCTTTGGTCTTTGTGAGCAAACGTCAAATTCCGCGCTGTCGCTGTCAATTCTTGTTGTCAGTTGAACTCCGATAGTACGAGAGCCCACGACCAAAACCATGTCGCATCGTTTTACAGCCAATCCGTATAAAATCGTTAGTTTAAATGATTCTGAACCCGACTCGGTGGGCAGTACCGGTCAGAAACGTCACAGTTTTATGGGAGCCCATTTCTCCTATATCAAAAGAAACAGGCAGACGGTTTCATTACATATTAAAAATGTACATAGGTTTCGTAATTTTAATACGAATAAGTTTGTTTGCAGACATTTTGCGTGTCCAATGTGGTCTGAGCGCATTTTCAAAAATTTTACCGATCGGTCTCCCAGTAACCTGGTTCAATTTTTTTTCTATCTTTTGTATAGTTACCGGGGTTACAAAAATATGATTTCTTACATTTTAACTGGTACCTATAATTCCAAAAACCAAAAGAACGTTTCGAAGTCGCCCGGAAAACGCGCGGTTGTTGTTACGCTCCTATCCCTCACGACAGGACACGAAAGTTTTTAAACACGTTCAAAATGGTTCAACTCATAAGAGGCTCACACTTTCTTCTGAAAAACTATTTATTCGCATCAATTGACCAATGTTCACCTGAAAACAAAAATTTTAGACGGGTTGCCTATGTATTTGATATTTTGACTCATTTTTAACATTTCAACTTTTCAAAATTTTCAGACGGGTTGCTATGTATTAAATTTTTTGCCTTATTTTTAACTTTCTCAAATGGTCTCCTTGCTACGTGTGACGCTACTGGATTCTAAAAATTGTGTTTTTGGTATCTAAAATCTATCGTTCAACTCCATTCTTAAAATCAGACAAATTGCTATGAAACCGGTCAGTATTTGTTTTTGACATATTTCAGAATGCGGTCCGGTCAGACGTGACGCGAAAAACGAATGAAATTATATTTTTTTGTATTCATGATAACTAAATCTATCGATTGTATAATATGGTTTTGTTCGTAAAACGATAAGGCAAAAATGTTGGTTACGGACTCTCGTACCACGACTCCTACTCCGGGACGAAAATTCAAAAGTGCTAAAATTCTATAAATAATGCATTTCATCGAGACTTTCGAATAGGGATGATGATTAAAATTATTTTTTTGTCCGTCAGGTAGATTATTCAAATATTGGACACGTATTTTATTTTTTACGTAATCAAAATATTACGACGTAGCGAGTAGCGAGCTCCCCAACTTTAATGCGTTATACCTTAGTATTTTTTTTATAAATATGATAAAGCAAGAAACACGTGTCTAATATTTTTTTATTATCTGACTGACGGATTTAATAGAATTTCTGTAATATAAATTTTACTTCTCATAAAATTTACCATACCCCGAGTAAACTCCAAAAGTCGCCATTTTGTTTCGTTTTCCACAGGGTTTTGACGTTCGCTAATGTTTCCATCATACGAATCGAAAACTAGCGATAACGGTTGTCAAAAAGTGCCACTTGGCTACGCATTTCTATGGAAGTTATCGTTCGACGCTGTCGATTCGTTTGATGGAAACGAATGATGATGACATTGTCTAGCTAATTTATATTCGTTAACCTATGATCACGTGACATTTCCATAACATAAGTCAACCGCATACATTTTTGACTTTTCTACTGGCGATATCGCTAATCGAATGTTACTTTGTCTAGGCCTTCTGGCTCGCGAGGTTGTCGACATGTGGGATGTAGATACAGCAGTCATTGTGCCGATAGTCGTGACGGCCAATGGCATAATAGCCAAGAGCCTCGATCAACACCTGAGGAGGCTCTCGTTAGGCACCTGGATCAAGAGCTTGATCCAGAAAGCGGTACTTCTGAACATGGCTCGCATTGTTAGGAGGTTCCTCTCTCTGGAGCCCTGACCTGCTTCCTTGGAGCCTGTTCCCGATGCCGGTGGGCTCCTATTTTTTTTATTTTTAAATGTTTTTATGTTCTTTTATTCTAATATTTAAAAATATAATTTATATGTATAAAGATAATTATAGATAGTGCGATCCACGAAGACGCACCCCACTCCGCTCCGCTCCGTAGTAAAATACAGCTTACAGTACAGTAATCGCGGAGTGGGGCGCGTCTTCGTGGATCGCACTATCTAGGAAATAGTAATCGTTTATTTATAAGAGAGCACATTTACAATAATTATCATCTTCCTGCCGCTCTCCCATGTTACTTGTGGCCGGTGCAACACGTTTTCTCTTTCCATTCTCCCCTGTCAACCGTCACGCTATCATTCACTCCCTTCTCGTTCATATCATTCCTCACACAGTCCATCCATCGTTTCTTTGGCCTCCCTCTCCCTCTCCATCCATCAACATTTATATTCATCACTCTTTTACTTACATGCGTTTCCTCCCTCCTCATCACTTTTCCTTTCAACTTTTCTTTCACTGGCGCCACTTTCATACTTCTTTTTATACAATGTCGCCCATGGGCATGTAACTGCCCGTATTTTACTGAATATTCATGAAAAATGATCAAAAATTAACTTCATCTTTAAATATTTTTATTTTTTGTGTAGTCATTTTGATATCTCCGATGTTATATGGGTCGATTTGGATTCTCTTTATTATTTATGAAAGCTTATGAGTTATTTTATCAGATTAACTAAGATTATTTATTAAGATTTGTTTTCTACGAAAAAAAAAAACGGAAGTGAAGACATTTATTAAAAAAAAAAAAGGTTTTTTTGAACTACTATAACTTGGGTTTGGATTATACCAGATAAACAAAATTCTCGGGATATAATGTTAATAGTATACTTATTAAATATATAAAGTTTCAATAGCATAGCTCTTATACTTTAGATTTTATTGACATCTAAACATCCCGATTTAATCACTGACTTACTCACTGATGATCATCAAAAACAGAAACATATCATAAATATTTTTATTATTATTATTTTATTTATTTATTATTATTATCAAAATTCTTTGGGTACTTCCTGAAGTTTTTGGTATGTAAGCTGGTATTAGTACAAAAACAACAAAAAAAAAACTAAAACTTTTAACTATTACCCCCCAACCCCATATACTAGGAGATGGAAGTTTGTATGAGACTTCCGCAAATTTTGATGCTACAGCTCTGAAAATTCAAATAGGGACTCCTTGTTATAAATAATATAATAAATATTTCGGGATTTTTTTTAAATCACCCCGCACCCTTTAAATTAGGGGATGGAAGTTTGTGTGAAGCATGCAAGCAAGCAAGCATGAAATTAAGTTTGAAACTTAATTTCATGCTAGAGATCTGAAAAAAGGCAAAGAGAGTGGCCTATGAAAAAAGGCACCTCTAATGTGCAAGAAATACACCCCAAAATTTTTTACATAATAAAAAAATACCGTCATAATTTCATGTAAAATGTTGCCAAGACGGAGACCATATGGCTCGCATCGTCAAAAGGTTATCAGATCTCATTTAAATAACTTATGATTCTAACTCTATAAACTCTAACTTCACAAACTCTACACCTTAGTTAAAATATGTGGCAACGAAGACGCGGGCAGAAACTTGTACTTAATGTAATAAATTAACAATGAGTATAAATAAAGTAAATAGTAAATTAAAAAACTTTTTACAAGTCGGTTGTTTTTTTTTTGTAAAAAGTTTTTATTTTACACCTTTTAGTTGTGGTACCTACCCCACACAAATTCGAATACCAGTACCTGCTATGTAAATAACAGTACCACATATACTAAGTGGGATAAATACGTATTATTGAAGCTTACTCAAAAACTATCCAAGCAAAGTTAATAAAATTTATTTGGGACCAATCCGGGAGAAACTAATAATTAATAATTTCCAAAATCGGTCCACAATTGACGGAGAAATCGAGAAATCGACGGGCATACATTAAAAAAAAAAAAAACATACATACGCGTCGAACATATAACCTCCTACTTTTTGGAAGTCGGTTAAAAATTGCACGTTGATGCAATGAATTATTATTAAATAATAATTTTGTCTTAATTAACTACCAAAGGTTGACTAAAACTTACTGCTAAAAAACACCTATATTTCCAGAAAAACACAGTGAATTTCAAACTGGTACAAACAATTTTACACATTTTGGCACGTCAGTTGCGTTTACTCGAACAAGATGTGGAGATTAAGTTTGATGAACTTGGCCTCGACACGACCCAACAAGCTGATGCCTTTAAGCCCATATACACGAGTAGCTCTTCAGAAGACGAAGATGGCAGAGGTGCCGGACGTGCAAGAGAGAAGGAAGGGGCGGCGGCGAAAAAGGAACTAACCGAAAAAGGGGGTAAGAAAGGTGCAAAAGGAGAGAAAAAGAAAGATAAAAAAAGTAAAGGAAGCTCCGGTAAAAGTCCTACGGGCAGAAAGGGTGACGACGACGGAGCCGACCGCAAGGTGAGACCTGTTAATGTCTTTTTGTTTACTCTTAGAGCCACTTGCACAGCTAAACAATAAATGCTAACAACGAAATAGAACGATGTATTAAATTTATTTTAGTGATTTGTGGTGCAAGTGGGCCTTGAATCAACTATAGAAGGTTTTAAGAATCATTGTTGAGGGTAATAGCTTGAACCATATCATTTTATTTTCGGACACGATTCCGTTTCGTAAATAAATAAAAAACAGTTTTTCACTACATCGACCATACCTTTGGCGACGCGTGTCCTTCACCTTTCCATATTTATACTGTTTTCAGCTTTCGTTTGCTACTATTATTAATATTATTATTCTATTTCTATAAATAGTTTGTAAAACATCATAATTTGTTATGTTTAGGATTTCATCGATGAAAGTGCTGGCAGGCAAGAGTCTGGCACAGGCATCACTATAACAGGTACTAGAATTACTTTAAAACACACACACACACGATGCCATAGAGTACCACAGATACTAACGGCATTGACAAGTAACTGATGATACGTCGGATGCAGACACGCGGATCACTTAATATTTTACTCTTCATTGTATTTCACACACCTTTTTATTTTGGTTTTATTATATTTATTTGTCTGTATTGTATCTATCTATCCGTGATATCACTGCGGGCCCTATCAGAATACCAGCGCTGCGACATTTTTATTTATTTTTAAATGTCGCGGCATCATGCTGAGATAGGAGCCTTTTGGCCTCGTACAGGACTTCCTTCATTTTAATGTTACTTTGTTTTTTATTTATGTTTAATGTGTTTTTCGTTTAATGTTATTTCCTGTGCGAGTCTCAATAAATACTTTTTCTTTCTTTTCTTTAAAATATCCTGAAGGTATTATTGTTGAGAACAACCCTCATTTGATTTGTCATGGGAATGTAAACTGGGACCTTGTAGGTAGAATGGATTATTACTATAATGTGATTTGAAATGTTTTCTCAGAGACCTTACGGAGGGATGGAAGAGGAACAGGAAGTACCGATAAAATATTAGTTGGTAACTATAAAATGTCATGACACGGTAATAAGAAGATTTCAATTCTTATGTTGTTGTGAGAATAACAATAACTCTACTTTCTCAATTTCAGCCGAAAGGGGACCAGCCTCTCGTGAGTACCTAAGCGTAACTAACACACCTAATTTAGTTTGACTGGATAATCCAATTTTGAAACTAGAGAAAACTGCAACAATGAAACACTGACGGTTTCGAAAAACCCAACACCCAACTTGGTGTGGCAAGTCATCATCCCTTAGATTATCTTTGATTGTGGGCAGTGAAACGGTGTCTTTATTCCGACCTTAGGCATATTTAGGATGCTTTCGCGGACATGTGAAGAGGGCATCAGAGGACTGAGTGGCCGGTGACAGCCAATGACAGCTGTCAGATGTCAAAGAGCATGCGCGCCATTCAGTCTCATTTTAATCTCACCGGAAAACCGCATTTTTTATCTTCATCGCATCCGCTAAAACTATAAACTTATGTGTATTAATTATCCCGTAATCCTTGGGGATTATGGTTCAACATTATTAAATCAAACCGCCGTCCGATTAATCCTAACTATACAAGGTCCCGTTAAAATAGATGGACAAATTTTAACATAGCGTTCAGTACGTCTAAACAAAGATATCCAAGCAAAAAAAAACACTGATTAAAGTGATTTTATTTTGACTTAAATTAAATGGCATTGGGTAACCAACATTTTTAGTGTATTTTCGTTTGCAAATTTATTTTTCTTTTAAGTATGCGTTTTTCTTATTATCTCCTTTATTTCATTTAAATACTTACAAATTACATTTTTAAATATTAGAATATAAAAAATTAAAACATTTAAAAATATAAAAAATAGTAGCCCACCGGTATCGGGAACAGGGTCCAAGCTACCGGCGGTCAGGGCTCCAGAGAGAGGAACCTCCTGACAATGCGAGCCGTGTCCAGAAGTACCGCTTTCTGAATCAAGCCCTTGATCCAGCTGCCCAACGAGAGCCTCCTTAGATGTTGGTCGAGGCTCTTGGCAACCAATCCATTGGCTGATACGACTATCGGCACAATGATCGCTGAGTCCACATCCCACATGTCAACAACCTCGTGAGCCAAGTCAAGATACTTGATTTGTTTGTCTTTCTCAGCTTTCACGAGGTTCCCGTCATAATAATAATAATAAAGAATTTATTGCATAAAACAAAATCGCATTGCACTGCATACATTCAGTTGACGATATTCAATACAAATTTAGCGTAGGAGTACAGTAAATTTCAACTCTATCCCTTAAACTAGGTCAGGCCTGTATCTTAAGAGATAGGGTTCAGCCATTATGTGGACTAAGTTATTATATTTATTAAAAGACAACAACAAGTTAAACCAGTGACGATGTGGTACCTAAAAACGTGCATTGATGAAAAGAATAAAAATAAAAACGATAATAAACAAAAAAATAAAAATAAAAAAAATAATAAGGTATGAAGGTATGAATCGGTTGCGTGTATTTGGGTAGATGATTGTGTGGTGTTGAGTGTAGTGTATGTGTATAGTATGATGTGATGGTAGGGGAGATGTTGGGTATGTTTGAGTTTAAGAGATGTATGTCAGTAGATTTTCAGTTGTGATGTAGTCCTGTTGAAGTAGCCACTGTGTGATCTTGTGTTTTAGCGCGTATCTGTTAGAATCCAGTAAGTTACGTTTACGGTGTAGTTGTTTGTATAAATGTGTACCTATAACGTAGTGTTGGTGCCTTGCAAAGGATGTTTTATGTCCTACCCCGGAGGGGATGTTTTTGCGCTTTTCTGGGTTGGACCTGGGCATGGTTCTATGGGTTCTGAGGACCGCTTGCAGGATAAAGAGCTGCCTAACCGTTAAGACCTTGCATTCCTCATATAAATGCACTGTGGGAAATCTATATGGTTTACGAGTCATTGTTTTGAGGACTGCTCTTTGAGCTCTCTCTACCTTCAAGAAATTTGTTTTCATTGCACCACCCCAAGCAGTTATACAGTAGCCGATGATCGACTGGCATAGCGCATAGTAGACCATTTTTAATATATTGACGTCAGCAGAATCTCTTAGGGATTTGAAGATGTAGACGAGACGCATTGTTCGGCTTGTTACTGCTTCGAGTTGCCTGTCCCACCGTAACCCACTATCAATTTGAAGACCCAGGTATTTGACACAGTCGGCTCTTGTCAACGAGGGACAGGAGCACGAGGTTGGGTTCCGACAGGAATGAGCGGATATTGCAAAATTAGACGACGGCCTTGTATTGCGCTTAATTGCGAAAGGAATGTAACTGGATTTATCGAGATTCAGTGTAAGTAAATTCTTGTTGAACCAGTTCATAAGACTTTTCAAGGCAGCTTCCGCCCTATCTTTGACCACGTCCCAAGTTGGTCCGTGCACTAGAATCGCGGTGTCGTCGGCATATGTAAAAATCTTGCAATTCGGAAGGATCATCTTACAGAGGTCATTAATATAGATTTGGAACAATGTGGGGCCTAAAATACTCCCTTGGGGCACACCGTAAGTAAGGGTCTCCTCTTGGCTAATGTACGTATCTATTTTGACCTGCTGATACCGATTCCTGAGATAATCCTTGAATATATCCAGAGTTTTGCCACGTACACCCAGTTTTTCAATCTTTGAAATAAGTTTAGGAACAGAGACTGTGTCAAAAGCTTCAGACAGGTCAAGAAAGATGCCCATGCACTTTGTTCCACCATCCAGCTTCCTTGCTATGAATTGCGTAAGGTCCAAAACAGCATCTTCCGTCGAGACACCAGACCTAAAGCCATACTGGTTTTCAGCAATAATATTATGCTTGTCGAGAAAGCTTTTAAGACGCACGTTAAGAACCTTTTCTAAAATTTTCGAAAGGGATGGCAGAACAGAGATAGGTCTGTAATTGTCATGCGGGACCGTTATGTCAATAATCATTGTGCGCCGCTCTACTCGATCCACCACCACTATATCAGGTTTATTGGCAACAATAGTCCTGTCAGTGATCATGGATCGATCCCAGTACAATGTGATATTTCCATTTTCGAGAACTGGGTCGGGCACATACCTGTAGTACGGCACTTCCGATTCTACAAGATTGTATTTCAGAGCTAGTTGCTGATGGATAATCCTGGCTACAAGGTTGTGTCTATGCAAGTACTCTTCGTTAGCTAGACGAGAACAGCCGGAGATAATGTGTCGGATTGATTCTCCCGGACGGTGGCATGCCCGAAAAATGTCAACCGTGCCGTCTTTCACAATAAATCTACGGTAGTTGTTCGTCATGATAACTTCGTCCATAATTGCACAGACAAAACCTTCGGTTTCCCCAAAGAGGTCACCAAAACGCAGCCAAGCTACGGACGCTAGAAAATCTACATCGGGTCCATGTAGGGCCCGGAAAAAGCGTCCGTGAAGCTCCTTACTCTGCCATACCACCTTGCGATCGTTAGTGTCAAGCACTACAGGCTTGCGCCAGTTCTCTTTAGCCATGGAGAGCGGGGTGAGGCCCTTGTCCACCGCGACCACATCTCGATGCATCCCCACGTCGGCTTCTAGGAAATATTCCCTGAGACTGCATATCTCGCGATTGTGGAGGGTCTTAGCGTTTAAAAAGCCTCGACCTCCACACTTTCGCGGGATATACAGTTTTATAACGATGACCGTGGGTGGTGCATTCGATATGCAGTCAGCAGCGTACGGACCCTCCTATCCAGGGCGTCGAGTTCGGTCTGAGTCCATTTGAGTATGCCGAAAGAGTACATCAAAACCGGCATGACCCAACCATTGAAGGCGCGCACCTTATTTCCGCCTGATAGAAAACTTTTGAATACTTTCTTCAGGCGGCCAAAGAAGCGCTCCTTCAATGATTGCTTCATGTCAGTAACATTGATGCCCAATGCTTCCGACATACCCAAATACTTATAGGTTTCGGATGCGGAGAGGGATCTAAGATTTATGGAATCCGAGAGTTCCGTTCCCACGGATTCCATAATCTCCCCTCGCTTTACATGCATGACCGCACATTTGTCCACACCAAATTCCATCCTGATGGTGCTACTGAAAGTTTCAGTTACTTTCAGTAGCTCCATCAGTTGCAAATTGTTGGGGGCAAAGAGTTTAAGGTCATCCATGTAGAGGAGGTGAGATATAACCTGACCATCTCTCCTCAGCCGATAGCCTAGACCTGAATCCTCCAGCAGTGTGCTTAGAGGATTCAGGGCTAAACAGAACCATAGCGGACTCAAACTATCGCCCTGAAAAATGCCTCACTCGATCCTTATCGGCTCGCTATTCCTCTGGATATTTCGACATCCTGGATAGCGAAGGACCGTCCTCCATTGCCCCATACATGACACCAGGAAGGTGCGCAGAGTTGCATCTACTTTATACAGCTCCAGCACCCTCATGAGCCATGTATGTGGCACAGAGTCATAGGCCTTCTTATAATCTATCCAGCATGTCGACAGATCCTTTCGGGAACGGCGAATCTGCTGGCTAATGGCCATATCAATGAGGAGTAGCTCCTTAGTACTGCGGGACCCGTTCCTACATCCATTTTTTTTTTTCCAGAGGCAGACATGATGACGTTAGTGTCTATGTGTTTGTTAATTTTATCTCTCAAAATGGATGTAAGAACTTTATAGACCGTCGGTAAACACGTGATCGGTCTATAATTTTTGGGTTCCGCGGTGCTACCAGATTTATTATTTCTTATTATTATTTTCACCATTATCCATATTTTGGTTGTCTGAATGATTTGTAAAATTTTGTCCATCTATTTCAATGGGACCTTTTGAATTAATATTATGAATGCGAAAGTGAGTTTGTTTGTTTTTTTGTTACGCTTTAACGCTAAAACGGCTGAACAGATTTGGATGACATTTGGCACTTGGGTAGACCATGACCTTCGTTAGGATACTTTTACCCCGATATTCCCACGGGATGGAGACATGCTGGTGAAACCGTGGGGCGCAGCTAGTATGTAATAACTTAGAACTTGTCCAGATGGCGAGTCTATTCGCACGTTAGAATTGGCACTGCGACTAGATGCGCGTTTTATGCGCGTTATTTATGCCCGAGAGTTCCGGGACGATTTGGGTAGTCAGCAATATGGATTCGGACAAAGCGGTTGTGTTGTGGCTTGCGTACCGTCGATGGAAACGACTCAAGCAAAGAGAAAACCGACAATATAGAGTGCACCCAATTCTACATGATAGAATGACTCATAATAATTATGTTTATAACATTTTATCCAAGAACAATAAAAAGGTTTTTTAACTACTTACGAGCTATGTCAATATCAAGTTATGATTTGTTTGAAGTTTTTATAACTTCAAACAAATCATCAAAAAAGAAGATCTAAATACAAGCGAAAATAAAAAAATACAAAAAGACTACACTTCTTGTGAGCTCTATTAATATTATAAATACGTCCCACGCGCCAACGATCGCACATATACTGGATGGAATGGCATCCCTAGTATCTCGGGTCGCGCGTAGAACGCGCCTCAATGGCACGAGTCGAGAGTCGCTGCGACTTGCATGCGATCCACGTGCGAGTAGCAGAACACGCGACTGCAAGTGGACGGAATGTATGAACCATTAGTACCTCACAATCGCGCGATTATCTACGCACGACTCGACTCGCGCGTAAATCGCGTAATCTGGGCAAGCTCTTAGACTTTCAAAGTGGCCATCAGCGAAGAAAACCTTCAGGACTGAACAAGGAGCCCTTCAGGTACCGCGTTTGCATTATTTGCTGGAGTTTAACTACCGACGCCACCTAACCGCCACCAATCATCTTGTAATTTGGCAAATTAAATAGGCATTTTGAATCGAAGTGCATTCCACACGCAGCTTTTTTCTCGTCCTTATCCGGCGTAGCAAACGCTGCTATTTACCCGCCTGTCCCTCCAACCGTAATTGCGTAACTCGCTTTCAATCACAATCCGAAATATTTTGAAGGAAAATGCTAATCCATTGCTTGAATGTTTGAAACATTCGTCTACTCAATAACGTCCATAATGCAATAAATGTTGTTTAACTGTCATAATTAAAGGCATTGCCATTTTTGTTACGCTATTCACCCCGCTAGTTAATTTAAAGATGTGATACAGTAGTTAGTAGTAGATGTACAGGCTAGGCTGACTTGTAATTGATGGGCAATTTTCGGCGTGAGAGAATTTAGAGGCATGAGGAACAGGATGTAAAGTCCACTCATCCTCTATAGAAAAGGAAGGATCCTCCGACCAGACGCGTGTTGTATCTGGCGGGCAACTGCCCAAAAATTGATGTCGGATAGTCACTTATATGTCGTTCGCGTGGTAAACTCCAGGATTTGTATGACGTCAGGATTTTGTGTGACGCGATGTGTCAGGTTTTTGATGCGTAGTTCGCATGTAGCGATGTGGATGCCGCCACAAGAGTACGTTGGTTAATGTTGGCTATAAGTATAAACGAAGAATGATTCGAGATAATGAGACCAACTCTGAAATGTCGGAAAAATATCTGCTATTTTATGCCTAGGAGGATATCTAAACAAATAAAAATAAAAAACCGGCCAAGTGCGTGTCGGACCACGCACAATGAAGGGTTCCGTAGTTGGGATGAATTTATCCCAAGAACAAACTTAACATTGTAGTCGAAAAACATGTTACCATACGTAATGTATGGGAGATCATGTTTTTCAAACCGCAAATTTAAGTTGGGTGATTATTACTCGTTAACCTGTACAGCCAACTTAGCTCTGATAGTTTTCCTTTTAATTTCTTTATATATACTACTGCTGTGAATTTTTTCACAAGCCCAAGTACAACCATTTAGCTAGAAGGGGGGGGGGGGGGGGGCACACTTGACTCTAACAAAAAATTTCAGTTAAAAGCTTAATATTTCGCAAACGGATCACTGAATCTAAAAATGGTTTGGACAAACTCACAATATTTCAAACTTTTCTAACGATACCCCACAACATGGGGTAGACGTGAAAAAAAAACACATCGCCACTTTACGTGTAGGGGAAGTACCCTAAAAAAAATATTTTTCTTAATTTTATTTTACCACTTTGTCGGCATGATTAATACATATGCCAAATTACAGCTTTCTAGTACTAACCGTCTCTGAGCTAACCCGCAGACAGACAGACGGACAGACAGACAGACAGACAGACGGACATGGCGATACTATAAGGGTTCCTTGTTTACTACGGAACCCTAAAAAGAGTCACACAGATGCAATTTTTTCGCTATTTCAGAATTGGCCCCATGGTAAAAATTGTTCATATTCATGATATAATGCCTCAGGCATTAAGTCCGCCTTTGTACGGTATTTTATTTTTACTTTTGTATAAAGTTTTAATAAATATATATAAAAGTATAACCTCCTGAAATATTGCAAATTAAATCAAAGTACCTAGCGAAGCCTGTTGGTATCAAGTGGCTAGTAGTTTACATATTTTCTATTTATTATCATAATCGTATAGAGCATTAAATGTTTTGTTTGAAACATCAGGTGCTCGCCCAGCACGCGTGGGCAGTATTGAGGTAGTGACTGCCTCCCAGTTTGCGCTACTCGAGAGTGCAGTGAAGCAGTTGGAGCAGTTAACTGGACCACTGCCGGTGCCTGCCCTGCCCGACAATGAGCAGCTGAGAATTGACCTGGCGAAGGGGCGCGCGTCACTGTCCGACACCATGGAAGCTATGCAGGTAGCTACGACAAAAGGTCAATCTACCACAGGTTCTGTATGGTTTCGAATATTAATCACCAAATAATATTATTACCTTTTATTAATCTTTTTAAATTATTTAATTAATTATTTATTTGATTATTATTTACAATTCCGTTATTTAATATTATATAGGGCACCTCCAGATCCGTGAACGGTGTTCCAGTGCTTCACAACCGGGCAATCAACCTTTCTCGATATGGTATTCAGAAGGCTGTTGAAGCTGTCCCGCACGCGGCTCATTAGGGAGGCCACTCTTTTTCTTACTATTGCCCTAAAGCAGTCCGTGCTGGCCTTATCAAACATACCTGACGCACTGCAAAAGCGAGGCAACCCCAACAGCATCCTAAAACCATTATTGTACAGGACCCAAGGTTTTGTGTAAATTAGCTGAAATATGACGATTATTGTTGAAGATTTCGGAAAAAAATAATTCCGACTGGGAGCTTTACCTACTGGCGTGCGCCGCGTAAACCGAAAAGATACATGAAAATTATGTTTTACAGAATGGTTCATCTTAAAAAGTCCGCGGTGGCATATGTCTATCTTCTAAGGATGACACACAGTAACCATTTTTATCTTTCAGAATTAGATTAAAATTTAATTGTTATTTCCGAAGGTATTTTTACCCGTATTATATTAATCCTTAACCAATCAAATGTGTTATTTAAATTGGGCATTTAATTTAGATTAAAATATGCCTTCATCATATCGTTGAAATTAAAAGTTTAAAAGATATCACAGATTCAAAATTACGCGTAACAAAATAATTATGGTTGACGGCTACGCGGGTGTAGCGGTAGCTTTTCCTCGGCTATTAGGTATGTTATCTCGGTAGTACGTTCCCGTGAAGTATTTTGCGACATCCAAGCGGTCGACGCCGCGGGCAAAAGCTAGTAATTTAATAATTTCTACTAGCTAAATGCGCGGGTGCAAGCAGCAGAGCAGGGTCTGTCCCGCATGGCACAGCTGTTGACGCAGCTGGCGATGGCGGGCGTGCTGCCCCTGGATCTGGCGATCCGCATCGGGAAAATGCAGGCCGAGTTGAACCTGGCCTCCACGGCACCCGGGCCCACCGGTGCAGGCACGGCACCAGGGGCGGCCGGTGCAGGCACGGCATCAGGGCCCGCCGGTGCAGGCACGGCACGCTTGGCTGACGCGAGCAGTGGTGCTGGCCAAAGGCACGGCGACCAAGGAGTGAGTATTGTCACATTATACGGCCAGGTAGGTTTTCAATCTTCAACTCAATAAAAATCTTAAATTCCTTCATTGACCGACAAACAACGCACATCCTAAACCGGGTCTCGAAGCAGAAAATTATGCACAAGAGTTCCTTATATATTATAAAGAAAATAAAGGAAGGATTTTTGAAAATTCATCCCCTTAAGGGTTTAAGAAAGGAATGAAAGTTATTATGGGTTTCCATATTGTTTACGATCGATGGGTGGGTAATATTACAGAACTACTGGTTTGTGTGCTTAGAATTTCTTTTTCATACCTTGAAGTTTGTAACGATTACTGTTTCCGAAATTGCGACAGTTGGTGACAGAGCTAGTTATCCTCTTATTCTACAAGCAGGGTCGTAGCACGAAGTCACTCGCAGATCCATCGACCATGTCTCGGATGATCTCCACGAAGCCATCCTCTGTAGGAACCGCTGAGCCTGCTGGGGCTGCGGGGACTGCGTTGGTGCCGCAAGGAGTCACACACCAAGAGATGCAGTAAGTAACGAGTATTACGGTAAAAAAAAAAAGAAGCTTCATGTAATTACATATTCACATAGAGAAACCATAAATTGGTCTAATTATTATTGCGTGCCATTAAGCGTAGCTTAAAATAAAAAAAATATAGCTACACGACTACGTGTAGCTATATTTTTTTTACGTGTCATAAAAATAATATTGTAAAAATACTTTAACTTTGACTTCTTGTTGTCTTGAAAAAAGTTTATTTAGCATCTAGCCGCCCGTGCTTGAACTAGGCTGTCTGGGAGACCTGAAAGTTTCTTTTACCCTGTTCCGAATATTGCCTGATGATAATAAATTCATTTTGTGCTGTTTCCTGCCAGCATTCTTTGTAAATAATATTTATAATTATGAATGCGTTATGTTAACTTACATTTGCACAGCTACCCAAATAGTCTCGTCATCGCAGACCCGGCTGCTGAGCCTGGGGGATCCTGGGTTCGATTCCCAAGGTCGGGTGAAGTGTAATTGGATTGTTCCATTCGAAATTTCTCAGCAGCAGCTCGGAATTTGGAAGTTACTTCGGTGCGCTCGTGTCGCCGTTGGTCCTTTCATCCTGTGCCTGATCTCTCCGCGGTCAGAGAGCACCTAAAATGTGTGCGCGCACACTTTTCCACTACTTATAATATTTCCTGCGTACTTAGCTAGTCTCTGTTGAGACCGGTCGCTGTAACCGGAATTCGGTGGAGAGAATATTTGCCCCACATCATTTTAAATTATAAATCTATCTTCAGTGACGTTCTGGAGTACATGGCGGCGGCACTTTCCAAGGAAATACAAAATATGACTGCTCGCGCCGACTACTCTGCCGATATGGCGTCTAATACGTCGAGGAGTGTCGGTGAGTTAATGTAGCTTGTTTATTCTGTGCACTGAGTGTGAGTTTTTTTTCCGTATCACGAAATACGTGACGATCAAGTTAATCGAGCAATCTAATGAGCGATAGAATTTAAAAATGATCCGAGTGTGAGTAGAAGTTACATGTCATACGAACAACAGCTCGTATCGTGCACTTGTCCGATAGTATGCCGAACGTTTTGTTATTTTTAGGGTTCTGTACCACAAAATAAAAAAACGGAACCCTTATAGAATCACTCGTGTGTGTGTCTATCTGTCTGACCGTCTGTCACATCCAATTTGCTCAGAAACCAATGGACCGATTAAGTTGAAAGGACATGTCCAGTTTCTGCCCTCTGGTCGTGTCCTGAATCTATAAATGTTCATGATTTAAGGTTTTACAGTAAGATTTAAAAATTAAGATTTAATTTATTATCCAAACTAATATTATAAATTCGAAAGTAACTCTGTCTGTATGTTACCTTTTCACGCCTAAACCACAGAACGGATTTCGATAAAATTTGGCAAGGAGATAGATGGCATCCCAAGGAAGAACATAGGCTACTTTTTGTCTCAAAAATAACCCCAAGGGGGGGGATATAGGGTGGAAAGTTTGTATGGGAAACCTATCATTTCTTAAGATAGGGCTATGACAATTTAAATGTATGCTTTTGGTAACAAATAAAGAATTACGTATTCAGCGGTTTTAAAAAATTATCCTGTAAGGGGGTAAAATAGGGGTGATTTTAAAATTCACATGTAATATTGTTTTTTTTTTGTGTGTTATTTTCAAGAGATTTAAGGAATTGGAAATGTAGTCATAGTTAGTCCCAAAAATAACCTCAAGGGGGGGGATATAGGGGATGAAAGTTTGTATGGGAAACCTATAATTTCTTAAGTGAGGGCTATGAAAATTTAAATTTATGGTAAAATAGGGGATGATTTTATTTATCATATAAACATGTTTTTTTTTTTTTTTTTAAACCGGTCAAGTGTGAGTAGGCCTTGCGCCCTGAGGGTTTCGTCTCAAAGCTGTGCTAGCTCGGCTGTCCGAATTTCTAAATCTGGATTGAAGGAGAAACTTAACTTTTTAATTGAAAAAGATTTTTTTATAAAGTAATGAAATACAGACTAAGTGCGGATTTCACCAATAAAATTGAACGCGTTCAGCACATATAAACGCGTTCAAGAACTGTTAGTGTACAATATCCCATTACAATGTTGACACTGACTTTTGGCTCTTGAACGCGTTTTAGAAATGCTGATGGCATTCAGTTTCATTTGTGGAATCAGTCCTAAATGTTACTTCAAGAGACGGCCTATGAAGGTTTGATCCCAGATTGGAGAAAAAATATCTCATATTTATAACTACAAATTACCAATTTTCGGATTTTCCTCTTTACTTGACCTTGCTTCTCGCCAAACTTCACGCTGCTGGGCCAACGGGAAGTACCAAATCGACTTGTTAATTTGCGAGTGTCAAACAATACGGCATAAAAGGCCGTCTTTTTAATTATTGACTTGGAAGTTTGATTTTCGTTACAGCTCCAAGAGACCGTAGATGTAAATTTTAGGTATATATTTCAACTTGATACCTCCACGCGTTCCTGAGAAAAAGGGTCTTGACAGAAAACCAAGTCATCCTTTAAGGGTTTTCATTTTCTTGCCGGGGTTGCGAGTTTGTCCGAAAGGGATATCGCGGCCCCGGCACACAAGCAACGGAAGGAACACGGGTGGATTTTAGTCAGTAAAAGTCTGACACACCCTCCCGCTCCGCCCAGAGCGGGAGAAGTTATTTGATAATTTCCCACCCTCAAAAAACAAAAAGTGTTTTCATTTTGAGGTACGGAATCCTAAAAAAGATTTATTATCTGCCTGTTACCATTTCATGCCATAACGGCTGAATGGATATGCCATGGGTTAGGACATAGGATACTCTGAATTCCAGTAGCACGTGCCTGTGGGATATTTCCCGACATCCACGCGAGCGAAGCCGCGGGCAAAAGCTAGTGGATTTATAAATTCAAAATAGGTTGCGCAACATAATTCTCAAAAAAACATTGCTCAATTATAGCTGCCGCCTCGCCATTTTTAACGGGAAGTACTAAAAAAGTTTTTGACGTTCCATTTTATCCCGTAATTACTTTTAAAGAGTGTGAATAATAACTATAACCCGCCTATTTTAAATCAAAGGAATGTATGTAATTGGTGTAATGTAATTGCGTTTATAATACGACAATATTACTAACATATTTTTGTGTACACATATAAAGTGTTTTTATTTTGAATACCCACTTCATAAAATGAAGGTAAGTATTTATTATTTCTTTGACATGTCATTGACATATAATTTTTAATTTCTGATTTCTATAAAAAAAAAAAAACTCGAAACTCAAACCGTCTTATTACAAAAAACTGCATAAGTAATGGTTTAAACCAAGACTAAAAGGTCTTGGATTGTTACGGTAACAAAGCTAGTACCAGCCTCAAAATGTGTTCCGATTACAAAACGAAGACTAATCGAGGATCAGTTAGTACCAAAGAAGGTTCATGGTTCAAATAATATCCACAGATGCCAAACAAAAATGGCATTCTTTCATTCGTTCACGCAGGCTTTATTTGAAGCAACGTTCTGTTTCTCTAAATGTTGATATTGTAATAACACTTGAAATGCTTAAATAATGATTTATCAATACCAAAATATGTCTATTGTTTTTTGTTTAGGTTACAATTTAATGAACAAGCAAAACTTGTACTTTTGATGCGCTTTTTATAATCAAGTTGTCATTCTTTTTTAACACCTCTATTAAGGTTTTTTTTGTGAACGAAACGTTAGCCGGCAAAAAGCTGTCAAGTTGACTGAATAAACGTGAGTGACGTTTCTCTTGGGAAAAACGACTCGAAAGGACATATTTTATTAATAATAATTCCTGAATATTATCAATTCCACTAATCGAACCTGAAATATCCATTAAAAAACATCCAGAGATTCGGCGACGGACGCTGGGCGCTCGTGAGCTTGCTAGACAACCTCTAGCGTGAAGTGCAGTGACTAACATACGGCGGCAGCGCGCGTAATTTTAAAAGCATGTTTATGTTACGTCCAGAAGTGCATTTATTTATTAATATGTAAACATATTAATAAATAAATGCACTTCTTATTTGTATTCCTTGTTCTTAATATACCTAACTGTAAAGCTCAATACACACACAAGCCAGGTGCGTATCGGGCGCGGGTCGGTACGGTACGGTGAGGGAGTCGCCGTGCCACCGTACCGTACCGAACGGGCGTTCAAACTACCGTTCTTGGATCACGACGCTGCACGCTGTTACGACACAGAGGTACGGTACAGACAAAAAAACAAATTTCTTATATAGTTTGGATATCATTTAATGAAGAAAATCCATTTCTATTAATACATAACTGACCCCCATCAGCATTTACTTTCTTTACTCTTATATGAGTTCATTCTACTGGTCCAATTACTGTAGGAAAATTAGCAATACTGGAGAACTTCCTAATGCTTTATCCTGTTTATTTAGAGTAATAGGCATTTTTATAAATCTTCAGGAAATCTGCTACCTTTTTACATGTTTTGTTGAGAACTGGTTCAGACACACCATATAAATCAGCTGTATAGTCTTGAATCTACGAATAAAACAATAACATTAGTATATTATTATTGGATTTTGTCTAATATTAGGTTAGCATTGACCAAGGCTAGGTACTTACATACTTAATGGCGAGTCCATTTGCGTAATTCGCAAACCACTTGCACTTCAGGATTCAATGGGCATCCTCGATGGTCGTGGGATAAATCCTCACGTAAAACATCCACAATTATTTCTCCAAAATGTTTTGTGAACCTATACTTATTCTAAAATCTTCGTCACTCAATTCAAAAGGATTCACACGATGTTGGTGTTTGTAAGATCTCCGAGAAATTTCCAGCATATCCAAATCTTCCAAATCCATCAAGTCAATCATAATAATATAATTTTTTAACGATTTTTATATAAATTGACAAACATTATTAATCAACGCAAACGTCAAATAAATTAGTACCAAAGATAAACTAGGGGACTCGGCGGACTAACTTTAGTACCATAAATAGTTCTGAAACTAGTGATAAACTTCATTTTATAATAACGTTTTATTTAGTCATGGTACTAAAGCTAGTACTAACCCCAGCACCAAATTTAGAGCGTGTTTTGGAATAAGACGGAAAGCATTTATTTCAAATAAACCAATTACAGGCACTTTTGTATTGTCAAGGGGTCGGTCAGTCAGAAAGATGAAGCCGCCTAGTATATAGTTATCTGTGAGATGAAGCTACATAGATGCCCATTCCAAAGCGTAGCTTTGTTTTCAGTTCCAAGTTGCTTAAAAGCGTTCCTTGCTAACTGTGCGATTTTTTGTAATATTGATATTTTCTTTTAACGACTTAACACACGTACTGACATCTTAGATCATTTTCATATCAGTTCATATAGGATTCTGTTTTACTTTTCGATTTGGTTATGATGAGGTGCATCAATTGTGGCATCTCCTGTGCAGCGGATTCGCAGACATATCGTGTCAAGGCGGTGTTTACCCTTGCAAGTGAGATTCGCTCGATGGTTAGCAAATCAGGTACGCTTACTACAGCAGTATACCATGCAGTGAAGGCAATATATTGACCAATTGTGTTATCATTTGAAAAATACAATGATATTTGCTATTGTTCCAGCTCCCATTAGATCGATATGCTTGTCACGACTGTTATAATTAATTAAATACCGAAGCTGCTGACAATATGAGATAACATAAGTCAGACAATCGTCTGCCGTGGATGTGATATCTCAGTCGAGCTCAGAAATCCAAGAGGCCGAAGTTTCTATACTGTTGCAGTGGACAGCCGTTTAGTACCCCGGGGGGGTTATTTCCAATGATAATAATTATCAGGTAAATTATTTATTACCAGATTACGTTTTTATTATAAGTAGGTAAAGTCTAAAAGAAAATGGCAAAATGAATGGGACAGATCCCTCAAAACTGGATAGAGGAGTGATGGAAACGACGATCACGAAAGATGGAAGGAGTGTTCTTCATGTAAAACTCAACATAAACATAACATCACGCCAGCGATTCCCGAAGGATTTGGGCGAGGTGAACCTATTGTGCAGCACATTTCACCAGTTATGTCATGACATTTGTAATAAAATGTATTTTAATCATATTTTCAGGATATGACAACATTTTATGCATGTCATGGCTTTGGGTTCGACGCCAGATTCATGACTCATCAAGGGACTTACAAGAGGATGTTGTTACATCCATTGAACATGCATCATCAACACCGCCGCCACCACTTTTCTACAACCAACACCGGTTGGTGCTGTCATCTCATGACGCTAGGTATCTTGGCTGGGCAAGGTATCAATATATCCTGCTAGCACCAGTGTCATTTTTGGACAATGTTTTGGTGTCTCTCGAAGACAGTTTTTTTTAAATCGTATTATTTAAGTATGTACCTACAATAAAGGAATTTGTTTGGCAATAAATACGTTGTTTTATTTATACAAGTATGTAAATATAAATAATATTATGGGTATTGAGGAAAGAAAACCAACGGGATAATACCATACGGGATTAAAGATGGTCAAAATATAATTTTATGTGTATTTATGTGTACAATAAAGAATAAGAACACTGTGATTAAATAAAAAAAATGTTAAGCAGTTATTTAATAGATATTGAAATACGTGCTTTACATTTTTGTTACACAAATAGAAATATTTAGAAAAAACTACAGAATCTGATCTCAGACCAACGAAATATTAAAATTTTCACCAATTAGTACCTATGGTTTCTCACAGATGGCGTTATAATAAAAAAAGAAACTTAACCTTATTTTGACCACTTTTTGATTCAAACGCAAGTTCCTGTAATAAACTAAAAAATATGACGAATATAATAATATAACAATCATTACTGAACATTGGTTTCGACTACCTAGGCAACCGTCTATTTCCCCACCAGACATGTCCTTTAATACACATATATGTATTTCTGTGACCGAAACACGAAAATGTAACGTAAATAAATAAATGTTGAATATGGGGGTCAACTTGAAGCGCAAACAAGAAAAAACAAAAAACAGTTTTGCAAACTGTACCATGTCCTCATCATCTGCCCAGCCTTTTCCCAACTATGTTGGGGTCGGCTTCCAGTCTAACCGGATGCAGCTGAATACCTGTATTTTACATGGAGCGACTGCCTATCTGACCTCTACAACCCAGCTACTGGGTAATACCCCCTTGGTAAGACTGATTGTCAGACTTTCGGGCTTCTAACGATCCGTAACGACTGTCAAAGTATCCACGAATGACAGCTGGGACCAACGGGTTAACGTGCTTTCCGAGGCACGGAGGATTCTCGGTTTGTAAATATGGTCACCTATCCACGGACCAACCCCAGCAAGCCTAGCTTAACCTGATGGATCATAATCATAATCATAATCGTTTAATAATTTGTTGGATCTACCCGTACTGCTGTTATTACATAACCACGAGCTTTGCAAACTGTATCGTGTGACATAATAATGTCAAATGAAAGGGCTTATTGCGTTGTTTTTATTTTATTTCTTATTTACTGATTTAAAAAAAAATTATGAAATTCACCAATCCAGGGGGGATCGGTGAATTTCATATTTTTTTTTTTATCTCCGAAACTACTGAGCCTAAAATGTTGAAAAAATACAGATAATGGTTCTTTACTCATAGATTACAGGAAAACCTATAATAAGTCTATTGTCTTAAAATAACATGGTAAATCTCTCAATATTGTGCCTACAAACTTACATTTGCAGTTGGAATGATCATCTTCCTGCCCTTGTTCCATGTTACGGGTCGGCGCAACACGTTTTCTTTTTCTACTCTCTCCTGTCAACCGTCACGTTATCATTCACTCCCTTCTCTTTCATATCATTCCTCACACAGTCTAGCCATCTTTTCTTTAGCCTCCCCCTCCCTCTCCATCCATCAACATTTATATACATCAGTCATTTAGTCACATGCGTTTCCTCTCTCCTCATCACAAGCCCATACCAGGCCAAACGATTTATTTGTTTCATACTACAAGCACACAAATTTACAGAGGCGGACTTAATGCCATAGGCATTTCCTACCAGTTTACCTTCGGGTGATGCAGAGACAAACAGTGGTAGGTGCAATAGCGAGAATTGAGGAATAAATATTTATTTATATATAAAGACTAATAAATAATAAAAAAACTATAAATATAAGAAATACACCTAATTACGTATATAATTAATTACAAGCACAAATAAATACACATAAAAATATACTTAAACAAATAAGACAAACAATGGGAAAACATTACCGTTGTTATGATACAGCCAGCTTCTTGCGAATGTGCTCGCAAACTTTAACTTTAAAAGATAATTGGTTGGTCGCCATCCTGATTTCCTGTAGGTGGTGATGTAATAAATTTTTCAATCGGTACAGAGCCTGCAGCGTTCCGGTAACCTTTTAGCTTACCCTAGCGACTTGAATACGCCAGTTCAGGGTACTATCAATGTGCAAGCCTAAGTCCTTCACGTTAGTGCAAAAAGGAACGATCGTACCATTGAAGAGAACAGGTGGCAAGGTTGTACCATCCAACTTGCTAATACCGCGAGGACTGCCAATGATGATCGCCTGACACTTCGTAGGGTTTACGGCTATACCAAATCTATCAGCCCAGGTTTTTATGGCTATCAAGTCCCTGTTTAATTTGTCGATAGCGTCAGGTAATTCATCAACCCTTGCCTGACAATACAACTGCAAGTCATCTCCATACAGATGATAGTATGAAGAAGAATCCCCAACATGAATAGACTGCTCACGTTCCTGAAGGTAAGAGGAGAACCATTCCAGTGCTGAGAGACGTTATAGAGATATGACAGAATGGCTAACAGGATGTCGTGACTTACGGTATTAAAGGCATTCGAGAATTCAACCAACACTAGAGCAGTAACTTTGGTTGTCTTCCAGTCCCACCCTTATTTCGCCAGTCACTTTAAGGGAGGGCGGATGAGTGAGCTGTGATGAACAAAGTTGGATAGAAAGGGAAGGGTAGAAATTAGACGGAAGTCGGTAGGAAAAGAGGGATTGGAAACCTTAGATACTGGACGAACATTAGGCTTTGCACCATAGGAAAGAGAACACTCCGGTTTATAGGGAAAAAATATAATATGGGTAATCGCAGATAGGAGATGATCCAGAATAGTAATTATCATATTGTCACATCCCACCGCTTTTGATTTGATGGAGAGAATTATCTTTCTGCTCTCTCCTGGTTCAACTGGAATGAAACTGAAAGGAATGAAAAGACTTGACTGAAACGATGTGGCAGAGCAATGTGTAATATAAAAGCAACAGATAGCTGTAGACCCTATTTTAAGTCTTTAAAAATATCGACCCTTCCAGCATTATACATTTTGGAAACTGCGTTGTTTGTGAAAAGAGACACAATTATTTGAAAAAATATGTTCCACCAAACTCCACTACGTGCAATACATAAATAAACTATGTCATCAAAAATGTAAGACTGCATTAATGCGAAAAAGTTTTTTTGGTATGGCACCTAAAGTGTTTTATAAAATTCCTGATGAAAAAAAAACATGACATTATATATGTTTAAAAAAGCTCTTACTTTAAACTGCTCTTAAATTATTAATATTATACTGTAGACGAATTTTTATTTATTTATTTCAATCAACTTTGGATCATACAATTAAACTAAATTAAAAATTATTAAAATTATTATAAATTATAAATTTAATTAAACAATTACATTAAAATTGTGAATTATACATAAATACTTTTGAATTTATAACAAATAAACTAAATTAGAATAATATCTTAACATTAGGCAGAACGTGAACCATGCAGCAGTGGTTCACGTACTGACAGTCAAAACGTTCCGCAAAAGCGTTCAGGATACTGTTACTACTGTACTTTACTGTGTGTACTGTATTTTTGAACGATCAATTATTATAATAATGCATTTTGATAATAAGTACTATGACTATTTATTGATTTTATTGTATGGGATGTTTTTCTTTTCTGTTCATTTAATTAGTTAATTTAAAATATTGTTTTTTCTAAGTCACATAATCTAATGACACCTAATGTGTCACTTATAAATTTGTATATCTTAATTATGACAAAACATAGCGCACCATTTATGTAAATGGAACAACCTCGTTAGCTCCTTTCAGTCTGGATTCAGGCCTGGGCACAGTACAACTTCCCCTCTCCTTAAAGTGACTGGTGACATTAGAGAAGCGATGGAGGATACCAAGGTTACCGTTTTGGAATTAATGGATTTCTTCAATGCCTTTAACGCCGTAAGCCATGATATTCTCCTTTCTATCCTCTCTCATCTTATGGTTTCACCCGAGGCCCTGGAATAGTTATCTTCTTATCTTCGGGGACGTCGGCAATCGGTTCGCGTTGATGAGAGCTCGTCTTCTCCATTGTTATTCTCTATCTTCATTAATTTCGAGGCTATAGACTTCCGAGACGCTTTCTTTGGCTGATTGCGATCCAATATTTCCTGAAGACTGCTCCTGCGGCGTTCCGTAACGTACTTAATTTACTCACAAAAATCGCAACAAAACTTAACCATTAAACAAAACGATTACAATGATTATCATTATCAAAAATCAAAAAAGAATAAGCTTGTATTTTGAGCCAATGGATTTAAACGTGTGCACCGCGTGACGATCGCATCTATAGTGATCACCACTGCTGCCTTCACACTCACAAGTCACAACCCCACTCGGTGTTACCCGTTCTAAATAAAAATACCACTATAGAAATTAATTCTAAACCACGGTGTAAAAATGATCGATTACAACTTTTAAAAAGTGTTACAATAAATCGACTAAAACATCGCGCGCCGTGTATATAGATTACAGAATATTTTATTTTTTTATTTTAATAACTTTCGTTAGAGACATCCTCCAATCTCCAACTGATGGTGTTTTGATCGCTTGTATGTATATTTTCAGCGCAAAAACTGGACACTGCTCTGCAAATTGACGCACGTATCAGCAACCTTCTCGCGCAGACTGCAGACTATGCGGATCAGCTCAGCGGGTTCGATTCCGGCCTCACGACACAGGTATGTTCAGGGTTAACCTCGGTGCAGGGAGTTAGATAGATAAAACAGTTTATTTGAGTAGGTACTATCGGCCAAACTTCCGCATGCTCATCGTGAAGGTGATAATCGCATAGCACCGGCTCACGACTCGATCGCCCGATGCATGTGTTTTGTCCAATAGCGCGAAGCATCACGAAGAGTATTTTAGTCGTGTTCGTATTCATTTATTGATTGATGTATAGAAGTGTGACACACAAGGCGCGTGCTATGCTGACTTGTTGGTGAGATGATTTTTTAATGGGCCAGCGTCAACTGTTTATGAATTATTATTGTTGACAAGAAGTAATGTCGTACTCATATCTGATGTTTGGTTTAGAAAATGTATTATTGTTGTTGCTATATTAAATTAGTATCAACGTAAAAAAAAAAAAAACTTTTAGAATAAGAAATATCAAACAACAGTTTATATCTATTCTATCCACTCAATATTTTCCTCTTTCTGTCGCATTCCTATGCTCTGTCGGCTCTATAAATTTAGTTATTTATTAACACTTGTAACTGCCTCCCCAATTTTTACGATGTACTATGCGATGTCAACATACAAATCGCAGCGAATGCGCTAGGCATGTTGACCGCTACTGCATACAGGTATAAAATGTTTATATTGTATTTTTTTTGTGTTTTATCGGCGTGACAGCGTGGACTTGTTACTTGTACAATGCAATTGAAAAGTATAACTACATTTAAATGTGTTTGAACTTAGGAATATGTCCAAAAAAAAGCAAGTTACGTAATTTTGTTAGAAATTTACAACAATAAATAGCGCCCTCGCAAAAGTAGTTTTCTGGTTTAATGTTAATAAAACAGACTTCTTATCGAGAAAAAAAGAAACTTTGGATACGAAGCTTCAAGCCCCCATAAAGGTAAAGATAAATTGACAAAAAAAGCTTATCTCTGTAGCATACGCCGTTAACATATCCGTGATGTAACTGATTTAGAGACAGGCCGTGGAGTACTCACCTTCGGTTGTACTTTAGTTACTTTTTATAGTGTGATGTCGTACGGGTTTCTGTTGTGGGGAAATGCCGCCGATATTCGGACAATTTTTGTTTTACAAGAAAGGGCAATTAGTTCAATTTATTAATTAAGTCCCAGATACTCCCTCAGAGACCAAAAATATATTAATATAATGACTGTTATATTATTTATTTATTTCGGATTTTTTAAAACATCCATATAGTTGTTAGTAACACAGAAATGTATATGAGACATTTTAAAACCTAAATACAAACACAAAATTATCGGAAACTCCGATACCCGTGCGCGTGCGCGTGGCTACTTGGCTGCGTGCAGTCGTATCCAGTGCTCAACCATCGGCGAATGCCACCGGTCCGACAAAACAGTCAGGATGCTGTTGGTACTAGCACGCATGCGCGTTAAGACGGAAGTGCAACGCTTGCGCATGACCCACGGCTCACGGCCCACGTAGACAGCTTCACTGCAGAGTGAAGCTGTCTACGTGGGCCTCGGCAAACATGCCAGACGCACTGCAATATCGCGGCAGTCCCATCAGCATCCTGAATGCATTGTTGTACTGCATTCTAAGGTCACTGTCCGCCCTCTGCAAATAGTCAACCCACAGGCTGCACGTGTAAAAAGACTGACAGTATGCTTTAAACAACGTTACTTTAACTTTATTTGTACACCGTGCAAACCAGCGTAAACATAATTATATTACATCGTACAGACAATGACCTTCGCTCTATCTCAATGTCAGCACTGTCCTGTAGTGTACCTTACTGTGCTTTCTCAGTATATTTATGAAAATCTTTTCACATTTATATATTAATTTGTTTAAAAAATACAGTGATATTCTATATGTACTAGGAACAAACACAAATTTGTTGTTCCTACAACGAGGCTCAAGAAAGTAGGTGACTCGTTTAGATGCCAACGTAGACGTCTTTCTAATAAACTTCCTAGCCACATTCAAGAAAAGTAAGCCTTAATTAATTCAAATCTTTTGTAAATCGTAGAATATGCCAGAATAGCAGTTTATGAAACTGTTGCATGATGAGGGGTATTAAAATACGAGATATGCCCGGTAGTTGAAAATTTATCGAAATCCAATGTCTTCAATTTATCCCTACTACCTAGCCTACAACTACACATGCGGTCAGTAAACCCAATAAATACGAGGTCCCGCTCACACTTGCAATTTACAAATCAGAACGTACTACACAATCAATTATAAACCTTATCCCAACAAACACAGCGTGCATTTACCATGCTCCGTACAACTCACTCACACGAAAACATCATTCGCTATCGTTGTGCCGTGCAAAAGCCATTTATTTTACATATACGCTAGTGATTGACTAAATCGGAAAGTTATCGATTCTCCCATTTATATATATATTGTATTAAAATGTTTGCAAGTTCCTGAAAAAATTATAAATAAAAAACGATATACATGTAATAAGATGATATAAATAAACAATAAGTAAGTAAACAAAAAATATATTAAGTAAACCAAAAAAAAATCAACATTATGAGAAAATCTAAATGAGTATAAAACAAGATTTCACATCGGTCTTCCAATCAGGCTATAACTGTTGACAAATTTAAGAATAAACTTTAATACTCGTAGTAATATAAATTCATACGACATTATTGACGATAGCCTACGTTAGTGGATCTGCACAACCACATCACTAACCCGTCGCAAGACGCTGCAGCCGTACTAACGATGCAACCGCTTAAAGAAAATATCGTTTTGTGATTTTTACATTGCTTATCCAGTTACTTAGCGACATACTTTGGTAGTCGTAAAGAAGCAATGTATTTACTACAATAATAGCACAGTCGCTGTGATAGAACTAGTAACTATAAAGGCAAATAAAAATATTAAATGGGTTTCACGTGGTATACGTGTATGCAGTAGAAAACAGCGACATTTATTATGGAAATATAGGCATAGTCCATCGCATGAAAATAAGAATAACTTTAAAGGCTACTCAAAAAGATTTCGGAAAATTATTAAGTTGACCCAAAAAGCACAAAACGATTACTACATTAACACCTCTAGTAACAAATCTAAGGCATCTTGGCAGATTATTAATAATAAAACTCGTTCTGCCGAACCAATATCTCGGATCAATATGCACGACAACATAATTAATGACCCAAGAGAAATTGCTAATGCTTTCAATAACTACTTTATTGATCAAATAAAAAAAAATACTAAAATATTACCTGAAACTACTAAATTAGTTAGCAATCCTCACTCAATGTTTATGCCTCCAGTATTGCCTCAAGATGTGATGAGAGCAATACATTCTTTAAAAAATAAAAATAGTGTCGGGTATGATGGTATAGCTACTAAAGTTGTAAAATATGTTTCTGATTGTATTTCTGTATATCTAAGTCACATTATAAATTTATGTATATGCTCAGGTGTTTTCCCAAATGCCTTAAAAACAGTTATCGTCAAGCCGCTTTTTAAAAAGAACAATAACGAAGATTTAGCTAACTATAGGCCAATAGCCCTAATTCCTGTTTTCTCCAAAGTCGTAGAAAATATAATTTATGAATCGGTTGATAAGTTTTTAAATAAATATAATATTTTATGTGATGAACAGAAGGGTTTTAGGAAAAGCAAGGGTATTAATACGGCGACATACGAACTATTAAATATTATAATGAAAAACGTAGACAATAAAATACATACATGCGCAATTTTTACTGATATGACCAAAGCCTTTGATGGTGTTCATTACGAAATCCTGCTTAATAAACTAAATGTCTATGGTATTAGAGGTAACATCCAGAACCTCATAAAATCGTATCTTAGTGACCGCAAGCAATACACGGAAATAACGAAAATTTGCGTTAAGACTAAGCGTGAAAAGAAATATTTATCTGAATACAGAATTATCAGATATGGTGTACCACAGGGCAGTGTGCTTGGCCCACTTCTATTTTTGCTCTATATAAATGACTTGCCACGTTACATTCAGCATCCAATGATCTTGTTTGCTGATGATAGCACCGCATTAATAAAATGCACTGACGCAAAAAAATATGAATTTGACATAAATAATACACTTAAGGACATAGTAAATTGGCTTGACATTAACAATTTAATCATAAATTTATCGAAAACTAACATAATGCATTTCTATCAACGCTCACGGGTACAACAAATGACTATAGGATACGACGGACAAAAAATTGACCAAGTAACAGTGGCGAAATTTTTAGGTATATTAATAGACAGTCAGTTAACATGGAAACCCCAAGCCGAAGAAGTGTGTAAAAAACTAAGCACTTCTGCTTATGTGCTATTCAATTTAAGCAAAAAAGTGAGTACAACTACGACATTGGTAGCTTACCATGGTTTAGTGGCATCAATTCTGCGATTTGGAATTGTATTCTGGGGTAATTGTAGTTTGAGAGAACAAGTATTTAAGTCCCAAAAACGATGTATAAGGGCAATGTGTGGCCTGAAAATGACAGACAGTTGTGTACCTATGTTTAAGTCCCTAAAATTATTAACATTTCCCGCATTATATATTTTGGAAATGGCCATTTTTGTGAGAAAACATAAGAATTACTTTCTAACAGTATCAGAAACAAGATTAAGGCCTGTTAGAAGCCAATATAGGAACCTATTACAAAATGGTAATTACAATACAGCTTTACTTGCGAAAAGTGTTTTCGGCATGGGTCCTACCATTTATAACAAAATACCGAATATTATAAAAAATCACCCAATCCAAATATTTAAAAAGAAACTGACAGCCCTATTACTTGATAAGTGTTATTATTCAATCAATGATTTTTTAAATGACCCTACTCTTTAGATTTAATTATTGACATTGTATTTCTTTATTATTATCTAATTAATTTGTCTTTTGATTTTTATTCGATTTTGTTAATAAAATTTACGTTCAATGTTTGCATGCCTAATTGGTAGATTGTACAGGGATCTCAACATTTTGTAAACACCTTTATTTATGTACCTACTTTCAAAGCAAATAAATGATTATTATTATTATTATTATTATTATACGAGTATAAAAACAAAAATAACGTAGTAAGGGCCAGAAATATTTTACGATTTGTTGTTTTTCATACACAAATATAGTAAAATACTTATGCTGATTTATGAAAAGTGGTTCTACGATTTATAAAGTTTCTAGTTTAGCTTCGATTTTCCAAGAAACCACTGAACAACACGGTATTCTTAAATGTTATCACGATCGCGTTCGAAAGCGCACTAGTTAGCGGAGACGGCCATTTGCCTGAGGCATGAGCATTGTGATCAAGACGCGCGTACACAGACACGCCCCCATGCCACTTCTCCTGTTATTAATATTTCTATGAAAATACGAGTGTGTGTTTAAAAACCGAGCCGTAGTGTAGGTGAGGTTTTTAATAGTATCACACGAGTCTTTTAATACCTAGTTATGTGCAGTTTTATACACTACTGTATCTACTCTCTTATATTGGGATTTAACCTACTAAAATGCAAAATGCAATGTTTTCCGCGCATAGAGTTTAGCGGCCAGTCGTTTTCCCACTTTTTCCAGCGCCGCCCCGCCGCCGCAGTGGGTCGAAACTACGTATGATTTTAGTGACTTAGGGACCAACTTTGTTTTTTTACTTTTTTCTTTATCCGTATGAATAAAGCTCATTAACCTCAATAATAATTGTCCTGATGTTTTTTTTCCTAAACTTTATACTTTGGGTAGAAAAATGTGTTTTCTTATTTTTTTGTATGGAGCGGTTCAAATTAAATTAAATTCCTGCTAAGTAGCGTGTGATCCCGCTTTGAAACTTTATTTTTCTTATACCTTGTCTAGTCTACTATCATTTGATGCTATGAACATGTGCATAAAGTTGCAACTCTGCCAAATAAATAGAATGAAAAACTACATGGAATGAAAAGCTTCATTTTTTATTTTCGTAAGTTGTTTTAAGTTAAATTTGATATGGAATAGTAAGTAAAAGCACGTAATAACTTAACAACTAACAACAATACATTTAAAAGGTCCCTAATTAGCTTAAATTTACTAATATATGTATGTATTATTTAAATAATGTGGATATGTATCTACGAATTTCTATTTGTATGTTTAATGACTGTAATTAGCTTAACCTTTTACTTTATAAAAAACAAGGATTTTTCACTTTTAGCCATTACTGTAATGTTAATGATTAAATTATTATATTATTAAATTAGAAAAAAAAAAATTGTTCGTCCCTGGAAGTATCGTCGCGACGCATCGATGTCCCTGCCTATTCTGATAAAACTGTCTTTACAATTAATTATGGTTTCAAACTAGAAGATACAACGAAGAATTTTTTAATTTTATTAATTGTAATGAATTACAATAATTGTATTATTCAATTATTGAACTCTCTGTGTACACACAGTAAATATACCTATCTTTGTTCTTGCGATAAATTCATCCCAACTACGGAACTCTTCATTGTGCGTGGTCCGACACGCACTTGGCCGGTTTTTATATGTATAATAGATAAGTTCATTTGTTAAAATTGTTATGTTTCAGATGTCGAGCTTTCAGGAGCAGATGCTGCTGATGAAGAATGATCTGACAGGAGGCCTCGCACTGCTCGCTACGGCCAATACCAACGCTGAAACTGCCGGTAAGTCTTAACTATTGTATCTTCAGTTCAGACGGATCGTTCTGCTTACTAATCGTAGATTCTGACTTTCTGCCCGTTTGGAAAGATGCATGTCTTACCAAAGGGCAGAGAGATAGTAATAATAATGTGAAAGGGTTTTCAAAGAGACCAGTTTAAAGATTTTTTACGACAGGCAGATACATCGATTTATAATTTTTTTACAAAAATATCTAACATTTTTACGAGACGTAATAATTTTAAAGTTTAGAATGTTTCTCTTAAAACTTTCAATAACTCCTCTGGTTTAATTTGCACCTTACTCATTAGTCTATGTCGGTCCACTGCAAGACATTGGCTTGGCATCCATTAACAGATGGTTTCTTGAACTCACAGCTATAGTGGATCTAAGCGAACGCTACGAGGGTCTGGTAATCGAGCTGGACAACACGGTGCACTTGCACCAGCAACTCACCACCCTACAGCAACAACTGAGCGATGAACTAAGGGTTAGTGTGTACGTCTGTATGGGTTGACAATGTGATGTAAATGTCAACACACACCGTGGAACGGCGGGGGACGCATCAAGGTGGATTTGGCGAGGAGCATCCCACGGCATCCCGAATGCCGCGGAGAAATGCGGAGTGCACCCCCGCTTGCACTTCCTCTCCCCCACGATCGTTTGCTAGCGGACTCCTGCGCATACCGTCGCATGTCTTCGCATCCCGCCGCGGTATGTTCCAGTGCTTCAATACCACAGAGAGAAATCCCCTTTAATGCTCCGTGGTCGGTTTCTGAGCTTTGGAATCATTATCTTGTTACCATTAGATACGTACAAAAGAGATTGACCAGACTTGGTATCGCTATTTGTTCTGTGGTGACTTTATGTTTATGATGTTGATAAATCTTGTTTTTAAATATAATAATTTTATCTAGTAATGCGAATCCTTAAATTCTCCGCATAAAAAACACAATAAAAGTATTAGTTTTTATTTCGATTTCCTATTTTACCTGTACGTTGTTTTTTTCACCCAAGTAATGTCACATATCATTGGCTTCAAAGAGTATGTAAACAATAAAACCTTCTTGACTTACGGAAAATAATAAATTTATGCATCCAATTATTGAAATTATAGGTGAATAATTAGTAACAACAGATATTAATAACAACTAATTATTATTATTACATTGTAATAATAATCTGTTAAGATGTTAAGCGTACATAAGCAAACCTTTTGGTTATGCGAAAGGCAGAATGTTTTAGAGACCTTTGCCTGTTTCATTCATCAATAGAAACTCTTTGAAAACAGAATAAACGATTCAATGCGATTCGACCATAGGATTCTATGCGATTCTATGACAGAACGGCGGGATTTCTCTTTCTAGCATATATGCACGTCCCATTCGTTTAGTTTTAAGTAGGTACAGCCTCGACCGGTAGGTATTTACTTTTAATAATAGTTTATTATTATTGTATAATTAATTGAATGGTTTCATTTACATGTTTTGTTTTAATCTCTACTACTAGGCCATTATTATTTTGCAATTTGGATTTAATTTAATTAGCTATGTTTATAAGTTTATGTGTCATAGATTACTGAAAAATGTTCACAATCAATGCACTTTGATCTTATGGTTGTAACCATGGTGTAACGTATAGGTACCATTAACGTGAAAGTTTTATGAATATATAAACATTGTCGGAATTGACGAGCATTGAAAATTCTCAAACGTCATTTTGACTAATTCGTATTTTGAATTTAACAGCATACATTGTAACAAAAAAAATCTAGAGATTCGATTCTAAAACTAGATTTTGAGACCTAATAACCGTATAATGCCGAGAATTATGGTAAAATGGTAAGTTACATTTGAAAGCCCTAAAATTAGCCTTTTAATTAAACCATAAATCTTTGTCACTGCATGTTTCATACCGATACTAGGTTCCTTAGTCACTTGGTCATTGTCCTTTACGTTGGTAAATTTTACAATACACTGCCCCGCTGTCCGCTGATGTGCGCTGGCCTTTAGGATTACATTTAAAAAGCATTGACAGGTGAAAATGTTGAAACACCAATACCTGTGTAACTACAGTCTGGCACGCGTCGTTTCTGCCACTCATATTTGTGTGACAGACTTGTTGTCACACAAATATGAGTGCCTCGTGTGTTCTGGAACGCGGTGAGCCATATTGACAGCAGTACCTCATTTGGACCCACTTTGCATTTGTAGAGTCTGGTGGAATGCGTCGAGATGCTTCGGGAACAGAAAGCTGATCGCGACGAGGTGTTGGACGGTCTTAGGGATAAGGTTTGTTACAAATATTTATTTACCTTTCCAAGTTTCTTTCCCGCGGGCTTATTACGTATTAAATCGCAGTCAGAGCGCAGTCATCACGCGGTCATTCGCTTAACGTTATAAAAATCGGTATTATCTAAAGATCGTTCGCTACTCGCTCGTTTTTGTTAATATGCACTTATCAATACGACATCAAAAGCGCTGTTCCTCTCTCCAAATTTTCCTGTTCTCGACAGGGTCCACAATGATAATAATCTTTGTAAAACCTACCACCTAGGTTCACATGTGGAACCAATAAATATATATTGAGTACACTAGCGCTAAAACAATTAAGTAGCAATCTTCGGAACTAGCCCAATACGAAATTCAAAACACATGTACTCGTAACAAAAGTTTTGTCATGAAAAAAAACTTAAGAATCCACCTAAATCCACTTGAAAAGAGAATGCCCATTTTCTTAAGATATAAGGCCCCCTAAAAAATGGCACGTCACAGTGGTTTCAATTTTATTTTGAAGGAAATTAAATTTCATTTTCTGCAAACGTTTTTGTTTTTCACCCTGGTTTTGGAAAAATCTTTTTTTTTTTCAGATGATAATAACGAGGTTATAAAAACAGACCTATTTGAGATAAATAAATAATAATTACATTTACTACAACAATAAGGATCGTACCTAAGTTCATGAGAATGAGGTGTGAGGTCTCTCGCTGGAGATTATGTAAGACTATGTCCTGTCCACCGGCGAGTGCCATTAAAGATGAATAAAGGCTTTGAAAGCAGTATTTTCAGTGCTCTATAAGTCTATAGGAAGTCTTAAAATAAATAAATAAACTAATTATTCCTCATAGAACATAAAACGGCCCCAGCTTCAGTCCATAACGGTCACAGTATGAGCGCAGCATAGCTCCTTTATTCGGTATAGGACAGATTCCGGATTAGACAGATTCGAAATTAGACAGATTCGCTACTCGATCTCCTACTGTACGCTTTCCCCCGAAACTGCAATGATGCTCTCTAATGGCATGGCGGCTGTACAGTCTCGATGAGGCACACAAAAGCAGGCCGAGTGTGAAAATGTAGATGAAAGCGCTCAGCCCGCCTCGGTGTGTGTCGGTTTCCTCGGTCGCTCTCCGTCCCGTGTCGGTTTTTTGTGCACAAGTCAAAGGATCTCGCGGCAGTTGCGATAGTATCGCTGTTTAGTCTCGTGTCTCCAGTGTTGCACATAGAGCAACGGCAGCAGCTAGTTCAATGTCTGCGTCCGTTCTCTCGGGGGTCACAACTTCAACTGAACTGGGCGAGAGTGTACATGGCCGCACTCGGACTGAAGCTCCTCGCTCTAACTTTTTAGCGAGAGCTCTCGGACAGGAGTGTACAGCCGCCATAAAGGATTTGCCCTATTTTGCTCACTTATCAATAATTATGTACACTGAGTCCTGCTGCTCACATGTCGTGATTTGATAGGTTTTTTTTTTTAAAATCTTTTTTATAGATTTTTTTATATTATGTGAATGTGAGAACGCTGTTAGCGTAGTGGACTGTAGATTTGTTGACCATCTTCTATTTTGTTAAGTACCTGGTACTTGTTGAAAGACCTACACTGTCCTCCCATACATCGATTGATCGCAGTAATTCGCAGTGTACAGACGTGCTCGTTAGCAATATTTATTAATTACCAACTTTAATAATAGTGACCTCATTTAGTGCATTACTAACGTGATGCAACTCAAATTTTGCTTAGTGTATAGTTTCAGTGAATAATGGACACGAAATATTAAAATCGTAAAAATACAAAATGGATAACAGCCCCTTTAATCCAAGAGGGCCAGTGCACCCCTCCGCTTCGCCCTCGAAGACGACGACGCCAAATCCAGCCCTCGAGTCAGCCACGGCTGATATTGTTTCAACGCCCGAGATTCAAAAATGGATGTCAACCATCGAACAGCACTTAAATGAAGTTTGCTCTATTGTCGCGGATGGCAAACTCAACTCGGAGCAGAAATTGAAAATATCAACCCTATGCCGTAAAGTAGGATCTGGAACCTCACAAATGGCTGTCCTGTATCAGTCGCTCAAGCAGAAAGCTATTCACGCCTATAACGAGGTTGATGCCCTGCAAGAAAAGCGAAACCTGACGGAACATATTTCGGAGCTCAAGCAGACGATTAAGGACTCTGGTTCGGGAAATGTTTCGTTTGCCGATATAGTGAAGAATAGAGCAAATGATTTCATTCGACCAAACAATTTAAGCTACAGTAGCCATTTATCCCAACGATAAATTAAAGTCTAGTGACGAAACAAAAGACCTTGTGCAAAAACTCATTCGCCCTGATCAAATGCAGCTGCATGTGCGTGGTGTCCGCAAGACAAAAAATGGAGGCGTTATTATTAGCACAGAGACGAAACACGATGCTGATAAACTCAAGCACGCAGTCCAGCTCTCTACATCCGGACTTACCGCCGACGAACCCAACAAGCGCAAACCTCGGATCGTGGTTGTAGGTGTGCCGACTACTTTGGTTGAAACTGAAGTCTTCAGGTGCATTTACGAACAAAACGTAGCCGACAAATTTCCAGCAATGCCTATCGAGTCCTTTTTGAGCATGGTTAAATTAAGCCACAAATCTGGGAAGAAAGATGCGTCGACCTGTAACTACGTCATTGAAGTTACAGCGAATATACGTAAAGCCCTATTATCCCAAACAAGGCTTTTTATAAATTGGACGTCCTGCCCTATCAGGGACTACACCCTGGTTACCAGATGCTACAAATGCCAACAATATGGTCATGCATTAAAAACATGCAGAGAGCTGAAATCTACGTGTGGTCACTGCGGAGAAGAAGGACACTCGATGTTAGAGTGCGCGAAGAAAGCTGACACACCGAAATGTGCAACTTGCTCACGTTTTAAAAAGCCCAATAACCACAAAACGGGAGAGGTAGATTGCCCTGCTAGGAAAATAGCGGAGTACAGGTATATCAATTCCATCGACTACGTCGGCGCCTAGAACGTCATACTAAGGCCAGACTTCCGTGTTTATTGCCTGCTGCTGACTAAACAAAACACTGCACTCAAATTCAAATTCAAAACTAATACTAATACTCGTTTTTCTTGATGTCTAAGCACATTAATCGCCCGCAGTAAAATCCAATACACACATAGCCTCGAACGTTATTAAATTTTGTGCAACAATGACTTTAACCCACTCTCAAATTTTGCTGACGCAAAATCATATCTTGTGTTTTAACTAGGCTATAAAGTGCAAAAACTATACTACGCAAACTAATTATGAAATTACGTATTTAAGACTTTTTGTTATTTTTATATTTAAGGTAAATAGTATTTAAGTAAACTAGGTATAAAATAATGAATTAGGAAATTCAATTTTGTCATTATTTCAAGACTTGTTATGTTAAATATTGTTAAGAATTATATTGTCCTACAATTAGCATAAAGTGTGAGCTCATGCCGCCTGTGATACAGGTTTATCCTAGTACAGGCATCTAACATTATAATACCTTTATAAATTATTTTTAAGCTTTTACGTTATTAATATTTTACCAATTTTAATACTGAATAAATATTTATTATTATTATTATTATTATACCTACTAACTGTTATTTGAAATTTTTGTAAAAAACCAATTTTTTTTACTCTCCTTAGGAAACTATCAATTGGAACCGTATAAGTACCCTTGTAGGTTTAGATGAAATAAAATATTTTTAATTTGAATTTGCCCTTAACCAGACTATTGTTTTGACCTAATATTAAGGGCAAAACTTCTATTAATTCATTCAATCATGCTCATTTCTACACTTCAGGGTGGGGTCTGTTTATATCATCAACTGCCTATATTCAAGTCGAATAGAATATTAAACGCCCATAATCGAAGTAAATTACCTTATAATAAAATTTCAACCGCGTTTGTATGGATGCGGAACCACCGCGACGCCCGCCCAGTCCATGCCGCCCCGACCCTCAAGCCAGCCCGCACCTCTGAGCCTGTAGCTTTAAATTCGTCCCAAATCGATCCGAATCCGATCCCGCCTGTTCCTTACTGCCCTCCCCGCCGAGCTGCCTATATACGCCCTCTCTCACACTACAACCTACCTATACCACTGCTCACTCAGACTCATAAGTAACTTTCTCGATCACCTGGTAGCCCACCGAAATGAACTTTAAAAACACAAACTTTTCTTTTAAAATAAGAAAAATTCTTATGTGAAAAAATATAATGGTTGATGTAACCCCGCTACCCTTCAGCGAGACCTGCAGTTCTGTACTTAGGTATAATAGGAGAAGTATTAACAGTTTTCATCGTGCCTCAAATACCTACCCAATAATGCTCTCCTGCTATTCGCTTAGTTTTTAAGTTGGTTTAATGGCTTAATGGGTTGGGTTTCAGTTAAAGTTGTGTTTGAGTTAACTAATTATCGCTTACACCGACCAACGATGACGTAAAAAGGCGAGAGCACATACTCCAGCCTACTTTAGTGAGTAATATAATACGAGTAATATAAGTTTTGGCTAATTGAATTTCGTTTTTGATTATTTCAAAACTCAAACGTTAACTTAATTAGACCCAAGTAAACCTAGGTTTTCTTTTACTTCTGGCTTCATACCAGTCCAGTAATGTTACGGCCTACTCGTAGTCAATAACATTACTGGACTATTAAGTCCTACATTCCACGACTTAATTATTTTTTACAAACAATACTTTGTTGGCCAGGCGGACATCTCACGTCTTGCTGGTTTGCTGTACGAGAAAGACTTCGCCCAAGCGCGCTATGAAATAGAGAATCGCCTCGTAAAATGCTACGATAAGTTCCACAAGCAGGACCAAGTGTGGCAGGTCTGTATACTATCACCCTTGTATAATAAGAAATTAAAATCATTTATTTGCAGAAAAAATACCTTTGAGTCTAAAAGTTGGTGGTTTAGTGTACATTCCATATTTTTCCTGTTTCTTAATACATTAATACCTAATTTGGTTATTTTCCCAAAATTTACAGAAATTAAATACTTTTTTTTTTTGTGTATTAGTACATATTTGTATATAACAAATATGTTCTAATACACATAAAAAAAATTGTTAAAATAAACATACACACACTACAAAACTCTGTCTTAGGATTGAGTATTAAACTCTTTGTTGCTATTCTTGTAAAGTATAATAGTAGATTATACAAGAAGTGAAAAAAAGGGAATTTAATTCGAGGGACTAAGTTGGATCCCGAGAGTAGCGAGGGATACATGGAACGAGATGAATTTTGTTTTCACGCGTTGTATATTCTACTTTTAACCAAAGACTGCGAGAAAATAAATAGTAGTTTTTTTATGTTTTTTTAACTTAAAAAAAACAACACTGAAATAAAATAAAATGTTTTAACACTAAAATATATATAAATTATAATAAAAAAAAATAAAGGAAGAGCTCATTGGGCATCAAAAAATTCATCCGCATCGCTGTCAGTTGGAAAAGTACCCAAAAGGCTGGCAGCATTGTCAGGGTGGATGGCAATGCTGATTCTTTGACCTCACTGTTATCGATGAATAACACCCGAGCCGTGAGCCGTGAGGCACACTTATTGTCAAAAGATTACTATCAATTTTAGTTTGTTTGTATTTTGTGTTTCACGAACTGTGTCCAAATAAACGTTTTCTTTCTTTTCTTTTATAAAATGCCCTTTTTCGAGTGGCAATGTTAAAAACAATTTTGTGTCAACCACCCACGCAGTTAAATTTTTTAAATATTTAAATGCGAGCTTCCTCATGCGTATGGACCTGGCTGACTATGACATTTAGGTTAGCTAAAGCTCCGGCACTGTCTCTCATACCTGCGTGGCAGTCTTTTCGACTCCTTTCGTGTCAGACACGTTGTCCCCGGCTACTACCGCTACTACTAGAGTGAGTGGAGTACACTCCATACAGAAATCTAGAAATCTAGTGTATTATAGGGCGAACCGATACCCTTATCAATATGAGCAAGTGAGTTTGTGGTCGACTGTTGTCGTTCCTAAATTTCCTTAGGCTGATACAATTTCCAAGATCGTTTTTCCAAATTATGTTAATAATAGTGTTATGATCGGCTTTCCCCTGAAGGAAAGGAAATGTGCTCCTCCGTCCGCACGTTCTTGTACGGCTCGTCACCAGACATGGGCAATTGGGCACCCTGCTACCATTATAAGAAATGAATTCCCATAAACTAAACTGCCTAGTCCCGCTGTTCCGATAACTAAGGGATAAGGACAACGTGATCTTAATATTGGAAATTCACAGTTAGTAAACATAAGTATTATAATTATTAATATATGAAGCTAAGGAGATAAGAGGGTATGCAGAAGTATATATTATGATTTAGTATTATAAATGTTGTAACATCGACGTCTCCCCTTCCGCAAGTAAGTGCTAATATCTGCAATAGAGTCTTCATAATGTGAAGGGGGTAAAGGGATCGTTACGATAAATTATTTATAGCCACTTACGTTAATTTATCTGTTATAATGTACCCACTTCAGTGCGACCGGGAACCGTTTTACAACGTTTGCCTTATTGTATGTATTCTGCTGCTAGACTTAACGCATAGAACCTCTGAGGACACTAGTACGATTCTAACAAAATACGTTCCCTAAGAACTGTATTAATGTCTTACTCAATGGTAAGACAGTACTGTGAAGTCGGAACTGCCATTGAGGAAGACAAGTATTGAGTAGGTCTAAACGCGTATTAATATGAATGAAACCCTTATGGCGGCCTAGCCCCTTAAGCCCCAAAACTAGCACAAGCGCACCGTAGACTCAGTCTCTAGCACAATTAATTGCGATCGTACTTGGTGCACGCCGAACTGGTATTTCGTCACTTCACATTTCCTTATTCTGCCCAATTTAGAGAGGACATGGTGCGGCTATTAGCGGCATTACGTCCAAAAGGCGTGTCTCGCTAAACAGTGTCGATTTAGTAAAAGTCCTACAAAATAGACAGGGGTATTTTCAAGAGGCACGGTCCCTAGCGTTGTTAAAACGACTTCCAATTCAGTTTGGGGTACTTAGTGAAGCCTACCCCCACTCCCGGAAATGTGAGTCACCAAGCCTCACGTAAAGTATTCTGTCATTCTGTGGCGAGACCTTCTAGGAAACAGCATCATCAGTAATGTTGGTTGATTTATAATGCATTTACAGATTGGCTTTATAGTCTAGTTTGATTTAAAGGAACTGTGAGTATTTACGGTTCTGTCTTCCACATGTGATGCGTCAGTTACAGGTCAACAGTCACCAAAATTCAGGAGCGTTAGTGCTCAATGTCAAGTATAGCGGAAGGGCTTCCCCGTTTTCCTATAACCAAACCCAAATGACAAATATCTGTATCTCGTATTATATGAGAAAATATCATTAATTAAAAAGTATAAAAGTAGTTTCGCCATGCTGAAATAAATGATCATTATTAGTACCTTACTCTTTTTTGTTACTCCTCAGCGATATCACCAAACTGTTACCTATAAATCACAATACAAATAAACTTGCAAAATAATGTAATGGAAAAATCCGTAACTGCGATAAAATATTAAAGTCGACACTTACCAAACTCCTAACTCCATAACTCCTTGGAAAGAATTAGATTACAACTCACTTACAAAATACTGCATGTATTACCAGTTTCTGCCGCGCCTCAAAAATAAGTTACCTAGGTTAGACAAAATGGTCCGGTACCTAACGTGGTCCTAAGTATTATTTATTAAGTTGATAGTGGGTATAAACTCACTATCAACTTAATAATACTAGGTCTGTAATGGACCGAGTATTTTTTTTTTAGTTTCTAGTATTTCTATGAAATACGGTGTCACTAGCTACGGAAAGTATTTCATAGAAATACATACGGAGAAACCACTAGTGTCGCGGCGATACGTCGCCTGCTGCTGCCGCCTGCAGCCGCCTACGGACTTGTACCTTTAAGTTGTGTTGTACAATATTCAAATGTTTGTCGCCAGACTGCTCTCGGCGACCTGACGCTTGCATCCGACAAGAAGGCAGAGATCATCACTCTTATGGCGCTCAAAGAGTATGCCACCCAGAAGCTCAACGAGATCCAGGAGAAGCTGCGCAAACTGGAGATCATGCTCGGGGAACCCAAGGTTTGTAACCCATGCAGTCATTCTGATTCATTTGGCTTTCCGTCTCTTACTTTAGATAAGCAATCGATTTTTAGGCTATGAAGTGACCGGCATGGTCACTTCATAGCCTAAAAAGAAGAGCCTTCATAGCCTTAAGAGGGGGTAGTAACCAAAATTGCCCATCTTTAATTCGATTTTTCAGGAAGTTGATAAGACTTAGGTATAAAATTAAAATAATACGAGTAACTTCATGATATTTCCAAACTTATTGTGTAACAGAAACACAAACTATTAAAATTTTCTCGATAAAAAAACATCACGAAGCTCTAATTTCCTCTCTCACCAACCTCAAATTTTCCCGTATTTTCGATTTGTACTTTACATGGTAATGATTAATTGGATAAAAATTTGATGATTATTTGTATTAATAAAAGGCGAAAATAATTGTGTAAGCTTTTTTTTTATTCCTTTTAGTTTTGGTTTTATTACGACTACAAGCTTTTAGCACTTACGACGTTCTTAGTTCGTGGAAGAAGTCATCTTCCGTCGCACGTTGCGGGAACTTCAATTATCCTGGTTCGGTGTTGTTACTCGTATCACAGAGTCCCATGCATGAAGGGTGGAGGTAGTATAACGGTGTGTGTGTCCCTAGGCGGCGCTGCTGATGCGTGAGCTGGCTCGGGCCGCGGCGTGCGGCGCGTGCCTCACGCGCGCCATGATGCCGCCGCAGGACGCCACGCACGGCAAGCCGTGCGCGCTGCCGGCCCTGCGCCCCGCACCGCTCGGCGCTGAGGACCTGTGTCTGGGAGAGGTCAAGCTTGCGCCGCCCGATACCAGGTATTATTTATTTAGGACTAGCTTTACCCATCCCGACTTCGCACGGGTAGCTCTAAACCCTACCTACCCTACCTACCTACCTACCTACCTACCCAACCTACCCTACCTACCCTTACCTACCCTACCTACCCTTACCTACCCTTACCTACCCTACCTACCCTTACCTACCCTACCTACCCTACCTACCCTACCTACCCTACCTACCCTACCTACCCTACCTACCCTACCTACACTACCTACCCTACCTACCCTACCTATCCTACCAACCCTACCAACCCTACCAACCCTACCTCCCCGACTACGACAGCTAGGAACAGTTTGTATGGGAAAATATTTTTTTTATGTACGACAAACATTTCAAAACCAAAATCAGCTAAATCGGCCCAGCCGTTCTCGAGTTTTAGCGAGACAAACCAATCAATCAATCAATCAATCAATCAATCAATCTTTATTTGTGAACACAGGTATTACAATAAAGGTCTTATGTATACATTTTAGTCGAGCTCTATGTCCTACCAATGAAATTGGTGTACAAATATATTGGGTTTTTAATAATAAGTCTGAATCTATACAATACGAATGATCGAGTAAATAATGTCAATTAATCAGTTATAATTTTATTTTTACATGCAAGTCAATGTTAAATTATATTAAAGGGCTAGTAATGTCATATTTCATCATGTTATAAATAATGACAATTATATATATTATTATTAATAAATAATTACACAATTATAATTTATTTTTACATGCATGTCAATGGTAAATTATATTAAAGGGTGTCATATTTTATCATTCAAAAATTCTTCTATAGAGTAATACGTCTTATCTATTAGAAATAAATACAATTTACTTTTGAATTTGCGGACATTATCTTCACTCCTTATACATTTTGGTAACTGATTATAGACCTTTGGAGCCATTACAAAACTACTGTTTCTGTATAGTGCAGTACTAGATCCGACTGTCTGTAACCGATCACAACGGCGCTGACTAGTTACGCGGGCAAATTTATGTAAATTATTCTTGACGAACATAGACGTTTCGTAGATGTACAACGACGGCATGGTTAATAATTTCGTATTTTTAAAAAACAGTTTGCAGCTGTCCGTTACCTTCAAATTATATATAGCTCTTATGCACCTTTTTTGGCACTTAAATACCATATCCTTACCCGTGGCATTGCCCCAAAATATAATTCCATATCTCAATGTTGAGGCTACTAGACCATGATACGCCGTTAAGACTGTTGCTCGATTGGCCGTTTTACTTAACATGTGCAAAGCATTGGAATGTTGGTTTAGCTTACTGCATACTTTGTCAATATGTGAATTCCATTTTAAAGTGTTTTCTATGTTTAGTCCAAGAAATTTAGTCACATTTGTTTCATTAATAATTTTGTCCTTGTATTTAATATTTAAGTCCAAATTGTAATTTACTCTTTGTTGAAATTTCATTAATACTGTTTTATCAAGATTTATAACCAAATTATTATTTTGCAGCCAATTCACAACTGATAGTATGGTAGAATTAATCTCAGCCTCTAATGTGCTTACGTCGTCACTATTGAAAAGTAAAGTGCTGTCATCTGCAAACATTGTCATAGGATATGATGATACTGTCGGAAAGTCGTTAATATAAACAATAAATAGGGGCGGCCCGAGTACACTACCTTGTGGTACTCCATAATTTACCGTTCTCTGGCTAGATTGATATGTTGTTTCGTATTTTTTTGAAAGTCTACTAACTTTCGTTATTTGTTGCCTGTCACAAAGATAAGATTCTATTAAATTTGATATATTTCCCCTTACTCCGTATGCGTTAAGTTTATTTATCAGTATTTTATGGTCTACGCGATCAAAAGCTTTTGACATGTCCATATAAAGCGCCAGAGTTGGTAGTCTCTTATCCACTCTGCCGCTAACCATATGTAAGAAATCGTAGATGGCCATGTCAATAGATCTCTTTTTCCTAAAACCTTTCTGGTTATCAACGAATAGGCTATTTTTCTCAAAGTATGAATTAAGTTGATAATATATTGCTTTCTCGAATATTTTTGAAAAAATCGGGACTAACGCTATAGGTCTGTAGCAGGAAATATCTTCTCTGTTGTCTTTCTTGAAGAGAGGTTTAATAATCGTTATTTTCAATTCTTCTGGAAAGTAACCATGGCATATGCAAATATTGATAAGATGACTCAACACAGGAGCAATTATTGTGGATACCCGTTTAACAATTCTTGTACTTATATCGTCATACCCAGTGCTAGACGTATTCTTTAGCGACATAATAATTTGCTGAATTTCTAGTGGTATTGTTGGCGACATAAACATGGAAGCTACTGCTCTACTGCTCATTTTATGTTTATTTTTATTAATGTCTAAATTAGTAACTGGTTTCACTTGATCTACAAAGTAATCATTAAAAGCTTGTGCTATTTCAAGAGGATCAGTTAAGATTTTGTCATTTGAATTGATTTTTATTATGGTTTCGTCGGGCAAATTATGTTTATTCTTATTTTTGTTTATTACTTTCCATGTTGCTTTACATAGATTCTGAGCTGATTGTATGAAACGATTATTATGGGCTCTCTGTGTGAGATTTATAACTTTCTTCAGCCGATTTGAAAGCTTTTTAAAGTTTGTTTTATTTTGCTTATTTGGTAATGATCGGTACTTCCAAAGCAATTCTCTTTTTCTCTTACTGCAAATCCTAATGCCACGACTAATCCATTTTGCTTTTTCTTTAGTCGATATCCGTATTTTTATATTTGGAAAGCATAAATCATAAACCAACTTAAAAAGGTCATAGAATAGTTTGAATGCCTTAGCGGGATCCGTTTCATCGTATACGTCAGCAAAACTGATAGCTTTGATGTTATCTATGAATTTCTGAACATTTTCTTTTGAGTAATCGAAAAACAGCAATTGAACAACAAACGAACAGCAATTGATTTTTATAGAGAGATGTCCAACAAAAAATAAAACAAAATACATAAATAAGGGAATCATCAGATATTAAGAGGATGTACTCTTTCACTTACAGCATACACAATAAAGTTACAGAACTAACTAAGCTAACAAAGTAAAGTTATTAATAATAGTTCAAATGTTAGTTCAAAATGTAGACGAAATTATAAGACGACTAAAATATCACGGTGTATATTAAAGCAATAGTAATTTATGAAACTGTTGCATATGAAGGGTATTAAAATACGAGTGTGTATTCACACTCAATCAATTTTTTTTTCTCTTACGATGCAGGGCAAATCCAGGAAGTTATTGTCACAAAAGAGTTTCCATCTATTTTTGTAATGGAACGTTAGCGGGGGACAGCAGCACCGCTCTAGCGCATGCGCGGTGATGTGCTGGCTGCAGGCGCCATTCATACGTTTTGTTGAACTCAAATTTCGTGGGATTTTTTTATTTAGTCGGTTCAATCCCAATGTATGAGAGTAGATAAAGTAGTGTATGAACTAGGTACACTCGTGTGATACTACTATTTATGCAACAGTTTCATAAACTACTATTTATTTATCTATTAATAAACAATATCCCAATCTGAGGGCTGGTGGCGCGGGAAAAGAGTTTCTGGAAGGAGTTGGGGGAGGCCTTTGCCCAGAAGTGGGACAGTACAGGCTAAGTAACACAATAACCCAATCTTTCGCTCTGCTATCCCCGGCGAAACCATGAGCAAAAGTTCTAGTACCTACCTTATATTATTACTAGCGACTCTCCCCTTCCCACCCCTTCTTCGTACGGTTTTTACGACATGACAAAACATCGAGATTTCATTATTATATGGGAGTTTAATTAATTGAAGTACACAAAAAGCGGCACACAAAAGAACAAGAAAAGCGCCTTTAATTTATAATATATATATATATAGATAGTTTACGATGAGTCATCACCAGGGATCACACCTGTCACCGCTGGGTGGGCGGCTCGCACACCCTAGTGGGCGGCCACGTGACGCGGGAGACGGCAAGCGAGGCCGGCCTGCAGACCATGCCCACCAAGAAGTTCGAAGGATACGGCACCGACGGCAGGGTGAGTGTGTCTCATCTTTAGTCTATTCCAAAAGTATCTGATTAAAATGTAAACAAATGGAACACACTATGGACACTTCTGGAACAGACTACTGCTTATGCACGAGGTGACGAACGGGACATAGTAAGTAGTAGTAGGTTGATCGATTCTAGGTTAAATAGAACCAAAAGTAAGAAGTTTTGATTCTAAGAACTTAGTTATTAGGCGCGTTAGTTAGTAGTGCGTGTACATATTCATAGGCGTTTGTGCGTGACATTTTGGCGATTTATTTTTATATATTTATAGAAGATTTTTACGTTTATCCGGAAAATTTTCCCAAATTTTCTCCTCAAGAACCTTCCTCGAAATTCAAGGCATATAAAAAAAAAATGCTGCTTTGGTCCAGCCGTTCTCGAGTTTTACGCTGAGCAACACCTTTAGTGATTCATTTTTATTTATATATTTTTTTATTTATTTATATAGATGAAAATGATATCGGCTATGGACTGGCCACAAATTTTCACCGATCTTTTCGCCGAAAGCGATGAACTTAGTCAACCTCCAGGCATTTTGAAATATGCCAGATAAGACTGTGTGCATACTGTTGTATGCACTGAATAAATGTTTTACACACAAAAGCACAATTAAATGATAACAAATTACTAGCATAAATATAAAAACAAGATGCCAATAAACAAAAAAGAAAACATAAGTACATAAAGAAATGGAGTGACATTATGACTTGTTTTCAAAATACTAAATAAATTTGTTGCATTCCACAATGTGGACTTAGGAGTTAGGTTTACAAGAACATGATTGTTGTGAATCCTGTCGGGCACAGCGAAGTAGAAGAGAGGAAGAGGACTCCTTTTTAAAGAACTGACAGAATCCTTTCGTTCAGTTGTACATGATGGAGGACGATATGCAGCCATGCGCGGAATGTAACAAGTGGTCTACTGACGACCCGGGAAACGCGGCGCACTCCGCCACGCCCACCGGCGGTGGCGGGGACCAAGCCAGGGGCTGAGCGGGGCAGTGGACCAGCGGCTACTGAGGAAAGAGGCGGTGATAAAGGAAATGGTAAATGGAAATGGTAAATGGAAATTTATTTTAAGTAGACTGTTGAGAGAGCTACAAGGATATTTTGGCGCCTAAATACTCGTAACTTGACAGGGCGACGTTGTTGGTCAACTTTTGTGAAATTGTATCATAGAATTTGTATTGACGCAACAAGATGGCGTCCTTCGTTCCTTGTAACTTGGTTTACGTCGAACTTCTATTGGCCATCAACGGATGGAGAGGCTGTCCCTGTTTCCGTGTCCGCTACTCCAGCAACAAAATGTCTTCTTGAATTAATTGAGTTCAACGAATAATTAGAGCGTAATCTGCTGTAAATGTGCGCCAAATAAAAAAAAAAAACATACATTGAAAAAAAAAAAACGAATCTTGTTGGAGTAACGTTGTTCCAGCAGAAAGAGTTTAAACGAATGACCGGAGAAAGAAATAAAGTACATGGGCCTTCGATCATATTGATCGAAGGCGGCTAACTTATATTTATTTTGTGCGTAAAAGCGGCAAAAAACAACATTTGTGTGTCTTAAGGTTATAGATATTTTTCATTTCCTGCTGGAGTAACGTCGAACACCTCCTGCCCCCACAAACATCAGCTTTTTAAGGTTTTGTTTAACGGGATTCCTTTTTTTTTTTGCAGAATCTTCTAGGATGATTAGAACGCCCGTCATTTATGTAATGTTTTTTTTGGATATTTATAATAAAACCGCATATTTCATTTATTTTTTATTTTAATCGTACAAAAATAAATAAATAATTTACATTCTTTGTAAAAGCATTATGTACAACTTACAACGCCATCTATTGATTAAAATCTTAATTGAGTTACGAAAATTTAATGCAGTGATAAGTAAGGTGAGTTAGATACTTAAATACAAAATTTAAAAAAATAAATTTAGACAATGAGAACTTGAGGCTGTACGAACAAATTCAGAGGCTCTAAATGAGTTCAATAAGTAGGTAGATAACACTAATAGTACCCACCCTCTCTGGGGCCGCGTGATAGATTACAGCCCACTCCCACTCGAAGAGAGGAGGCCTGTCCCAGCAGTGGGAACATTATAGGCGTAGTGTATGATGACACTCATATTGCGATTGCGTTTTCTTTACTGTTCAACACAATGGTCTTGGAAATGTTACAGATCTACTCACGAAACATAGTAATAATGTAAATTAATTAGAGCCTTGGAAGGACAAACAAAGGCAAATCTTATATTTTTTCTTCATTTTATGTAAATGTGCAGTGCATTATATCAGCGTCGACAATAAATTTTATCAATTATTACAATAAATAATTTAAACTCGATTAAATAGCTTTTTTAAATAATTTAACTAAAATAAATAATAATTTACGAGAGAATTGCCGTTTGACAAAATCAATTATTTGGTAACAATAAATACGAACATAATGTGAAGTCGCCAGGTGATGATGATGATGATGTTAGATGTAGGAACGACTCGTATATGGCTGATGGCGTATAGTCATTCGTAAGGCCGAAGAGTTGCCTCTCACCGAGCGATTGTATAATCGACCACGCGATTAATAGTCGTCTCGGTTTCATAAGCTCTATGTACAATAAACGTCACAAGATTTATTTATAATTCACATTCGACAAATCGATCATAACAATCCATTTCGTCGCACATTTATTTTTCAAATAAATAAACAGTGACACTCACCCGTGAACCCTAACTACGTAAAATGCTATGACTAATTACAACTAAGGAATAAATAAAAATAAATAATTTGTTAATCACTGGCGACACTATCAGATGTCTTGCCTTCCGTGAACAATATGTACCAATTTCAAAGTTCATCAGATATTATTATGACTACTATAAAAAATATGATAGAAGAAAATCTTATGATATATGCTTATCATTAAGATATTGTGTACTTAGAATAATATGTTATGCATCCTGTACACAATAGTTCAAGGATTAAATTACTTCACAATCATTGTACCACCTACGACGGTTGATGAGTCAGAGACGAAGAATGTCTACAGACGACCATATCGCAACCAGGGCAGGGCCTATTGCACGCATGTCTTCGTCTTTATGCTCGTAAACTATTGTAAATAGCCTCTCTGCATATTCTTTTTTGGAAGGTTGATACTCGTAAACACAGTATTGAGCCTACAGGTTGGTTCCCATTGGTCGTCTTAGACTGCATTTCCTGCCATATTAGCAAATATTCTCATATGATCTTATTTTAGTGTCTATTCTCACAACTTAGTAACGATTCGTTATAAGTACATTTTATAGTTTCACTGGTTACTCAGGAACTAATGGTGTTGTTTCAATGCGTTCAAATGTCTGAACTTATTCAGCCATCAATTTTTTTTTATTTTAAAAGTCCATAATTTTTCGCAATAGAAGATTTTGCAACTTTCCTTATTTTTCACATGGTTTCTTGCATTGTTTTGATTTAGTTCAAGGGGGTTGCCTTTGATATGATCAGAATAATACAGTAAAATCTAATTACAGTTCTTTAAAATTGACCTTTCAAAAGAGGTCCAATAATTTAGTTGGTATTTTTTTCTAAAGAACAGATTAATTGCAAAACCTTCTTGCTAACATCTTCTGAATTCAATAAATTAATCATATTTACGGGATTCTCAAAATCATTAGAGACCTTACCAAAACCGTACTGTATGCCATGAATTCTTAATACTAGTTAATTTAACACTGTCAATAAACAGTTCGTTCATGGAACTTCTTATGATGGTGATGATGAGTGGTACGGGCCAAGGTAGGAATGCCTACAGAAGGCCGGTGAGGTCCTAGTGCAGGTCACATCTGAAACGATGGCAGTCGTGGTCTCTGCTGGCCTGCATGACGTCACCAAGCTGGTGCGCCACTGCTGATGCGCTTGCGCCGTCGCCGCGGGAGATGCTGGAATGTTACATGAACGGTGTTAGTATAGAGTAATTTATAGTCTTTTTTATTTTCATTGTATGGGTAGTAGAGTTGCTGAGGTAAACATATTATTATATTTCCCAACATTTCTAAAGTGTCGCTATAAATCTGTTAAAATACGGAGTTTCAGATAGCATAATGTATGATGACGGGGCAGTAGTCAAGAGGTAGAAAGAATGGAATCTTGCAAAATGTTTCTATAAGTCTGGGTTGTGTTACGACCGATAGCTCGAACATTATGCTGTTGGAAATGGACATGTTGGCCAAAGATTTGTGTAAACAATGTCACCATCTTCAATGAGTTGACAATCAAGTCTTCCCTTAGCTAACTTTTACCGGTACTTAAACACTACGTTTTTAAACAAAGCGCAGGCGCTGGTAACCCCTCAAAGGGTCATGGTGCCGCTTTCACACCGCCATGGTTTATGACTTCGGCGAGAAACTCCTCATTGTCACTCTTGTTTGTTTCAAGTTTCTTTTTTAGTTTCCGTTTTCCCTTTTAAATTTAATAGCTGCATGGGTGGCCGTATTAAGCTACAAGTTATGCTGCAATTATTATGCCGTGATTTAAAATTTATGGAGTTCGTAAATCGATAATGATTGGAATAATGTCTCGTACGTTGTGATTTGCGGTTTTAAAAACTTGTTTATGAATTTATGCCATTCTGGGTATTAACGAGGGGCCAAAATAAATAACTTACCATGTCTGAATTCATTGCTTCTCTTTGGGAGCAATGAATTCAGACATGGTAAGTTATTTATTTTAGTAAAGTAAGGCTTTGTAATATTCATAGATTTTGTATATGCTTTCGATATAGTTAGGCACAGTGGCATACATATCCATGTATGCCACTGTGCATACATGGATATGTATGCCACTGTGCACTGTGCTTTGTGTATAACATATCCATGTTATACACAAAGTCTGTATGTTAATATAGTAAATATTTTCGGATACTAAAATGAGGTGCTTATTTCAAACAAAATCAAAGTTGGAGTGCCTCAAGGGTCCAATTCTAGAACCGATCTTGTAGCGACCACTTTTCGTAATTATCAAATAAAAACCAAATTTTTAAAGATTTCATAACCTAATAAAATTGAATAAATCAGTGCAAACTAAATAACTTTTTCAAAAGGTTTTCAATTGCCAATCAAGTTGAGACACCATAAAAACCCAATCTAGCTCAGTCAACATGGGAAATGCTTGCACGATGTTGCTTTAGCAGTAACATTCCCAACAGAGAGGTGGCGAAACACATTGCGAACTATACGAAACTACGCAATTTAGCGTTTATAATTAGAGAGGTACTATGTGCTATTGTTTGAAAAGCTGAATAACCTTTGAAAACAAACGATACAGACACATGAACGCGCCCAGTGACCTAGATTAATATCGGTGTACGTCTATTATGGCATATTCTCACAAAGCAATGTCTTGCCCAACTTATTAAGATCGTTCGTAGAGAAAGAAATAATTTTTAATCCAGATTTAATTCTTTGACCTAGTAAGATTTAAAAAAAATATATCAACCAGATTCAATAATCCGAAATGATTCATATTCCGTCTCATAATAACCAACATCTAATTTTGTTCAGGCTATTCTGAAAGCTAATTCTTAGAAATTTCCAAATCCATAAGATTCGTCTCCTAATTGCCGGAAAATGTTGAAGAGATGTCATCAAAGTGGTTCGTTCCAAGGTTCCTATGCATCAACCTCTAAACCATTTATTTGTATTCAAATAATAGTCATAACCTGAAATCGTTTATCGCGGCTTCGGAACATGTAATAATTCCGTTCGGAATGTGGTCGGAACACTTTCACCAGTTCTGAACGCACCTTGTTACGTAATAGTTAAGTTTTTTGGCGGCATGCCGTCTGTGAGCGTGCAAGTGGACAAAAACTTGGTATATATATATATATGGTATATATATATATTAGCGTTTCGAGCCGCTGGAAAATGTTGATTGATTTGCTGCCGGTTCATATCTATTATTAAAAAGAGGTCAAATTTGTTTGATTGTTTGTAAGTTTGTATGGGGGTATTCTCCGGAACTAGCGGTCGGATTTGAAAAAATATTTTTGCATTGGATAGCCCAAATCTTGAGGTAGGTTATAGGCGCGGACGAAGTCGCGCGCAGAAGCTAATACCTAATATTTACTATCGATCGCTTGTATTTGTTGGTGCGAACAAAAAGTTATTTTTGTGTTAAGACACGTTTATATGAGGAACGTAGGATTGTGACTGTTAACATTTCTGATCCCTTAATCTATCTGAAGATATTGCAGAAGTAGATCGTTCTAAACTTTTTCTGAAGTTTAATAAAATTGCAATAACTTGAATGACCGAGCTACGATACCGAGATTGGTTAAGTTTCAGATGAATGTAATGACATTACATTTTGGAGCAGAAATGTGAATGAACCAACAGAAAACCACGGTTGAGACCTGGATGACAGTTGCATACACCAGGAAGCACGGCATGAAATGGACGGGCTCATTCTCCGCAGTGGGTGGAACCTACTGCTGAATGATACATTTTGCAAGAACTCAAAAGGCCTTATTTAGCGGATATGGACAAAACGAGGTAAAGTTGGAAAATCAGGCCGCTTTTTGCCTCATTCAGATTAATATCTAAAGATCAGCGCTACAAATAAATCAATGAAAGCATGGAAAAAAGAAAGACAAGTTTCAAGCAGCTACTTACAGCGCTTGACACCAAATTCGCAAAGCGATCTTCGCTTCTTTATTAGCACGCAATCCGCCGGTCATGACATAACGGTTATGTGATGTTACGTCAGCATTCCCCGCGCGGTGTTCGATATTTGAAGTTTTATTTACACAGATTTCTCTCTTTATTTTATTTTCTGTCCAAGTAGGACAGGTTGTAATGATTGTACCCGGAGTTATGGTACAGCGGAATTATCTAATTTAGGCAGTATATGACTTATGTGGTTTCGTTGCTTTTTTCTCGGTTGTAATACAAAAATTGACTAACGCTAATCTTGATAATATTATTTTTACGTTAAGATTTCGTGAAACTTGTTATTTTTATAATTTTAACGTAGCTAAAAGTAAGAACGAGAGAAAATCCAGTTTCTTTTCACGCGGAAAAGCGTTCTTATGAGAGTAATAAATTCCGACACACAATTGATGCTCTATATTCCACTAGCATTTTATTACGCATGCACTTTCGTGCATGTAAAAATTCACTGGATTCTTTAGCCGTCCCACGTAACAACACGACACCAAATTTACCAAATTTGAATAAATTCCTCTTCAAAGTTTCTACTCCAGTTTGTGAGCGTTTGATGGGTCGCGCGCGCATGCATATTAGCAAAACGGTCGTGTTTTGTTGCGGCCGCGCGGGTTACGTGACGGACGGACGCAGAAAGAGAAAGTGTAGACGTAATGCATGCTAATGTAACCGGTGTTAATGTTTTGTCACGTGGCTCAGCGGTCAAATCGAAATATTTTTGATATTTATAAAGCTTCGATAAGGTGAGTAGGCAACCTGCTGGTTCAGCTAAAAAATTGTTTTATTGTTTTGAGATAACTTGAGGAAGCCAGATTGTTTGTTTGGAGGTTTCTAATGACAGAAGCGTGTCAGGAGCCGTGTAAAAGCCACACAACCATTTAAAAGAGACTACGGAAATAGAAAGAACCTCCATGTGTTCAGAAGGAAGCCTTGTAAAAAAACAAGCAAGAAAAAAAAAAGCCACAGTTGATGGTCGATGTTAACATATATAATTAAAAGAAAACGTAACAGCAGGTGTTTAGTATGCAAGTTACCCGAGGTTTGAAACTTTTACAACTACGGTGAATGTGCAACCTGCTGGTATTTGTTTGTTACGAAATCACGACAAGTTATTTTTGTCAACTGGTTTGAATAATCTATTCATACTTTATTGCGTTGCATATTGCTATTGAAAACTCACTAATAAATACAGCTGTAACGGAAACATGATCGATTATCATCACACGATTGTAGGCGTATGTTTGCCTAATTAACTTGTTTACATGGGTACAGTGAGAAGGGGAGAAAAAAAAAATCGAAGCAAGCGAGCGGCCAACCCGTCATACTTATCATACAAACGCTCGTACGTGATTATGGCGTTGTAACACATTTTTCTTTGAACTTTTTAAACTAATATGTATCTTGTGCACTATATCTAGGTTTCCATGAAAGCAAAAAATAAAAATATTGAGAAAAAAAAATAGTACTTATAAGCCTTCAAAAATCTGCTTTTTTGCACAAATTTTACCCGAACTTTATACATAATTGTTAAAAGTAAAGAAAACATTTGCATAGAAACCTCGCACATGTAATGGAAATTCTAAATATCAAACATTTTTTTCACAAACTTGTAAGGTTTACTCAAAAACACGTATTTCCTGATACAACTTTTTACACACTATTTATCGTACAATGTTATCGCGTTCTCGCTTGTTTATTAGCAGTTCTCACTTGCGCTCGATGAAACAACAAGCTTTTCGACCACGCTCGCGTTGACGATAGACGGACCGGGAAGGGCCCTCTTAACATTGAAGAGCTTGGGGGAGAGCTAGCAGAGGGACATCATTGGGACTATAATGAAAATAGAGATCGTACTAGCATGTAAAAACGTTATGCTATGGATATGGAAGAAAATAGAGCGAGATAGGCTGAATATCATCATCACAGGTGAAATGATTTAATTACAAAGATAGCAGGCAGGAGATTATTGGATTTTGTAGCTAACTAATAGAAACATTCCGTTAGTATCATTTGGGCACTGTTTTATAACAAACTTTCCTCGTTAGACCAGATGACAATTTCCCAACACCATTCAATAAAAAGGTCATAGAAAAGGACACCGGAAACTATATAATTAAGTACCCTACATCTATACTAATTATCGTGTAGAGTAAACCATCTCAATTAAAAACAGTATCTGAAGCAAACAAAGCGTATGTTAATGTTAGAGTGTTAGATGAAAGTGTAGTTATTAAGTAATCGCTCGTTATCAAACGCTCGCGCATGAGATGGTCAGATGGGGGCGAATCATCGCTTTCTCTCGGTTTCTAATAGGATCCGCTCACTCGTGTCCTTATGTAATGGAGTCGGGTGACATTGTGGCGCCGGCGCCGGGTTCAGGACTTAAAAGACGTCATTGGGACGATGGTAGTATGTATGGTGTTTATCTTATTATCAATTATATTATATAACTGGCGAAAACTATTGGTGCACCTCTGCCTAAACCTACAGGGAAATGAGGCGCTATGTTATTTTGTTAGGTTAAATTATATTAATTGAATGTTGTTCATCTACCTTAGGCCAAGACTGTTGATATTAACAAAGTTTGATTGTTGCACCCGGATTAACTTGCATGACCGCTTTACAATTTTGTATTCGAATATTTCATAGTTTACCTATAAGTAATTGATACGTTGTGAATATTATAAAAACAAAACAATAGTTGAATATTCAGGCTCATGTCTGGTTTATCGATCGCACATCAACACTCTTTATTAGCATCGTCAAATCAATCTGCCTAGCCTTTTCCCAACTATGTTGGGGTCGGCTTCCAGTCTAACCGGATGCAGCTGAATACCAGTATTTCACATGGAGCGACTGTCTATCTGACCTGGTAAGACTGCTTGTCAGACTTTCGGGCTGCTGATGATCCGTAACGACTATCAAAGATCCACGAATTACAGCCGGGATGGAGGCACGGAGGAGTCTCGGTATTTACTGAAGGTGGACAAGGTTGAAATCCATCCAAGAACCAACCCCAGCAAGTGCAGCTTTACCTGATGATCGACCCGTGCGGCTGTTATTAATTAGCCACGAGCTCCTCTTTACTAGCATCGTGTATATTTTTAATACAGATTGTCTAGTTAAGTAATGATGTCGTTATATCTATAATGTTATTGGTCATGTTTGAATTGAATGCACGACTTCTCATTGATATTTATAAACATCACAACTAAAGGGCCTTCGCACAAAAGTTTAAAGTGAATATCGTGACTGATCTTGTGCAAGAATCCTCTGGTTGTTGCAACTTTATAGGGCAAACTGTTCTAGATTTACTTAGAAGGTATTCTGAGCTGAGCTAATGTTAGAAATGAAGAATGTTGAGCTCTTTAAGTTCTGAGTTGAGTTACACGACTACTGACAAACGCTTCTAATGACTGGACAGGTCCAGTCAAATTTGTGTGGCTCTTTCCTCAAAAGACCATTTCAGACACGGATCTACATGATCCACATGATCTGACCAATATTATGTCTGGACTTTAAAGACTTTGACCCCTGAGTTTGTTTCACCATTTCTTCTCAGGGGTAGTCAGATATAAAATGTCAACTCCATCAAGCTTATAATTTTTTCATTTGCGTGTAAAAATGATTCCGATATCCTATTTACAAATAAACAATTTCATATCTGGGTATTGAAAAAAATGTTTACTTACAGCTTTAGTAGCGACTCCATCTTCTTTTCCATCGCGAAGAGCGAATCAGAAGGCTGTGACGTTAACACTTTGCAGAACGTGAACTTCGCACACTGAGAATCTCTCCAGTCAGTCTGCTTCACTAAGTCCATGGCTGCTGACGTCAGCGACGACGAGCTCGACCCTCCGTCTAGATGTTGCAAATCATCAGGCAAGTCCTCATTTAAAGACCGCTTAACAACGTGTTTTCGCTTCACTCTCCTCAAACGAACGCCTTGATAACTTGGCTCTTGGAAGAAGTTCAGAACATCACGCTTGGATCGAGTGGTCTCACCGTCCGGTGACATAACCACGTACACATTTTCACTTGGCATCTTGTAGTTGTCGTCGTAAACTTTTTGACTGCTTAGTATTTGTCTATCTATATCGTACGGAGTTCCGAAGGACCGCTTGTGTTCTTTCTCTATCTCATCTTGGATGTCTTCTTCGCTCAAGCCAGCGCTGCGCATCAGGTTCACATCTAACAGCCTGCCCATAGCGACCGCCCCGAGTCCTAGCGCCGCTCCGCCTGCCATCAAGCCGATAGCTGGTAACATACCAGGAGCACCTGATGCTGCTGCCACTACGCCAATTTTGTCTTGAGCATACCTCTGTGATTGGATCGAATTGGAGGGATATAGACCTAAATTAGACGAAATCTTCTGTGTGGCCTCTACAATGGGGTCAAAGACAGGCTGTGCCACTTTAGCAATTGGGTCCATTATAGGTTTAGTGAATTGTTGTACTGTCTGGCTTGCGGTGTTGAATGTGTCCTTCATTGAGTCAGTGAATCTCTTCCAAAGAGATGGCTCGGGCACTCTTTTTATGTACGCGTAGTTGTTGTAGGGATACCTCGCGCTTTGGTATGACTGCGGGTTGTGGCTGTGATCGTAGTAAGAAAACTTGTTGTATTCATCCTCGTAGTACTTATTAGCATTAATAGATGTCTGCTGGGAGCGTTGCTGTCCGTAGCCGTTGACTGGTTCCATTGGATAAGGGTGAGCACTTTTCGGTACGGTATTGGTGTAGTATTTAATTTTTCGTTCTTTATTTTCGTAATTCTCCACGTTATCGCGGGTCGCTTTCGCAGGCTGAACTCCTAAGTCAGGATGAGCGTACTGTAAGACGGGGTTCCTAACACTCTCATCAAAGCCCGGCCTTGCATTTTTAGGTGTGTACAGTGCGGAGTTGGGGAAACTGACTGCTCCGGGGTGTTGAAGCATACGTCTTTGGATGTGGCTCTCAGCGAATTCCATATCGCCATTGTGCGACCTCGAACTGCGTCCACTGAAGTAATCACGTTTCGATTCTTGCTCGTTAATTTGCTTAATATACTCGATGAGTTTCGAGTTTGCAACTTTCGAATTATCAGCTTTAGTGAAAGGACCGTAGCCGGATTTGAGATAATAATTGTCTTTTTTCTGTTTGTACGAGTATGTTGGGTTGTCGCTCGCCACGTACGGGCCGCTGTCAGAGGGTTCGAATTGCAAGTTGTCGAATTTGGTGAATGGACCGTCTTTGGGTTCGAAGTTGTCATCTTTTGTGAAAGGTCCGAAGCTCTGTGCGGGGTCTGTAGCGGCAATGTCAGGGTACACGTCAGCTTCAGGGATTGCTTTAGGCGGAGTGTAGCCTTCGGGGTAAGGCTGCAGTTCTCCATTCACAACTCTCGCGTTGCGCCAGGTCTTTTTGTCTGATTCATCATCAGGCATTCTCACGCCTTGGATTTCTGGAATTCCGTCCTCACCAAGTGTTAGAATAGACCTGCCACGCTTATTGTTGTACTTTTCGATTGCCTTCTTTAGGTACATTGGTTCAGAATTTATGACGACGGGGTCTGGTACATTGTAGGACTTTCCTTCTCCCTCAGAAACTTTAGTGCTCACAACTTCAATATACACTGGGTTTCTATCGTTCTTAATGACAGGGTTGTGGGGATCAAACCTGTAGCTTTTAATTGGGCCACCATAGTCAAAAAGACTGGTTGATGTGATGTAGACCTTTTTGTTTTCTGTCTTTTTCTCATTGTCGTATGTGGGGTAGTAGTTTAAGGTCTCAGGATCAGCTTCAGGTTTCTTCCCATCTTCCTGTATAACTGATTCAGGGTATACTGACACTGGCGACCAGTTACCATATTCTGCTTTGACGTCAGTCACTTCTTCAGGGTTTTTGTTGCGGTTCAGGTAATAGTCGTAGCCAGCGAGATCGCTGTTGACTGCGCCCATGAAGCTTAGTTTTCTTTCGTCTCTTGTTTCACTTTTGTTTTTGTTTTCTTCTGTGTTGTTGAAGTTTGACACCGTGGTTCTGAGGGAAGCTGTGGTCGGTGCAAGAGTAGTGCTACTCGCATACGTGGTGGACTTATCCTTCTTCTTGACGATCAGTTGTGTGACATGTCCGGTCTTCGTTCTGACGTTGAGTGTTTGTGTGTCAAGAGGGTTTAGACTCCTGGACACTTTGAGTTCTGTCCTCGTGGTCCTTGAAGGTAGGATGGTTGTCCTTATTGTCTTCGTGGTAGTGGTGTTCTGTTCTGTGACCTCTGCTAGTGCAGCGCAGAGAAGGCACAGTATGGCGCCTACCCGTATTACGGGAATCATCTGAAACAAGAAATAAGGAAGTCGTTAGTCTAGTTATTTTGACATAGAAACTGATTTGTGGAATAACTTATCACCTAATTGCTGTTATATTTATTTTTTATAATTATATACGATTAATTAACGTTCTATGAGCCTCATATATTTAAAGTGAAAGTGAATCACTTATATTTGTTTGAGTACTCTTCACGGTAGCTGGTTTCTTTATTTTACTTCCTTTATATTACTGTTCAGTGACTTGGTTGCGGCCAATTTGTGGTTGTAAACTTGGGGAAGCAGAGCGTCAAGTACTTCAGTTTAGTTTTAGTTTTATTAATGCTGCGGCCGCATCTGCGTCTATCGTGACAAGGCAATGCGTGCCGAAGCTTCTTATATTTTGATCGCTAAAAAGTTATCGCGCTAATGCGGTGGTCACATTAGCGGTTTCGCCACGTTTATTATGTACCGCCACCCGGTCGATAAGTGCTACGTAGCCCGAACTATCGCGACAATAACCGATAATGGTTGGTCACATCTGCGTGAATCGTATTGCTGTGCGAAGCTTCGTCACGATAGATGCAGATGCGGCCACAGCATTATTAACACAGGCAGCTTCCTTCTTGTCTCGTACTAAATTAGGTCAAACCGCTACTATTGTTATTGCAAGTTATTTTTAACCAGAAAAGCAGTAATGAGTAATCATTATTATGACTATTGACTTATAATCATTTATTAAACTATATATCTAGTAGCCGTTTATAAAGGGTTTGCCTAACAGAATATTTCTTACGTGTTTACTTTACTTTTCTCTAGTTTCTTTTCACAATTCTCATTTACCACAAAGTGAACGTGCAAGAAGCGCATACGTCTGTGACGTCACGTATCGATCACATAATCACGTATCGATTTCTTTAATTTATCGAGTGAAGGTAATAGCGTTAGTTTGATGCTTTGCTGCGAGTACCAATCACGAAAACTATAGAAAATACGATGATCATAGTGAAATCATGATCGTACGCACAGATTCTACACATTACGGATACATATAGAAAGTGTGGAAGAAATGCGTCGGAGTGAAGTTCTGTTTTCCAACAGTCGCGGTGGCGGGTGATATTTATGAAATTATGGGTTTGTTTCTCGGACTGATGCGCAGGCGCGCCTATTCAATATAGCAGAATAGCAGCCTGAAAGATACTTATCTGAAAATGATGACCCTAATGAATTACTTCGTTTGAACTCTTCAGATTAAACGAAGGACTTTGGCAACCGAATACCTAAGCAATACTAATTTTGAACGCTGATCTAATCTAAATGTGAAAAACTGTCCTATCCTTTTAATTGGATTGCGAAGATCTAGGAAAAAATCACTCTATTATTATTACTTATTTAAGGACTTAGTCGAGCTTTAAGAATTGAAAAGATTGGGCAGTCAGTAACCAATCCTATCCTAGTGGACCTACCTTCTCCTGCCACAACCAATACGTATGATACATAACGGAAATGTGCGCTCGTGACAGTGAATATAATGTTGTTGCGTGTTAACTTGACAATTTAACTATTATAGTTGACGTGGGCGTGAGCGAGCATTGAATTTGTTTGTTATGTATTCCGGCGTGTTGATGAGGAAAATATTAATTACAGGATGGACAGACTAGGTATGTGTAATTAGTGCTGTACTGGTTTTGGCTGTGACACTTGCATCAATTGTATATTTTTTATTGGTTAGTTGTTTTTTTTTGTCCACCAAAATAAAAATTTGGTATAGACAACCGATCGGAAAAACAAATCGTCAGAGCATTGCTTAGTCTTTTTAATTGCTGTCAACTAAACAACTCTATCAGGCCACAAAAACGGCAATTTATAATGCTCGTGGTGTTTATATGCAATCAAATGATATATTTTTCTTATATTAAGTTATTGGTTTAATCACTACTAAATCAGTTGAGAAGTACTTAGGAACTTGACACATATTAAAAGGCAATCTATAACTAGGTACAATACTTCACATGCTTGTTTGTAGAATAACTCACCCGTCGCATCCAGGATCGTTATTTTTTGAACCCTAAGCTGTTATACCCATATGTAGTGAAGTGACACGTTCTGCAAGCTTTCTACCGATTGATCGGTTAAGCATCGATTATTCGCAATCGCATCGATTTGCAAAAAAGTCTGATTAGTGAGCTATTAGTACCGAGTCATTACGGGTGAAACTCGTACATATGCGAACAGTCATTATGTTTAGTCACCACCGGAAGTTGACCGAGCATGACGGCGTAGATTAAGCGAAGCGATAGCTAAGCTTTAAATTGTGTGGCCAGTAAGCCGTGATGCAATTTGTGTTTGGATAATTGAATGTTAGGGCTTACGGAGTTGAAATATAACATCAAATATCTGCCAGTGAAAGGTCCGCCAAAATCGGCCGGCCGTTTCGAAGATTAGCCGGACGAAACAGACAGACGGACAAATTTTTTAAATAACTGTTACTTTGACATAACAAACAGACATTACAATTTTAGTAAATTTGTATAAATAAATTTATTTAAATAAATCGAAACCTTTTAGTTTTACCACGAGACGGTACAGATCAGAACGGTATTTTTGATAGATTAACTGTGATTAGAATGCGAACGTTCATAAAAATACGATACTTGCCCCTCAGGGGTCACTGGATTCTCATCGCATATTCTGACCACCGCATCGTAAATGATCGCTCTATCACTGGAATGGAGTCATCGGTACAATCAAAGGTTCTACAACAGACGTCTTCTTATGTCGGTTCCGTTGCGCGTGCGCCGTGGATGTCGTCGCCGGTCCATCACTAAGTGAAAACTACAGGATACTGACGGACGTGTTACATGGTCAAGTGATTCTCCTATTATTAAGAGATTATCCCTTTTTTGGTTATGGAAATGTAATTATGGAGATTACTGTACAATGAGTGAATTATTAAGGTTACGTTACGTTTACTGGCTATTATAACAACTGGTACGCTTCTATGATTATACCAGCATTACTAAAACGAAAAGCCATGTTCAAGCAAATCTGACCGTGGCGTCTATTATAAATTTACGAAATTTATTTTCAAAATGTTCATTAAAAAACTATTTCTCGTACATCATTTTACATAGTGAACCTCCGCTTTCCTAACGCTCGCATCTGAGCAAACTGATGAAGGTAACCGCGAGGTTAGCGCGAGGTTTAACCACGGAACAATTAACCACGCTCTGTTAACGTCAGTATCTGTACGTACATCTGTGTAATTATATGTTTGTATGGATCGCCTTTTCCGCTAATTAGCTTGTTGGTCAGCTTTTTATTTATTGTAATTTGTGCGGTTTCGGTACTAGTGTGATAAGGCAAATAGGTGCGAAATGTGGGTATCCGGCTTATAAGTGGTTGTTATAGAAGTTAGGATAAGGTTAAAGTAGAGAATATATATCGCGATATATCGCCTACACAGTTCAACATATTATAGTCGGCTGCATACAATATTGCAGTAATTTTTTCTTGACTCTTAATTTTTGTATTTCCTTCCATAAACCATTAGATTCCCTTTAGAGTTATGAAAATAATTACGAGACTGACTTTTCTCGAGCTTATGATTTATGCAATTAGCCAAGAATGTTAACGACAAAAAGCAGATCGATGTAGCCTATTTTGATTTTCAGAAGGCTTTTGACCGGGTTGATAACGACATACTTCTATATAAACTGGCATTGGCAGGTTTCTCTGTGACATCGCTTAAATTCTTCGCAAACTATCTGCACGACCGCAAGCAATTTGTAACATATAAAAATACCAATTCAGAGCGCTACTCGGTCACTTCTGGTATAGGGCAGGGCACTAACCTTGGGCCCCTTCTTTTTCTAATAGTAGTTAACGATCTTCCCACATATGTAAAACACTCCACAGTCATAATGTACGCTGATGATGTCAAAGTTGCTCTTCCTATATCTAATGCTAGTGATATGGCCACACTTCAACTCGACATCGACAACATTCATGCTTGGAGCACTTTAAACAACCTCAATCTAAACATTAGTAAATGCGCGGTCATGACCTACTCAAAGGCCACACAACCCATACACAACATCTACACTATGAACAATGAGCCCCTGAAACGCATTTTAACCGTACGCGATCTGGGTGCTCAGTTTGATCCACATCTTACATTTAACCAGCACATACTACAGAACTGCAACAAGTCCCGCAAAAACTTAGGTTTTGTCTTGCGTCAGGCCAAAATTTTTACAAATCGTCAAGCACTGGCCATGCTGTACAACTCCTTCATTCGCAGTTTGCTAGAGACTAACTGTGCAATCTGGAGCCCCCATGAAAAAGTGTATACACTGGCCATTGAAAAGGTTCAGAAGTCTTTTGTCCGCTACCTCTACTTAAAACTGTATGGATATTATCCGTACATGTACCCAACACCATTTGTGCTAGGTATGGTGGGCTATCAAAGTTTAAAAGTAAGGAGAAATCTTAGTCTCGTTAAATATTTCATCCGCCTAATTCGTGGCACATATTTCAATTCATTTTTATTACAGCACATCCCCTTTAACATCCCACTACCCATTAGACACACACTTCGCCCTCGCCAACGTCCTCTATTCTTAATACCTCAAACGAGTACCATAACCCTCAAGGCCAGTCCCTTGTACCTAGCCCTCACCCATATGACATTTTGAACAACATTTTGCTGTATGACGAATTCTCGGATGTCTTTGCGAGTACTGAACTGGGATTCCTGAACACTGCTACTCGATACCTGGAATCCATTGCCACTCCCAGTACAATCTCCTTGGAGTGAATTAATTAATTAATTTGTTATTAATAATTATATTCCAATTTTTATCCTAATAATTGTATTCCAATTTTTATCCTAATAATTTTATTCCAATTTTTTTATCCCTATTATATCTAATCTTATCTAATTTTGTCTACATATTTTTATCAAATTTTTGCCTGATCTTGACTAATTTCGTTTTCAACATATTTTGTCTACTTTTATGTAATCTAATCTAATTTTATGATTGTATGTGTAATTACTAATAGATATTGACCTATAACTTGTATGTGTGGTGCAAACTGTTAGTATAAGTTGGTTTTTTAAATAAATAAATTCATACAAAAACTACACGAACTGTATCTAATACATATTGTAACATTATTTGTAGTCACGTACAGCAGTAAAGCTTAGAGAATTACGATTACAAGCTGTAGTATAAGTTAATAGCTGGTCCAGTCTATGAGGCTATGACCTGCTGCGACCTTTACGTAATGTTTGATTCAAGGTACTATTCCGTAGCCGACCACAGGCGGAAAGTGCAGGTGACGTGTATTCTTACGTATTTCTTGTAGGCGATATGTCGCTACGTAAGGTATTTCATAGAAATTCATAGAAACCAGTCGTGTCGTAGCGACACGTCGCCTGCAGTTGCCGCCTGCGGTCAGCTACAGAATGGTACCTTTATATATTTTTATGAAGGCGATGTGTCGCTAGCTACGGAAGGTATTTCATAGAAATTCATTAAAACCAGTCGTGTCGCGACACGTCGCCTGCAGTTGCCGCCTGCGGTCGGCTACGGAATGATACCGTTACAGGGTGGTATAACGTCTTGTATTGAGTAAGTAATTGAAATTTAATGTATTGTTTTTACATGGTACCTTAAAGATAAAAAGTACAGTCTCTAGACCGACGGACCTGCAGTTCCAAGGTTGTTAACCGCATAGAAAACAATATATATTTTTTTTTTTTTTAAAAACGTTGCCCCACACTAAGAATTTCTTCTTGTATCGTGGGTGCGTTTGCACACATAGAAACTCACATACACTAACACCCAGACCCGAAACAACGACTTGCAGATCATACAAATATTTGTTCCGTGCGGGGATCGAACCCGCGACACGTTGCGCAGCAGTCGATCGCTCAGCCACTGCGCCAACCGTGTCGTCAAACGATACGACGATGATTTTATACGACCGATAGTAGTTTCGAGTTGAGTTTTCACCGCTGCACAAACTAAGTGTCTGTACTTGTGAGTTTTGTGTGTTAACCATTTGAATTTTAATCAGGATTCATTGAATAGGTACCTACTTGCTTCAACTGCCTGCCATTTTTTGGATTTCCAAAAATGAGGCAGGTTTTTATATACTTAGTATCAGTCAGCTAAAAATACTCTACGTAGCAAGTGAAACACGACTAGCCTTTCAAACTTTTTCTTCTTCGACAGTAGTATTGAGTTTCAAGTCGTAATATTTTCACTACGGCGACACAATATAGTTTTAATTTCTCCGCACACGATGATGCAGACCGCTTCAGGAACTGGAGCGTTCAGTGAAAACGTCTGACAGTCGCCGACACACATACTACAGGCACTCATACGCACGGCGCGTACTCGATATAATGTATTTATTTTGTTGATGAGGTACCTATGAAACCTCTGGATTATCTTCACCATTAGGGGTGATAGTGGTCAAACACGAGCCTAATATTTAAAAAAAACCTTCATATTGATCATTTTGTTGCATTAATAAATTAAAAATATTTCTGTTTCTAGTTGCTTCTTTTTCAGTGTTTCATGAATAACTTACGTAGAAAGTTAATGGTTTTTCAGGAAAACGAATTAAACTTTTTATTATTTTTCTTAATAAGTTGGGATAAGGGACAGGAAGGGAAGGATGATTTAGTAACGAGTAGTACCATTGTTTTAACGTCTACGCAGACCTTAGGGTATTCTTATCTTATTACCTAGTTGTAACTTCAGTCACGTTGTGAATGTGTTACGTTTTAGTTAAGATAAAGATTTTCATTAGATCGAGGATGACACTTTCATATGTGATAGTACAAGTATCATATAAAGATCGGAGGTCACAAAGCAATAAAATAAAAGTTAAAATAAACCTTCTTAAAACTGTTTTGTAATTTGCAAAAAAATCAGATAGTTACACATACGACATATTTTCAAGTTTGGTTATGGTTTATAGAGCTAGATAAACTAGCCTAGATAATCATTACAACTACAAGTTTGTTACTCTTAAACTAAATTCTAGTTGAATTTAAAACTTGTTTAAAAAATAATTGTCTTCAACTTCATATTCAGCTCAAAATATTTAGCTAAGTATGGTATTTCGCTTGGCTAAAACAAAAGGCCTGACATAACACATTATACGAGTGTTTATCTAAACTATTATCCTATCTAGGTCACAGTCATCGCTTTTCTGTTCACACCGAGCGATGTTTTCCTCCGATTGTACTGACATCGGAAAAGCCTCGGTTCGCACGGGGTGATGTCTAGAAACTCCGACCTATATTGTACTGTGTTATTAAATTTTCCTCCTTTGTGTAGCGATGTCTTTGACCTCAATTATTAGAATGGATGGTTTCTTTCGTCATTTTGTATTTTTGCTCGACGATTGAGCGTTATTGAGTAAATAATTGATCTGAGGAAAAAGTATGTGTTGGGAAAATGTGCTATTACATAGCTATAGAAAACAATGCACATATTGCAATTACTATTGCAATATACCAACTCACGATTGCATATTCATATTGACTAACACACAGGTACTTATTCTCTTTTGGTATTTTACTGCTTACCTAACTCTTGGCACAAGTTAGTGTACTTAATCCTGTAATAAAATCGTGCCCAGAATTTGATTTGCTGTCCATGAGTTTTCATTGTAGTGAAACTTTTAATGTATAGATGGTTTTTTTTTAAACACTGCAAACAAGTTCATATATTTTTTATACTATTATTGAATTTATAATTCGTCGTGGATCTCTTCATCACAACTCTGTTTATTAATTTATTTTATTTATCACCATACTACTCCGTCTTTAAGATCAAAGTATTAAAAAAATGCGAATAACCTCGACATTTACAGTCTGAGTACACTCAACTATCCACGAGCCGGAGTAAACTCTCAGTTTCTAGGGTTGCGCGGGTTTCACTTTCCATGGCGATGGCGGCCGGCCAGCGGGGTCGACGACCGCACTCTGCTCATCCACCATACATTTTACATGAGTGCAGAAGGTTCACTCTGTATGAACTGTGTGTCTTTTCGCCACATACACTTTCCTACTTTCCTACTTTTCACCTTTCACCCTATGTCGATAGAACCGCCTGAGCCCGCCACGTTATCTGTCACCTTTGCGATAGGGACATACTGGTGTTGGGAATGCTTACGGTATTATACGGTTATGTACGTACTTGTAAATTGCTCAAAGTTCATATAAAAAAGTGCCTTCCTTTTTCACGATGTGAACCCACTGTCTTTGAGCAATTGTATTGGTAGCTCGATTTATTAGGCCATGACTATAACGAAGTCCCGTTTAGCTTAGGTTCCTACAGTAACATCAACTATGGACTATGGGAGACTTATTACTGGTCGTCAAACGTGACTTGAAGTAACCTTATCTCGTGCCGCTAAGAGTGGGTCTTCTGCAGTTTCTCATTAGCATGCGCTGCGCCCGCGCAAGCTATCATTAGCCAATTTTAATTAACTGATGAACAGATAAGTGTAGTGTTTTGTTTTGTTTACATTAACAAAACAAAACACTACACTTATCTGTTGGTTGAAGGCTTGTTGTGAGTACCTTTTAATTAAGCTTTACGTCTCGTGGAACAGATAACACGATGTTTTCGTAAGTCTTGCTTTGCAATGGTCGTTTAGATCGGATTTAATCTATGGTTGGTTGAGTTTTCTCGGGAAAGTTTAGTAAGACGTGAACCGACGCGAAGAGCATTGTTTTGTAAAGGCCATGACCTCGGAGGAAAAACAGCTGTATACGTTATACAAATATTTATAACTAAAGGATCCAACAGTGATAACAAGTAATTCCAATGACCTACATTCATCAGTTGACTAAACATCAAATTCAAATAATCCTTTCAAACGAAAATTACCATAAGAAAACCGAAAGTCAAACAATGAAATGCAAATAGTCAAACATTGCGCACAGTACGAGTGTACGCAAACAAGTGACTAATAAATCAATGTCAAGGTGGTTGGTGCGAGTTGCGCCCGCGCCCGTGGGCGGAGCGCGCGTCTTGGTCGGGCGCATGCGCGGTGAGCATCAGGTGCCATTGTACCTGGTGATCGGATTGAAGCGAAAAGCGTGACTCGGTACTATTTAAATGGTTGTTAGATGTTGTGAAATAAAGGAATTAATGTTATTAAAAAAAAAATGAAGTTAAAGGGGAATGAGAGATCCCTTTAAATGTAAGAGGTTACAAGAATTGAGATTAATTAGGCATACATTTTATTCATTATTTAAGAATAAAATGTATGCCTAAACCGCAAAAAATACTCTTTTCTTTTGATCAAATTCGGCTGATGATTTTTTCAGATTTGGTTAAATTATGCGTAGATAACTTAGCTATATACTACTTTAATTTTCATCTAGGAAAATATAATGTTGCGTTGTAAATTAAAACAAGGTTTAATAGAGTGATTCCTTGAACGCATTTGCAAGTTGTTTCACAAACCGTAACGGAAGCACCCACACAATTTCCGCAAACTTAATTACCATGAAACTACATCGTCTATATCGCTACTACAAAACGCCTACACCGCCTACAAGTAGTTTATCGCCCATTTAATTAATGAATCGATTACGCATATGACATGTGATCCCATTTACATTTGACCAACTTACAAAATTGACCAGCCTCCAAAAACGGAAGTGTTATGACTACATACTCGCGCGCAAGCCTTATTACGAAACAGCCAAGGAAACCGAATCAAAACCCAAATAAGAAAGCATCGCATTCCAATATAATTACAAAATCGATCGACGTGTTTGCTTTGGGCGCTAGTGAAAGCAGTTGCGTCATGTTACGCTGATTGGTCGCCGCTGCGCACGACAGCGCCCGATCGTGCACGAAGTCTCCCGAATATACACGACTGTTCACGAACATACCCGAGCAACGGTTCCCACGTTTTAACATTACGCGAGCTGTAATTACTAATTAGAGAGTGAATAGTTTTTGGAGTTGGACATAAAAGTCGCTGTTTTGGTGCGTAATTCATAATGGATGGTGAGAATTTAGGCTTTTTAATGGTGCCGTCCATCATTTTCGCACGTTTAATGTACAAAATGAGAACAATTTGATGGGTTTTGTAATAAAGCGCGGTTACTTTCATGTAAATGGACGTTTGTTGTTGATGCAGCGATAAACATTCGTCTTCACTTCGCGCAGGTGTTGAGATGATTGTGTAATGATAGCTTAATGTGGTATATTTCGATGATTTATTTATGACTTCTCGGATTTTAATATTGCTTATTTGATTTCGTAATTAATGTAACTCATCGTAGACAAAGTTAACAGCAATTTGTTATGGTTACTTTTTGGAAATCTCAGTCAACGTAAATTGGTTTATCTCTTACTTTTGTTTACACAGCTTTTTTTTTTACATGATGTAAATTTATTGGTTAACACGAATAAGGTCGTTAACAAAAAGCCTAAGGATTTTCACGAGCTCTCAGGTCTTTTACCTATCCTAACATGCTTATTAAGTATATCGATCTATATTTTATGTTGAAATAGATAAGCGAAAGCTGCTATCCTAGGCTATTATTAAACGATTCCCATGCCTTGTTCACGCTCTGCTCGGAAATCATGCAAATATCACATTATCTGATGCTGGTGTCTGCGCCGCGTGAATCTGTCACGGTCGGTATCATATCGGTACGGTTTTCAGTTATAACAATTTTCTCTATTATTATTTTATTCGATTATTATTTATTACAATACATTTTAGTTATCAGTAAAAGTTACATTGAACTTTTACTGAAAATACAAGGATAAATTTAATTTTACTTATGGTTTGTTTACTATTTATTCATTACTAGCGCTTGCCCCTCACCTTCGCATGACTTTTTATTTATTGACAAAAGATCTAGGTTTCTTGATTACTTATATGAATTTTCATATTAATTTATTATTATATTATAAACCTCCCGGAATATATAAATAAAGGTCAAAATCCTTTGCGTAGTTAGATAGAATCAGACAGATATATACGAGATGCGACTTTAAATTATAATAATGTATACATAATTATGTACATAGGATACCGTACCATACGTACCTAATGTGTTAAAAATAATCACTTATCTATACATATAAAAAATAAGTAGTGTTTTCGATAGTACGAGTATTATTATATTTTCAAGTCCACAGTGGGAAAAACTGCCATCATATCAGCAAAGACAAGCAGAGACAAATGAAGATGAGCCGCGACTCCGATAACCACGCACATCGCTTAACTACTTCCCAACTAAACTATTACTTGCTACCGTGACCCAATCGAGTACTAGTTTCATGTCATGATTTTATAAGTAAATTATTAACTTCAAGGTCGTTTATTAAAAACTTATTTTAAATTATAGCCAGTGGCTACAACATCAAAACACATGTTATAAATGACCGGGTTACTGTACCATCTATTTTAACGCAAACCAGTTGAAACACATAATTAACTTTCAGTTTCGACAATAACATTTTAATGGGTTTCTGCTGACCCAAATACAATGGAACTGCGCTTTTAAAGCCGATAGCGTATCGTTGTTTATGTTTTTAGTTATGCTTCGCTCTATAGATAAATATTAGACCTTAATAAATATTATTAATTGTTTTAACCGTTAATGGCTTTTCTACAAAAATTCACGTTAGCATAAATATCTTCTTTTATTTTACAAGAATTACTTTTTTTTGTCTTATAAATATGAATGATCTCCTTGTAAATATGTTATCTATTACCATTATGTAAATCATCCGTTTGCCGATGGCCAAAGAATATTGTAAATAGCTATTATATAAATCTTTGTTTATTAAAATCGAAATTTAGCAGAGTGGCTTCCGTTCGTCCTTAGGCAAGTTTAATTCCGATAGTATTTGTATTAAATTAACCGCGTATAACATATTTATAGGTGAAAAGGAAGTGAAAATACATGATAAATATTTTTTAAGTTGAGACATATAAGGCCATACACGCACTGAAATTCCGACATAACATAAAACAAAACTCAAGTAGAAATCATTTTGTACGTACTGTGTACTTATCATCCATTGAGCAAAAAAAAAACATTAATTAAGCATTATTTCTTAGCTATAATTTCGTCTGCTTCTAAGAGATTACTATGAGCATGACTCGGAAGAGACAGAAAAGGAAAACTGCGAGCATTTTTTTTAATAACCACCTGCAGGAAAGTGTAGTGAAGCGTCGCCGTCGACGTCGTCGTCAGTCAATTAGTGCGTGACAGTTTTCGTCTTACTTTCGATGGTTCTTGGTAATTGGGCCCTTTTTAAGACGTTTTTTTTTCTATAATATAATATTTCAGTTTTTGTAAGAATTGCTACAGATATGATGAATGGATGATATGATGAAATACATCAAAGTACCATAGACAAGTGGCTCTGAAAAACAGCTACAGAAACAAGCCAAAAACTCTGAAATATTAGATAGATAGATTAACCAATTTTATTTTCATATATGGTGTGCCACGTATTGCTACGAACCGCTACGCCGTAGCGGTTAGCGTAGCGGCGTAGTACGCACCGACCGTTTTAGGAAACTTTATTTGTACCGTGGTAGATAATTTAAGGCCACGAATTTATTGAAAACTTTTTTTTTGTATAACCTACGACTATAAAACTATGGTTTAATCAAATGTTGTAATTCATTTATGAAAATATTATGTATGTAAGAAAAAATCTACATTTTTCATATTATGTAAAGTACATACATCTTTTATGGGGTAATAACTACTGTATTAAATGTTACAACAAAATACCTTGATGCAATTAAATGAAAGAAAATTTAAAACTCATATTAAAAGTTCACTTTGTAAATAAGCATATTACAAATTAGAAGATTATATCCAAGATAAGAATGCTTAGAAACATGCTGGTCCTGCTCCATAGAACAATCTAGAGTCTAGACAAAATCAACCAGTTTGCTAATTTAATTGTATAATTTATTCTTTTTATGACATTGATTTTACATTCTGTGATTACTTTAACGAGGAGGAGCTCGTGGCTAAGTAATAACTGCTGCACGGGTCGATCCGTCAGATTAAGCTACGCTTGCCGGGGTTGGTCTGTAGATGGGTGACCATCTATACATACCGAGACTCCTCCGTGCCTCGGAAAGCACGTTAAGCCGTTGGTCCCGTCTGACATTCATGGATCTTTGACAGTCGTTACGGGTCGTCAGATTCCCGAAAGTCTGACAACCAATCTTACCAAGGGGTATCGTATTACCCAGTTACTGGGTTGTGGAGGTCAGATAGGCAGTCGCTCCATGTAAAATACTAGTATTCAGCTGCATCCGGTTGGACTGGAAGCCGTCCCCAAAATGGTTGGGAAAAGGCTAGGCAGATTGATTGATTACTTTAACGCACACACTGACTCATTAACTGTACAATTTTAGGAAAATCGTCTACTTTTACAATGTTTCTAAATATATGAGCACCATAAATCTATCACATAATTAATTTATCTGCCGTTGCTTCATTTTTAATTATTTTTACTTATAGTAGTATAAAATTATAGTTTATTAGTTGCGTCGTCTTCACATATAATTATATAACTAATGTACTCGTACCTAACTATACATAATATTGTAAAACATTTTAAAAGAGTAACGGTGGAGTTTCTTGCCCATTCTTCTCCATACGAAAACTACCTTTTGGAAGGGGCGACTAGAATCAACTCTATTTTTTTGTTAATTTCGACGTTCAAAAGTGCCTTACAGGCCCTATTTGAACTCAAACTCGAACTCAAAATAAATTATTTGATTTTGAAATAAATTATTTGACTTTGACTTGTTTTAACCAAATTTTCACTAACACAAATATTTGTCACTTATTTTCGAAGAACTAGTTTTTTCTAAATAGGTATTCTCTGTTTACTTCTCCTCTTTCTAAATGCATTAGATCAATCAATCGATATAAAAAACAAGATAGTCTACATTATACAAATCAATAAAAAATATCTTCAAAAAACGATTCGCTGCGCTGACACGTCTGTGGCACACTTTCAGTGACGTAAGGCGCGTTTCACATGAGAGTTGAGTTCATCGTTACACAACAACTGATGATCGGCTTTTTGTATGATTTGTTTTGTTCATAAGTTGCTCCGTGGCGGTCTGTTGCTTCTTATAGATAGATAAGCTTGTAACACTGATGAAGAATAATTAATGTGTAGTGTGCCTAATTGGGGTTCGGTTTTTTAAATTTCTTTGTTATGGTGGATTAATAACTTTTATATCTATAAACGATTTACTTTTTGGGGTTACTGCCAGATTTAAACATAAATTAAGTAATTAATAAATCGTGAAAATAATACGAAAGTGAAAAACGTAATCTCTTAGTTAATATAACATAATATTGCATGACCTCTATCAGTTTCAAGATCGTTTCATTTATGTTTTTCAAGTAGAACTTGTGATAAATATAGTAGGTACTTAAACGTTCTCCGGAAGTTCGATGCAGAAATAATAATGGTTTATTACTTCATTACTGCTCTAAAAATGGAAACCGCATGACCTAGAACATTGGTTTTAGGTGCCTACCAACCTACACTGACGGGCCTAGTGCGGCTTTTGCAACAGTTTTCCTACTGCTTAGGCATGGGAAATGTTTAATCGAGGGATAAACCTGTAAGGAGTAGAAAAATAAATCGAAAAATTAGCATTCTAAGCCTCCAGCCCAGGTTTACAAGACCTTTGTGGTAGTAGCTATCGATATCGGTTTTGATAATGTGATTCTGTATAAAATTTTCACCAATTTACCATGCCTAGTTTATTACTTTCAATTCAAACCACGCGTACATCGCAATAGATGTCTATATAAATCCATTATTTCCTAATGTGCATGAGGTTGAATGTTCAATCGCTCATTACGTTCAGTATGTAGGACGATCCTTGGGTCAATGCTGCTGACGACGCGCCGCCTGCTTGTAGGGTTTTATTGAGTATTTTCCTTAAGACGAGTATTTGTTGTCATCAATGCTTTGAATAAGTATACACTCGTAATTGAGTATTTCGATTAATTACTTTACGCTACTCTGTTCTTAAAACGTTTTTGTATCATCTGCCTATCGACTGATTAGGGGTCTGCTTTTGGAACGACTGCCTTCGGATAAACCAAGGTATATGTAACACAGTCGGACCACCCTGTTTCGATATTCTTACTTTTAAGAGTAGATGTGGTCAGCTGTGTATTGACAAAAAGGCGATAATGGTCGAGGCTCTTCTAGTGCTAGTTGTTTACAAATTCTGTTTACTTTTGAATTTATACAAACGAAGATTGGGTTAGGTTAAGAACTAAAGAGCGCAACGATTGGATTGTTTGATCCAGAAACCTACGTAGACTTATATCACTAAGCATTGCAAAAAGTAAGGAAGTGTAAAGAAAAAACTCTGTGAGAAGAAGAAGTAAGGTATACGCTGATTATGATTTTCGAACGAGCCTTGTAACAATGTAAAGCGCTAGAAGCGCGATGTGCATCAGTTCTCAGCGCTGCACGTTTATCGCTGAGGCCATCAGTCTGACCTATTTCCTACAGCTATGTTCGGTTTTTCTTAACTTTCATAAAAAAACTATACAATTTATGTTAGAAACGTCTAGCTCTATGACTGAGGCAACGTTGTCTTGCGAGCTAGTGTTAATAATATTATCCGCCTAAAACTTTGAATAATTTAAAGGGTATGTCATGTGGTACAGATAGATCGTAACCATCAGATGAAATGTGGCAGAATTTGCATAAATTGTCTACCAGATAAAACTAACGTTAGCTTGTCCAGAGTAGTCCAGAGGTGATGGAAAGTAAAAAAAAACAATACGGTAATTGTAAAACTACCTGATACAGATCTTTTTATTTTAAACCTATTAAAAGGTGTTTGCAAAATAATTACGTTAGTAATAAGATCATTGAGATCGGATCATTAGTTAGTTGTAACTTTTACTTCATGATTGATGGAGCTTCGCCATTGGATCCGCAGTAAAGGTAGAGTTCATGAACTCATGTGTTTTTCTATAATCCAGATTAACCATTAATATATTTACTTAATTAACTTTATCAATTTTTAGGAACCGTACCCGAAAGGTGTCGAAAGGAACCTTATTACTAAGCTTCACTCACTCACACTGTCCGTCCGTCCGTACGTCTGTCTATCAGCGGGCTGTATCTCGTGAACCGTAATAGGAACTTTTCACAGATTGTGTATTTATATTGCCACTATAAAAACCAATAATAAAAATAAAAAAATTAATAATTAAAGGCGGTTCCCACACAAGGAGCGTGTTTTTTTCGGCGTTTTTTGCTCGATCTCAATACGGTACGGAATCATTAGCGTGCGAGTTCGACTCGCACTTGGCTGGTTTTTTCAGCTTAGTCACTTTCACGAATAGTTTTTCCGTAGCTTTTCCTTGTCATGAAAATTGCAATTTGCAAATTAGAAAGATTTTTTTCGTTTCATGCAACATTATAATCTCATTTTGATCGATTATCCACCAGCTAGCGTGTCAGAAAGTCCAAACATTACATAATCCGAGGGTACTATAGTGAGTATACTCACAGTGCGCAGTGTCCCGTCGCGTAGAAAGTGAAAATATCAGCGGCGCAAGCGCATGCCCGCCTGCACTCACTTTCCTCACACCACTCTCACTCGGATCCCAAGCTTGCACACTTACTGGATTTATAAAAATAATACAAAAAATCCAAATGTATAATTTTATAACACTTCGAATTCGCTGTTATTTATTCCGAATTCAAAAATCTTCGTTCGCGTTATTTGTGCGGTTGTGTGCGTGTTCGTGCGTGGTCGGGTGTTGTCGGCAGTCCGTGCCGGCGCGTCAGATGCGACTGTCTGGCAGTGAGAGCCGCAAGCTTCACCGGCGTTCCTCGCGTTGTGTAACTCTTCTACGGTGGGATGGTGTGAAGATTTTTGACAATTTTTTTGAACATTCCATTCTATGTGAATCTGGGTCTCGTTACATCATATCGGTTTGAGTATTTTCTCTTCATAAAGATAATCTTTTATTTAGTCAGCGATTTACGGCGATTATGTATTATTTACCATCTAATTATGTCGATTGACGTTATTAATTTCATCAATCTGCAATGTTTTTGATCAGAGTAATCAAATTCTAACTAATTCCTTGTATACAATTAATAAATAAATAATTACTCTATATCATATACTTTTACTAGTCTTACTATTACTCTACTCGTATATTCGAAAGTACACAACAATTACAAACTCAAAAACACCAAAACACAGTCGCTATAAACCAAACATTTCCTGAACAAAGCTTCGTTTAAGCGCGCATGCATGACGCAACGACCGGACGCGGCAATTACCAGAGAAAACTCGTCCAGACCGGACAGGCTCGCGTGCCCCGGACACGGCCCGGACACGTGACACCGATGTGTGACAGGTGGTGAGGTAGTACACCTGTGCTTTTAAGGTAGGTTGCCTTTTTGGGGCAACTCAAGTTAGTGTTAGTAGGTGTCGGTGATATCGATTGACAGAACTGAATGAGGTGCCGGCTTGTCTCGGAGGCGAATAGGTTTCGTAAGGTAGAATGCTTTGCTGGGTGAAGTAACTTGAGGAGACGCTTTTCAAACAGTAGGTGGGCTGTGCTTTGTGTGGTTTCATTATTATATATTATATTTCATTATTGTTTGTTGATTTTCCTAATGACTTCCGTAATTGTTGTGACATGAATTGTGATAAATTAGAACTTCGTTTAGTAATTGACAAATTTTATAATAATTTATAGTGTGTCAGGGCAACGCGGCAATTGCTTCATTTGATGGACCGCCTTGTAAAAGAAAGAGAGGTTACATTAAAGGCTGGAATCGGCATGTTAGCGGGGCTCATCGGGAGGCCAGACTTAATTTTCTGGTATGGGTGTCGGCGGGTAAACCTTCACACGGTGAAGTGTACAATAATATGGTGAAAACTAGAAGTATGTTCAAATCTAAACTGAAATGGTGCCAGGACCACCAGGACCAAATAGTTATGGATCAGATTGCATCACATCATAACAAAAATAATTTTCGAGATTTTTGGAAATGCACTAAAAACGTGAACCATGCAACTGCCCTCCCGGTGAGTGTCGATGGCCTGTCTGACTCCATTGCCATATCTAACATGTTTAAAGATGTTTTTGTAATCGATTCACCGCTGGGACCGCCGCCGTCTTCGGGTGACGTTGAATTTAGTACCGAGCCGTCAATACCTAAAAATCTTACCATAAGATTACAGCGAAAGAGGTAAAAAATGCAATTAGTCAGATAAAACATGGTAAGTCACCCGGACACGACGGGCTCAGTGTTGAGCATTTAAGACACGCTAGTAAGCATTTGCGCCGAGTCTTAGCGTTGCTGTATAACTTTTGCATCTCGCATTCCTATTCCTGCCTTATGAAATGATGAAAACTGTTGTGGTAGCTATTATTAAAAATCAAACTGGTGACATGTCGGACAAGTCAAACTACAGACCGATCTCTCTGGCAACGATTGACAAAAGTTTTTGATAGTCTCTTGAACACCTTCCAACAGAAGAATATTACATAGCATGATGCTCAGCACGGTTTCCGTCAGGGACTATCAACAGAGACTGCTATATTGTGCCTAAAAAAGGCAGTAAGCTATTACGTAGTTAATCAGAGTCCTGTCTTTTCTTGCTTCCTTGATATGTCAAAGACATTTGATGGTGAATTATGACAAGTTATGGGGTAAGTTACGCAATGCCATACCATTAGAAATTATAAAGATATTTAGGTACTGGTATGGTCACCAGGTGAACCATGTGCGTTGGGCTGAGGCCAATTCTCATGAGTATAGGTTGCAGTGCGGGGTCAGACAGGGTGGTTTGACTTCTTCGATATTGTTAACCTATACATAGACGGGCTCATTAGCGAGCTCAGTAGCTAGCAGGCCGGCTGTTATATAGATGGAGTAGCGTTTAATAATATCAGCTACGCTGATGATATGGCACTATTGAGCCCGTCAGTCTCAGGAAAGTCAGTCAGTCTTGAGAAAGCTGTTGGATGTTTGTGAGAGGTATGTTGAGGAACACGGTTTAAGATACAATGCCAAAAAGAGTGAGGTTCTTATTTTTGGAGCTAAGTCCTCAGAAAGTTTTCTTCGGGTAATATCTTAAATCGTGTTCAACAATTTAAATATCTCGGCCATATACTGTGGGCAAAGATGATCTGGATGTAGAAAGGGAACGAAGAGCATTGGCGGTTCGATGCAACATGCTTGTCCGTAGGTTTGCTTGTTGCACGTGTGAAGTGAAACTGACACTTTTTAAAGCATATTGTCAGATATTTTACACGTGCAGCCTCTGGACAAGTTGTACGCAGAGAGCCATCAATGATCTTCGAGTTCAATACAACAATGCATTCGGGATGTTGTTGAGGCTGCCACGCTTCTGCAGTGCATCGGGAATGTTTGCTGATGCGCACACTGATGGTTTTGAAGCGATCAGACGTAAGCGTGTCGGATCACTGCTGCAGAGCAGTCGCTCGAACAGTCTCCTGAATGTCATTGCGGGGAAATTTGATTGCCCGCTCGTCGATTATTTGTCCAACCTGCATGTTTACTAACATAGTTATTAAGATCAATGTTTACCTCATGTTTACTAACAAATTATGGAAATATTATTCTGAAATAAAATGATTATTATTATTCTAAAAACGTTTTGACAGTAATCTTAAGTCCCATGTAACAGGGGGCAACCCTATTGCCATCAACCGGGCACAAATCCAGACTCCGAGCTGCTACAGAGAAAAACCCAATAACAAACAACCGTTCTCATCATGTTATGTGTGTTAATTTTAGAACAAATCACGTTGTATTGACTTCACATTCAGTCAGAGCGTCAAAGAAAGTAGGAACCTGCAATATTAGATAGTAAACAAGTTTATATTGCACTTGTCGCTTTGTCAAGCGCTGACAAGCGTTTTTATTCTTAATGCAGCGTTTATGTTAGCATCCAATCTTGTTAACACTTTGAAATAGCTCGGCAATTTGTCAATGGACCACTAAAGAGACCTAAAATATAAATAGACCCAGCTATTGTCAGGGACTTCGCAAACTTTTCACCACTCATTAGATCCGTTTAAGGAAAAGTTCTGAATGAAGTAAGTCAGTGCTTTGGGTTGGATGTTGTCAGTCAGTCAATCGGAAAAATAAGAATCAGCTTCCAAAGCTACAATTCTGCTAGAAAATGATGTGGATTGTTGGTTACATTTCCCATATGTCAAAGACAATTATTATAATGCTCATAATTTTTATCATGCGTAGATCATCGTTTTGTTAGCATTTTTTTGGAAACAAAATCAACAAATCAAAGCTCAAAATATATGGCTTGAAAGATCTGCAATTTTTAAGAATGACAAGCAATTATTTATTAAATTAATTCTCAAGACTTTTTTAATAAAACCTTTTACTTTTCCATGCAGCGTGATTGAAATAATTAATTAATAACTTATGATGATAGAGTATATGTTTCTTTGACTACTTTTATTAAGAGATAGTTAGTTCTTGGAAGAATAAAAAAATGGCGCTAATATATTAAATGCGAAAGTCGGTCTCTAGCTCTGCTTGTCTGTCTAATTGACTGTATGTATACCTACTACGTTTTTATCTTGTCTTTTCCCCTAAGGAGTTGGTAGGTTGGTTTGTTAACTTTCTGCCATTTATAGGGCAATATTCAAACTTCGATCTGCTATTGAGAATTTCCATACCAGAATACCCCCATAATACTTTCTCCAGCCTGGGAATCGACTTCACGATGACAACAGCCGTACTTGCGACCTCTAGACCAACAAGTGTTTCACCTGTTGACGGCCTGTGTCCGGTTCACATAGGCCGTATTGGTGTCATCTTATTAACATATATAATTATTACGTAAGAATTTAAGCGTTTATGTATTACGTGTAAGTGTTAGTTACTACGAATTGACAACCACGTATTCAAAGAAGTTATAGTATTCAAATAAAAATGTTGAATGATGAAAACGCAAACTCAATGAAGAGGCTAATGATAGGCTTTATCAGAGTGTTTGTATTGAGCAACAAGTTTTGTAATTTTTTTCATTGAGTTAAAACATAATATGGACAATTATCTTTTTTTTTCTATAATTTGTTTTCCTAGATGATTTCCGTGTCACTCATATACTTCATCTGAGATGCTTCACCTCACACTTAAACTTACTGCCTTTCACCGTATTAATTCAACAAACGCAAAACATAAATAAAAAATACATTACAAATTAGTAATATCTACAGCAAACAAAAAAACTCGTGTAGTCTCACCAAACTTCCCACTCGGGTCATTTACATCCCATGCATGGTCGTTTACATGCGTATGAACGCATGCTGCGGGTCACGCGTGCACATAATCATCGCATTGTGTAACTCTCGGGTCGGCTAGGAGACTGACCGTAGGATCTAACTCTTAGCACTTTCTCTTGAGGTTAGGGTTAACATGTGTGATTCTTTACGTTATGGACCTCGTATTTTAAGATCTTGTAATGTGTATTCAATGTGAGATGTTCAGATTCAGACACATCTTAGACACGCAATAAATGCATGTGAATGCAAGTTATCTTACCCAGGCGTAAATCCGCTGTTTTTGCTAAGGTTGTGGATACAAAGCAGGGCTTGAAATTGTAAGCCTTCGAATAATTGCGTACTTTTTACTTAATTTCGTTATCACTGGGTTATTTTTTGTGGAGGAATAACCATCAAGGTGGACATCATGAGGAAGGTCTTCAATTGCCAATACACAGTTTTGCCTTCCCGGGCTCCACCGTAAAAAACGGCGCTCCGTGGCACCCCTACAATAATGTTACATTGTTTTTGTTTAAAATAAACACTGTGTTAACACATCGAGTCTCTTGGTAATGAGTGTTTTGATCATGTTCTGTTGTCAATCCATACAGGCCTGCTCCTAATGCAACTGCTGGGTTTTTGGATCGAGAATTATGCCTTTTTTTTTCCGCGTAACATGTAGACTCCGCTTGTAAGTACTGCGATCACCACACGTTTCCAATGAGTCCAGATAATTACGATAGTAAACGAGATAAGTCCTTGGTGTTCGGGGTCCCCTCTACGGTCCATTCAAGGTAGAATGGACCGTAGAGGGTGACCACTATTCCGGTCCCAGTGCATTAGAGACCCATGTCCAGTATTGACCAGTTATTCCGCTGTAGAGGTCACTCAGTTCCTACTAACGTTGTCATGTTGATAAACGAATGAGGACGGTAACTCGTCGCCCCTTGATTATTTTACCTACTTCCACTACCTATCTCTGCGTGACCGCTGTATCTCTGTGTAAAATATAGATAGATTTATTAATTTGCATCGAATGTAGGTAATTAATACAATTAGGTGCTACAATATTTTTGAATCGTTATACATTCTGCCTCATGGCGTGCAATTGTTTCTTTAACTTTTACTACAATTTATTGTATTTTCTTAAAACTATTTAATTACTTAATACTTATATGAACATTGTAAATTAAATAGTCTTGTCATTTAACAAATCTGATACAGAGTAATAGCATTTTCGAATTCGTAATTTTTAAATCTTCATAAAGGTTGCTCTTTAATCATTTTTATAAATATTGGGAGCCATGCACATAACACTCTTTCTCAACAATGCAGTTTTATATCCACCTATGCATAACTTGTCTTTGTATTGATTTCTTAAACTTGTAGTCCTAGTTTTAGTATTTTTCATAGTGGGGAATAAGTGATCATTTGTTTTAACAAAAATTCCTATTTCTGGTATTTAACGGCATGCAAAAGTTAATAGATTATATATTTTTTAAACAGGTATGCAGCTGTCGGTCACTTTGAGATGAAAAATAGATCTAATACAGCGTTTTTGCGCCTTAAAAATATTTTCTCTCCCGCTACAGTTGCCCCAGAATATTATACCAAACCTCAATACAGAAACAACTAGACTGTGGTGTGCAATCAATACTGTCTGAAAGTTAAACGTTTTTAGTGATAATAGTGTCAACGCTTGTTAGAAGGGTGTATCTTTTGTGACACTTGCATCATATTCCCTGGTGTTAATGTGTTATGGTGAGGTCTGTGCGGTGTGTTTGTTACGTACTTGTGAATGGGCTTCATTCAACAGTAATATTGTGAATGGGCGATGTTTGCGCAATTTTTTGCCACAATGTACTATATGCTGTTGTATTATTATATTATATTAAGCTATTATATTTGTGGTTGTACGAGTATATTAGGCAATGTCTATATTTCCGTTGGTTGCTAATTGAAAGCTGTTTTTTTAACATTGCTCGTTTTAAATATGTATGTGTGTTTTCGTCCAGCAGGCCTAACATGACACACGCGGCAATTACTCACTCTCGCGCGAGTATTCGTCTATTTCTGTTACTCTTCTCGTTTTCTGACAGCGCTGCCATACAAAATAGTCGACTCGTTCTGTCAAACTTGATGTTTTTTCGACAATCCCTAACATGGCAACATTAGTTATCTCGATTTTTGACAATTCAATACGAGATAATCTGCGATTTTTCTGACATTTAGTCGAATTTACTCGTCCTCGATTTTGACGACGAGAAGAGTAGACAAAATTATGATACAAAAAAAAAAACTCAAAAATAACATGGCAGTCTCATAATTGTACTTATTTTAGTCATCATTTTGTTTGACAATATATTAATAATAAAAGTACTTAGTTTTAAACTACTATTTAAGTTCTGTATGAAGGAGCACTGCTTTACAATAAATTGCCTCGGAATGTAAAAGACCAAAAATCCATGTTTACTTTCAAAGAGTCTCTAAAGAAACATATTTTAGCGGATTTAAAATTTTAAGCTATCTGCTAGTACTGTACTAATCTTAACTAATTTTTGGTGTGTAACCGTCGCGGTCGCATCGCCTAATGTATACTAATTAGAAATAAGTTTTTTCTCATATAAGTGAATGTAATTCTTTTTGAGAAATAAAGTTCTTAAACCAAAAACCATATTTATATTGGAACGACGTGTTTTATGTGGAATTTTTCACTTTTTGTATAGAAAATATGAAAATGTATTACCCACATGTTGAGTTTTAGGGGTTTATTGGTTTCTTAAAGGGGGTCGAAATTTTCATTATTTTTGCGATAGGACACACCATTTTCGAGATATAATTATGCAAGAGAAAAAAAAAATACTATACTGTTTTTGCTCCGTCGAGGTGTGAATTTTAGTTTGTGACAACTAATTTAAATCCACACCTTTTCAATCCCGATTAAAAATAGTCAGATTTAGTTAGACAATCAACATTTTTGGTGAAAAACGTCAAATTCAGAATAGCAAAATTCCCATTATCACAAAATTATTATCTCAGTGTTGCTATGATTGAGTTAGCTATAGTTGAGTTGAGTTGAGTTAGGACTCAGCTATAGTTGAGTTGAATTGAGTTATGACTCAGCTATAGTTGAGTTGTATCACTTTATTTTTATTTTTATTTCAGAATGGGAAATCGTTGTTTGAAAGGAATAAACAATATTTTGGTGATTTTTAGTCTAGTTTAGAGGCATTTGTGACAAGATAATCGGCACCATTGAATGAATGAAACGGAATCTCTTGCCGATGTTGATAACATAAAAATTATCTCTCAATCTCTTTTAATCTTTTTCCAGTTTACTCGTCGTTAACGGTCATGTTTGGGCTTAGAATGACGTCAGAATCGTAGACACATTTCGACAAAACGAGAAAAATAGCGTTCTCGCGCTTGTCATGTTAGAGCTACAGAAAATGCTGATGGATGAAAGTATTCAGCGGTTTTTTTTTTATTAATGTTTTTTCATCGATATTTCCGTCAATTCTGTTGTGGAACGATTTAAAAATAAAAATATTTGGTAGAGAATGCTTGCACGGTGGTCCCATGTAAATTTTATTAACTTTGCTTGGGTAGTTTTTGTGTTAAAATACGTATTTTACCCACTCTATCTGAATGATGTTATAATAACTTCCTATCACTGTTATATACATAGCAGGTAGTGGTATTCGAATATGCGGGATAGGTACCACAACTAAAAAGTGAAAAATTACTTTCATTTCGGAAGTTGGTGGGAAAAAACGATAATTCAAAACCAAAGACATCGACTTCCGAAATTAAAGTAATTTTTCACTTTGTATGTTTTTGTGGAAGTCGTTTGTTTTTTTTAAACATGGTCAACTTTGCTCTGGCAGTGTCAGTTATGTCAGTCACGTGCGTGGTAATCGTGTATTAAAGTGGCGTGCAACAACCGGACGACAGGAAGTATCCGCTTTTCGTTTACTTACGTTTCGTACATGCCCCGTTCATGGCCGGAACTGTGCATGAAAATAGGTTGTTAGCGTTATTTTGGCGACGTTTGGGAGAGGTCTCTGTCTGGCAGTATCTGACTCTTTAAAGTCTTTGCCAGAGAGTGTCCTAAACTTGAGAGTAGCAAGTCAGACACTTGTGTCGTAAATGTCTATCACTAGTGTTGGACACAGTCTGTGTCCGCTTGACAGATAAATATAGGTAGCTTGAACCAGAATCAATTTATTTATGAGAATGTTGTTTTACATAGTATGAAGTTAATTTCTGTGATCTTGTTAGGAGATTCTGCCACACTTGGCTAGAGTTGCGAACATGTGTTGACGGACGGATGGATACAAACACTGCCAAACCAGGCAGTTGTACTAGTCCCGAATTGTATTAGAATCAAACCTGACCCATTGCGCATAACCAACCCTAGTTACTGAGCCATTCGAGTTACAAACGAACCGTGTTTGTATCAAATTAATTGATCCACAATGCATTAACATTTACAACAATCTTCCATTATAATCGGAACATAACACTTTCTTAGTGTTTGCAAAATGAATTCGCGTCACTTTCCTCAGATTAACTTCCGCAAATACCAAACGTTACGTAACGAGAAATCTGCGTTTTGTTAGATTATGTTACGATTGTGAGCTGAATATTAATGTGTCCGTTTTAATATATTATTGTGATAGTCTTGCATTATTCTGCGGGTTAAAAAAAACTGTAATTAACTAAACTGCTTTGACTTAGACCTGCTAAGTTTTGAGAAATGTTTTCTAACGGCATATCATCCTTCCCTTAGAAATTATGTTTTGTTAGTCTAGTGGTCATAAGCGTAGCTACTGAGCGTGAGGTCCTACGTTCAATCCCCGGGTCGGTTAGAGTTTAATGGATTTTCCAATAGAAAACTCTAATTATAAGTCATAGAGCAATTAACTTATGACCACTAATATCTTCGAAAGCTGCCGATGATTTAGCATTATTACCTTCAAGAGTCCATTCCTTAAAGAAAACAAGACAGACTTCACAAAGAAAAGCGGGTACTATAACTTATAACAAGTAGTTGTACAGTCATGACACTTCATTATGTTGTCCATCACTCAGATAACAATAACACAAGGAAAGCACTACAATCAATGTGTTTTATTGCGTCTACATATTAGCTGTTGGCGTTAGACTGGTTTCCATTGCTGGCTTCAATAAACTCAGCCTACTGCAGTCCAATGCTGGACATTAGGCTCTCCTACGTTGACCTATAACACACGGTCTCTGCCTTTTTTTTTTTTTTTTTTTGCGGATGGGAAATTATCAAATAACTTCTCCCGCACTGGGCGGAGCGGGAGGGTGTGTCAGACTTTTACTGACTAAAACCCACCCATGTTCCTTCCGTTGCCTGTGTGCCGGGGCCGTGATATCCCTTTCGGACAAACCCGCAACCCCAGCAGGTCCTTTGGCATTGATTGTTATTGACCCCGTCAGTTGATGCTGACATCTCTTTGAGGCGCGCGTGGAACACAACGCACCGTCGACCCGGGCCTGGTCCTTATCGAACGGCGAGCTACCCATTGCTCACCGTCCGCAAGCCCACGACACGGTCTCTGCCTTGCTCACTTAATTGGGTTACAAACGCTAAATCGAATAACACCAATGTCTTTCCGGATGCCATAACATTACTATTATCTACTTACTGCCAAACATTTACTCATTGATGTCCTTATAAAGAACCCAAAAGTACAGAACTTTCAGAGATCGGTCAAAATATAAATGTCAAGACACACTCGTAAATACTCAAGGCTGTTTCAGCAAATCCTCAATGGAAACTTATCATTTTCCAACAAGGTAATTCAACAAATGTTGGGCCACAATATTGGGCCAACGTGTAGTTATCCGATTATTGGCTCAATTGTATTCCATTACTGCTATAATGAGAGAGTGTTTCCTACAATCACTTTTACTTCATACATAATACTTGTACTTTAGTAATATTTCACTCGCCGTCATCTTGTTAATTGTCTTCAATTAAATAATCAATCGCTTGCCGATAGTTTCTATTCGAGTGACGCGGGTGAATGAAAGGCTAAGAATGTACTATTTGTCGGTGAAATAATATAACTATTTAAATCTTCTTCATTGTTCTGTATTACTTAAAAGTTTGCCGTTCGTAGATACGCGAAGCGTTTCTTTATAATCCAGACGTTGATGAAAGATTAACCACTCATAAAATTGTGATCTGATCCAGAATTACGCAATTTATAGGGAATTTAAATTATATATTATGTTCCTTTTTTTTAAAGGTCTGAACGGATTTGGATGAAATTTGGCACATGAGTAGACCAGGACCTGGGTTAGGACTTTTATCCCGATATTCCCGCGGGATCGAGACTTATGCGGGTGAGACCGCGGGGCGCAGATAGTCTTCTATAAAATAACGGAATCGGCTCTTTTTAAAATTAAATTAAATAAAACTTTATTTCAGACTAGCAGGTTCATAATGGATATTTTAGTTAGTATTTTGGTGCTACGAGTAGTAACAATGGTTTTCTTTAGCGAATAGAATTGACTTACGAAGAAACCAAGTTAAAATGTTTGTATGTTGTATTAAAGAGCCAGTCAAATCATTGTTAGAATTGAATTGATGAAATGGAAATACAAAACGATTAGCATTATGTATTATTCAGTTATCATTATATTTATCTGAACCATTTACAATACACCGACTACCAAATAGATTTACATATTTATGAAACGCCATTTCCGTGTCCAACCCAGCACCGGATGTTGTGGCGTAACTTTAGCTAAAATCATATCTTTATTTCAAATAATAGACTATGTTAAGGTATTTAGATTAAAGCCCCTACAATATCAGCTCAAAGCCACGCTAGTAACTGCTAATATAAACCACAAAATATATATAAACTTGCTGGAATTGTCTTGAACACTCCAGTTTAAGTCTGTCGCTTTCAAATTCCCGCCACATAATGTGAAATATTTAGTACATAGCTATGGCTATCTACGCCTATGTAAATATCATATAATGCAGTGGTTTCACCTGAGGTATGTGTGTACTGTGATATAATGCGGAGGTTGATGCGCAGCGTAAATGAGACCTGAATTACTGAATGCGGAAGGATGAGAACTGGATTCTGTGGAATTTTGAAGATGCTTCTCATATTATTACTTCTCAACCAACCAAGCTTCCTGCAGTCCAATGCGGCACATGACACACGTGAAGCAGTAATATGAAAGCCACGTTATGCTTTGTGAGGTATACAAGCAACACAGGTGATGTCAAGTTGCCATTTTAGCGAAAGATGAGCAAATATCTAGAAACTCTTTCTTCAGAAAGACAGATTTTTTTATAAAGGTCGTGTCTATTAGGAAAGCCATGTCCTTTCTGAAGAATATGTTCTTTGGCTATGTCGCTTGTAAAGTCCAGGTCCAACATAAAGAGCATGTTTAGCCATTAATTCTATGGCTACATGAGTCAGCTGAGAGAAACGTGGCTGCTATTATTGTTTTGTTGTAACACTTTATGTAAACAGCCTGACTCACTGTCATTATTATGAATGAAAGTGAACACACTGTACCTATCTACCTACCGCGGTTCGTATACTATAGTTAAACGGAACTTGCAATAAAATAACAAATGATGAACCGGCGCGGCGGCGCTGGTGTTGTAACTTTCGTAAGAAATGTTTGTGAGTCTCTAGACGGGTTTTACTTTGGTATATTCTCGATCGTGACTGAATAAATTACCCTCGATCGTTCATATTGATCCAGTGTTGTACATACATGGCAACCAGGTTTGGGATGATCGAAATCGACCTATTTTATTCGACGTCAATCGATTGTAACGATTTTACCAAACCATAAAAAAACAGGGTGGTTTGATCTCAAAATGTCACATGTCTCAAATTCATCGGTTGATGTATACGATCAAATATGTCGTATTGTATTGTATCGAATATGTTTTGAGGCGTCAATATCGACTGGTCGACGTCCAACGACTGCAATCTAGTTTCAACTTTAAACAGGAGATAACGCATGTGCATGAAGGCCCCCGAGAATGGATAGAATGGTCTGATAAGGATACACGCAATCTCCGTAAATTCTCCATTAACTCCGACATTCATAGATCCTTAAATCAATTACATTTAACAGCAAATACAGTAAATACTCCGACGTCGTTCAGTTGACCGGATGTGCCAAGTGCCTGGCGAGCCGACATCCGGTCAGGGTAATTGAAAACGACACCGCTATTAGCAGTCATTAAATGAAAATACATTAAATTAGTAACGGGTTGTAAAATAAATGAAATGGAGTAATCATTACTTAATTAAACATTTTAATTGGAACATGCTAACATACGTGTAACTTTAGTTTATCACCTTTTTTTTACTAAAACTAAAAATTATCCTTTTAAGCAGTTGTACCCAAGAAGCTAAAACTGAATTTTAGACCGAATTTCTAAATTCAATTAAAATTCCTGCCAGTTATAAATCATCATAAATATCGATGGACCTCATTGGTTGAAAAACTACAAAATAACTCATCAAAACTAATCGTCCTTAACCACTTTCTGATAAATTATTATAGTCTACATAATAACGGAAAATAAACACTTTTCTGTCTTTCTAAAGCCAGTATTGTATCTAGAACGATATACAGCAGTCATAAATCTCAAATTAAAACTAAGATAATTATGAAAACTATAATTTTGAAATAGATATTAGTAATTGAGCATTGAGAACCCAGGAGGCATTTCGGGAATAATCTGCAATCTTCAAAAACCGTTCATACAAAAGACATAAACGCGCGAACAGCACATTTTAACAACTTTATTTTTCACTGAACATTACAACTAAGTGAGCAGCCGTCCCCTTTGATCACCATTCTCCTGGTCTTGCTGGTTGTAGGTGAACAGCCAGCGCAGCATCCTCCACAGCGCTTCCGTGTCTTCGCAGTGGATCTTGTAGCAGTGCTTCATGGGGCGACGAGGAAGCGTTGATGGGCTGAAACAATCGTCCTACCTATAGCTTTTTATAAAAAAAAAAACAATGTATTGACTACCTCGTTGGTCTAGTAGTTGCAAGAGCTACTGCTGAGCAAGAGGTCTTGGGTTCGATTCCCAGGTCGGGCAAAGTGTTATTTCGTTTTTTCTTCAGGAATTTCTCAATAGCAGCCCGGAGTCTGGACTTGTACCCGGTTGATGGTCATAGGCTCGCCCATTATTACATGGGACTTAAAAAGAACTGGGGAAATATGTGTGTACTATAGGTAGGTACACACACTGTGCCTAAGCCTTCGGGGAAAACAGGGTGCCTGTAAATGGTTTAATTGAAATAAATGCTTTGAGTTTGAGTTTGTGTATGCTCACCTGCATTGGTGACAGTATTCAACCTCTTTCCTCTTCATACAGTTAGGATTCAATTAATCTTACTAATTAATGTTACATTCCATTTCCGGGAACTCGAAACAAGTTTCTAATTTACGTTTTGGCCCTGAGGTGCAATAATAAACAAAGATCTCACACACTAACAAGATACGAAGATCCGAAACGATAACAACTGTAGGTCTTAATTTAACAAAATATGATAATATAGACAATTGTTTTTAAAAGAGTAACTGTGGAGTTCCTTGCCGGCTCTTCTCCATGGGAATCCCGAAGCGACACATGGAACCGTGTATCTAGCTTCTGATGTTTCATAAGGGCTCATGTAGGTTTATGCAAAGTAATAAATTATTTGATTTAAATCATAGTTATATAAATGATTAGCCAATTAACAATCTTGATACGACGACTGACTACTTAGCATGTACACGTACAGGCTGTGGTACAGGCAACACTCAAGTGTCATCACTCTTTCACTGCATTCCAACACAACGCATCATCATTATGATATAACAGCATCTAGAAGTTAGTTCTGTAACAGGTTTGTTAGTTTTGTAACATAGTGATAGTGTTTCCTAGCCTCGCGTGTCTCGGGGAAAGTATTTGTAGACCTAACCTCTAAACTTTAGGTCATTTTGCCTGTTTTAGAGTTTAATCTTGATTTCGTTTTCGTATTTGCCAAGTAAAGAACTGAGATCAGACTCGCAGAATCGTGCAATTTCTAGTTAAGATAACTTTAACTATACTAAGGGCCTGTTAGATATCTTTCAAATAAACACTATCTACCCGATAAATAAAATAATGGAACGTAATCTCAGGCTCGGGATTATATTAACACAAAAATTTTTAAACGTAAAAAATAAATGTAAATATACGTTCGAAAACAGATAGCTCTATTTTTGCTTCAAATCATTTATAAGATGTCAATAATACTCACGGCACGTAGTTTCTCTCAGAGTGCAGTTCGCAAAGCAGTCGTCTTCGACATCGCTCGCTGATCGGAGCCACGTCTGACATGCCCGGGTCTGACCGACGGTACGGTAGTGATGAAGGTTGTCTGAAACAAAAACATCAAAGAATAAAAACTGCCCTAATGTTTGATAAAATCTAAGCTAAGACTTTAAAATGGAAAGTTTTATGGGTTTTTGAGTGTTCCATGAACTACACGCACGATTTCAGGAGCTAAACGATTATCTGTTCGAGACTCTTTTGATTAAACTCCAGTAAATAAAAAGATAAACAGACCGACGAACATGCCTATACCTACTAAGTAATAGAAGGTAACTTCTCAAATCTATCGGATCGGTTAGTTAGAAAAACTTTACGAAGATCCATGTGTGCTAGTGGTACCGACTTATATAATTATCTTCTACCATTTATAAAAGGGTAGACTTCACAGTACACTTGCATTAAAATAAACTTCCCCAGTATACTACATGCACATTTACCCACTGACTGTTGTGCAATACGCGGAGGTGCGCGTCTTCCGCGCATGCGCGCCGCCACTGCGTGGAACTGACGAGCTGACCGACTGACACGCGCCATTGGACGTGACGGGTATTAAAGGCAATGAGTTATTCATATACTGTTTACTCTGATTAATGAGCATCTAATTAAAAAAATTGCATTTTCTTTAAGTCAATCTTTCCTTTTAATCCGATATCAAAACTTATAAATCAGTTTTGAAATATACATTTATATACATTTAAAAAAAAATACATCAAAGGGTCGATTGGCTTCTGAGTTTAACCCTCCTATATGTAGCTTGCTCTATAACTCCAGTTCTGTCCAACCTATGAAGGATTTCGAAACGATTCAGTTTGATTTCTCCTATAGATTGTCGTTAGCTGCCAATATTTCCATATAACTACAAATCTAACTACCACTAATCATTTGTCAATAATACAAGAAATCCGCGTACAATCCCAATACAGCGCACCAACTAGTCGCGATTAGCATCGCAGCGCGAGCGCAGGTTTCCTCCACACATAAAACTTACAACTTTCTATGATAAACAGTGAATACGTTCTGTTTCTTTTTCATTCCTTGTTCTGGACAAAAACATCGGTTTAGTCAATCATGTGGTCAGCAAACACGTGTATGCACTCGTTGGTAAAAACTGTTGGGTAATTAGTTTCCCGAATATCAGAAGTCTGTTTTCCTGTTATGGATGCCTTTGCATAAGATACAACGATATTTTGTTTGTCTTTGAAGTGTAAATAGTGTCTAATGCATTCTTATTAACCGACTTCTTTTGTAATATTTGATGAGCATGCTGGTTACCTCATACTTTTTTTGTTAAAACATTACTAGGTACTGTAGGAATTTTTCCAGCTTTCACAAACACCATATCCTTATCGATCCACGAGGGAATCGAAACTGCGTCTCGTAATGCCACTAATGTGGCTGATAAAGTTGACGAACCCTCTAGTTTTTGTGTGCATCCCACACAAACCTGATTATTACTCGATTTGAGAACAAGTGACATAGGCTTATGGCCCGTTCACACGTACCACAATATTACACCACATCGGATGTGGGCAAGCAGTGGTTACGTGAATAGTGTCACTGCAACTTAATGAACAATTTGTAGAATTAATTAATGTATATTTATTTTATTGCTATATCTTATTTATACCTCATTGTATGCTGTACCGGTCGACGTCATAACGTCAAAACCGGCTGTCGCTGAAGCGCTGGGCCTCTTCCTCGCATAGGGTCGCAGCATTACGCTAAGCGATGACCGTTTTGCGTGGCTGTGTGACGCATATTTTCCTCCAACTTGTTCTTTTTTGTTTTGTGTTCTTTCTTTGCGTCATGTTTACCGCAAATAAACGTATTATTTTTCTTCTTTCTAACTTTTTGCAGTTGCGATATGGTTGCGTTGTCATATGTTAGTTGTCATAGTTGCGATGTGTTTACGTTGTGGCTAGTGTTTGCAGATAGACAGATCGTTGTGTTGACGATGTGGGCGGCCGCTAGTGTGTGGACTCGCTAGTAGTTGCGCACGCGGTTGACGTTGACGATCCATGCGAATAAACTACTCGTATTAATGTTCATACAAATCAGCTCCCATCTACGTGTTGTTGTTCTGGTGTGGTTGTGGTGTGGTTGTGGCGTGGTTGTGGTGTGGTTGTGGTGTGGTTATCGTGTGATCGGGCCCTTAGACAAAGACTGCATTTCTAGCCAAGTCTATCTTACACAAGCCGTAATGTTTTTAAGCTACACTCTAAGTACCGCATACTTCTCGTATCATCAATCACGTTGGGTCTTTACACGCACGCGTATGTCTGACGTATGTCGCGTGCTGCGTTCATGCTAATCGTGTGCCCCGCGATATATCCGCGGTGTTTACGCGCGCGGTCCGTTGCCATGTAACCGATCCTACACGGATGTTGGCTCTATGGATGAACTGTAGTTTTGGAACTAATACGTCTGTGGTTAGTTACGTCACATTACTGTTAAATATATACGCGTAAGTTATTTTAATTGGTAGATTCGGTTTAGGTTTTTATTATTTTTTTAAAGAGAAACTGACATATTGAAAGAAGTGGACTAATCCATACTTATACTTAATTATATATATATATTTTTTTTTTCTAAACTAATTGTTTAATTATATTATCCTAATCCTAACTAATATTATAAATGCGTATCCTATGTCCTAACCCACGTCATGGTCTACCCATGTGCCAAACATCCAAATCCGTTCAGCCTTTTTATCTTGAAAGCGTAACAAACAAACAAACAAACTCACTTTCGCATTTTGTATTACTAGGTATTGGCCGCGGCATCACCCGCGTGGTTGTCGAAAAATTTCCCACAGGACCGTGCTACCGGGATTCAGAGTAACCCAGGTCATGGCCTATCCGTATGCCTTTCATCTAAAACTGTTCAGCCGTTACGGCATGAAAAAGTAACAGGCAGATAATAAATTCGTTTTAGAGTTCCGTACCTCAAAATGAAAAATTTAAACCCTTAAAGGATGACTTCGTTGTTTGTCAAGACCGTTTTTCTCAGGAACGCGTGGCGGCATTAAGTTGAAATAGATATCAAAAACTTAGATCTACGGTATCTTGGGGCTGTAACGAAAACCAAACTTCCACGTTAACGCAATAAAAAAATACGGCCATTTTTTTCGCATGTTTTGACAGTCGCAAATAAACCAGTCTAAGTGGTACTTCTCGTTGGCCCAGCGGCATGAAGTTTGGCCAGAAGTAAGACTAAGTAAAGAGGAAAATCCGAAAATTGTTAATTTATAGTTATAATATATGAACTGCAATGTCAACTTTATTCTTTAATCCAGATTTGGAAATTCGGGCATCCGAGCAAGCACGGCTTTGAGATGGAACCCTCAGGGCGCAGTCCTACTCACACTAGACCGGTTCTTTAAGACTATGACTATATTTCCAATTCCTTAGATCTCTGTAAAGACGACACAAAAAAATCAATATTACATGTGAATTTTGAAATCATAGGGGATGATTTCAAAATTCACATGTAATATTGATTTTTTTCACCCCTTTGATTTAACAAAAACGCTGAAACGCGTAAGTCTTTATTTCTTACCAAAAGCATAAATTTGAATTTAAATCCTTAACTTAAGAAAAGCTGGGTTTTCTATACAAAATTTTATCCCCTATATCACCATTTAGCATTATTTTTGAGACAAAAAGTATCCTTCTCCAGGATGCCATCTATCTCCTTGCCCAATTTTATCTTAATCCGTTCTGCCTCTTAGCCGTGAAAAGGTAACATACTGACAGACAGACAGAGTTACTTTCGAATTTATAATATTAGTATTAGTATGGATAGTTAGGATAGGATTCTGTTCCATACTATAATATATCCATGATCGTCGCTCGCGCAGTCTCGTCACAACGAAATGTAGCGTCTGATTCTGGTTCGATTCCCGCTTGGGCCTTTATTGTACTGTATTTCAGACTTTCGACTGCAATTAGCAGTCTTTCGACTAGAACTAAATAGTTAGATAACTTTCGAGACCTAGTTAATATACGAGAAGTCTTTCTTGTGGAATGTCGGAAACTGCTGCAAAGAACTTTTGGCGCTCAAATGACGTTAAAAAAAACACCGGCCAAATGTGTGACGGACCACGCACAAAATTCAAAATATGTTCACATAAACCTACATTTCTCATCAACAAAATTTCACATCATGTAAAAAATTCATGGTCTTCCTTTTATTTTTGACATTATGATATTTAGCAAAAAATAATCCTTATGATGAAGCCTTTCTATCGGTATGATAAAGCTACAGGGTGGTTATTTTTCTCGTGTAACGGGTTCGATTTCCGGTTCAACCATGTAATTATTTAAATATCTATGAATGCAGTTTTTTATTTTTTTTTATTCTTATATTATACTAGCTTTTGCCCGCGGCTTCGCCCGCGTGGATGTAAGAAAATATCCCACGGGTACGTACTACCGGGATTAGTTAGATCATACCTAATATCCGAGGAAAAGTAGTTGATTCCTACCGCTGCGCCCGCGTTGTCGGCAACCATAATTATTTTGTCACGCGTAATTTTGAATCTGTGATATCTTTTAAAGTATTAATTTTAATGATATGATGTCAAAGCATATTTTAATCTAAATTAAATGCCAAATTTAAATAATATATTTTATTGGATAAGGATAAATAAAATACCGGTCAAAATAGCTTCGGAAATAACAATGAAATTTTTATCAAATTCTGAAAGATAAAAATGATTACTGTAGGTCATCATTAGAAGATAGATATATGCTATCGCGGACTTTATTTTTGAACTTTTTTGATCTATAATTCTGTAAAACATTAATTTGATGTATCTCTTACGGTTTACGCGGCGCACGCCAGTAAAGCTCCCAGTTGGCATGATTTTTTCCGACATCTTCGACAATAATCGTCAAACTTCAGCCAATTTACACAAAACCTTAATGTATTATACACAAAAACCTTTCTCTTGAATCACTCTATCTATTAAAAAAAACCGCTTCAAAATCCGTTGCGTATTTTTAAGATCTAAGCATACATAGGGACAGTTAGCGCGAAGCGACTTTGTTTTATACTATGTAAAGAAAAGAAGATAAAGATGTCTTCTTTCAGTAAAATGTTTCATCTACAATATTCAAGGTACTTCCCTCCACGTGGCATATCCGTGGGTCGCCCTGTTTATAGCTGAGACCCTAACAGTAACTCCTTTCATTTGATATGTCACACGGTACAGAGTGCAAAACTTTTATTTTTATTTTCTTATTTATCTCCCAAAAGTGACCCTTATTCCAAATTAATTTAGTTACGTAATACATCCGCGTTTGGGTCACAGAAATACATATGTGTACCAAATTTCAACTTAATCGGTCCATTATATTCGGATCAAATTAGCTGTGACAGACGGACAGATAAGACAGGCAGACAGACAAACACACGAGTGATCATAAAAGGGTTCCGTTTTTTCATTCGGACATACAGTACCCTTTTTTTTTTTTTTTTTTTTTTTTTTTTTTTTTTTTTTTTTTTTTTTTTTTTTGGGTGGGAAATCATCAAATGACTCCTCCCGCTCTGGGCGGAGCGAGAGGGAGTGTCTTTTAGACTTTTACTGACTAAAACCCACCCATGTTCCTTCCATTGCCTGTGTGCCGGGGCCGCGATATCCCTTTCGGACAAACTCGCAACCCTGGCAGGCATTGGCCCTTACGGACCCCGTCAGTTGGTGCTGACATCTCTTTGAGGCGCGCGTGGAACACAACGCGCCGTCGACCCGGGCCTGGTCCTAATCGGACGGCGAGCTACCCATTGCCCACCGTCCGCAAGCCCGCGCCTACGGTGGCCGGAAGTCGGCTCGCGACTCCCGACGCCCGGGGCGTCTCCTGCGGCGACTAGGGGCGCGAGGGCGCGCATCTTGCATTTCCCTCGCGCGCTCCGCCTCCTCCTTCGCGAGCATTACTGCTTCGCAGAAGGAAGTGACGGCTTTCCATGCACTCTCGCTCCGGACCATGGCCTGAACCAGGGCCGGACGCGAGAGATCGCCGCCGCCGATCGCCTCCGTGAGGACACGGCGGTGCTCCGCCCAAGCCGGGCAGACCTCCACCGTATGCTCCACCGTGTCCTCCGGGCGTTCCACACAATGGTGACACCCGGGCGTTTCCTCCCGCTTGATCCTGAACAGGAACCTCCCGAAGCAACCGTGTCCGGTGAGGACCTGCGTCAGGCGGAAGGTGAGGACGCCGTGGCGCCTCTCCAGCCACTCCTCAAAGAGGGGACTTACCGCCGCAATTGTGGCGTGCCCAGACATACATACAGTACCCTTAAAACAAGATATTGGTAATGGGTGCAATAAGCGGTGTTACTTCCAATGTTGGCCACGCGCCAAAAGAACCTTGTAGCGCTATAAATGCTACTCTGTGACGTAGACCATAATGACATGCGCCACAGCGTCGTGAAATTCAAAACGTCAGGTTGACCTAAAACCTAAAACTATTTGGTGTCATCAAATGTTATCAAATACAATAGTTATCAGTTTCTTTATCTTCAAGGGAATAATATTGTTATTTTAATGATTGCAAAATGGTTGTGATAACATTATGAAAATATGAATAACCACTGATTATTCATTGCTACCACTGGTTTATATTACAGAATATACAAAATATTAAGGTAGCAAATCAGAGTTTAAAATTTTCCAGTATTGGTTGTTTGTTTTTTGGCAATGAATACTTTAGGTCTCTGTCCATTCAGTGGTTGGAAAATTCACACCCTACCCGTATCCTACACCCTCTAAAGAACATAATCTTGAATGTATTTTTCTTCAGTAGTTTAAACTATACGACGTACGTCTGTGAATCAGTCTCACGGATAGAATAAAATAGAATATAATTTATTTGCTTTAGAGCATGACACATTTATGGTCATGGTCTTATTAATAAAACTATGATCTTACTGAATTCAATTATTATTGTAACATGGCTAATAACGTATAATTATACTTATATTAATATAATAAAAAACTACGTCGTACGTACGTAAACGTACGTCTTAACCAATATTTTATCTGTTACTTTTTTTTCAATAAATTCTTTACACTACGAGTATGTATAAAAAACGTATACCTTTTTTTTTTTTTTTTTTTTTCGCTTTTGAAATGTTTAATTGGGAGTTCCCTTATTCCTTTTGGAATATTTTTGAAGATTTTAATTGCTATGTTATAGCTATTTTTATGACATAATGTGCTTTGATGTTCAGGAATTCTTAAACGTGTTGGGTCTCGTACCTTGAATGCAAGTCGCATGCTATACAAAATTTTAGTGCTCTTTCACGATTAATACAACTTCTTCTCATAATACAACTTGCAGAGAAGATAAATCTTAACAAGTAAGATTTAAAGTTTAAATTTTTAAACAGAGGTCTGCAGGATATTAAACGACTAATACCGTAGATAGCTCTTAGGCATTTTCTTCTGCACTACATTAGGCTTCGTTTACATTGTAAAAAAGTAAACATATCTGTGGTAAGCCGTGAGTGTAACTACTTCACTCGCGGCATGTCTTAAACGTTTAAGTGCAAAAGGTGGTTTAGTTTTTTGCCGACGTGCTCTATAAGTAATTTCGAGTTACAATATTGGACGAAACGGTTTTATACATATATAGATGCGTTGACAAATCTTTAGTATAGCCTATGCCTAAGCCCTTGAGAATTATAAACCTACCAGAGTAACTATAAACACCCGGTTTCGGAATTGAGAATTTGAAATTGAGAACTTGTCAAAGCATTACTGGTGATTCCTTCAACGTAGCTTCAATTTAAAATTTCCATAAGTATAATGCTGAAGTAGAGTTTGACAATTTCTCAACTTCAAATTCTTACTTCGAAAAGTGATGTTTATGTACTTACGTGTTATCATCCACGTTGTGGATGGTGACGATGCTGGGGGTGAGCGCCGAGATGATGAGCCCCACGGGGATGAACGCCGTCACCAGGCGCAGCAGGTTCTTCCACGGGTTCATGCTGGAACAATATACGTACAGGTAATGATAATGCAAGAATTATTCTTGATTACTAACTAAATAGGTCACAGATTACTACAGTATCGGTATTATTAACGTCTTGGGGTGCAAGATCCTCTAGGAGCCGTCAGAGAGAGGCACCTTCGTATAAGACCTCCGGGTAATACCGAGTAGTTAGCCTCGCTGTCATTCTTACTTACTACATAGACTCTCGACGTAAGGAAAGAAGAAAGGTATACTTTGTACTCCCATTTCATTCAAATAGTAATATTAAGTGCCCCTTTCATTTCATTGCGTGTGACAGGGGCTCACATTATTATCTAAATAATGGTAATGAATTAATGATAAATGTTGTTATCGTGACAGGACAGGAGATAGCTCCTGCAAAACATAAGAGACCACCCAGAGCTAGCCGACTCAAAACATTTGGAAAGTAGATCTAAGGCCTAGAAACACAGTCAGGTCACATCATATCATAGTCATATATAACATTATATTCAAATTAATCGGCGGTCAGTGCGCAGCGCGGTGGTCTCGGATTCACTATCTCTTTGCGTACGCGCATCTATCTATATTAGCGTTTTAAATATTATTATCTATCAATCATTGTGATTGTATCTTCTTTTAGATGTCTGTGTTGTATCGAAATTACTAGAGATTATTATTTTAAAGTTATGTTTAATTAGTTCCTACTTTTATTTCATACTACCTGCGCCCCGCGGTTTCACCCGCAGTCTCGATCCCGTGGGAATATCGGGATAAGAAGTATCCTATGTCCTAAACCAGGTCATGGTCTACCCATGTGCCAAATGTCATTTAAATCCGTTTAGCCGTTTTAGAGTGAAAGCGTAACAAGCAAACAAACTTACTTTCGCATTTATAATATTCGTTAGGATGGTTAGGACTAGCACATTTTCAGCGACTTATATCCGCCCTATATTCCATATCCCGTGGGAATTTCGAAAGTTCCAGCCTTATTCATTGTATGGTAAAGGGCACCTCTGTGCACTTTCTAGGTCAAAGAGTTTGTCCTAGGCGAGGATGGGTCAGTCAGTAGGTCTTCTTCTTAGCGCGTCGATAGCAATCTAAATCGACTCGGCCGAAAATTCGGCTACGTTTTTGGCACCATCACTAGCGTCCATCAGTTCCTGTCATCCCTGGACTTACGCTTATCGCCGAGTCCGTAGGTGAGTCGGGACTTTTCTTTTATATGTATTTATCTATGTGACGACATTTTGATTATATTATTCGCCTTTCCCAATTTCTTATCCAGCTCTTGCCATACTCTTTTCTTTGAATAAACACAGAATAATTTATTTGTTAAGTATCTTCTTTTGGCACTTGCACAACACAAGCAGTCTTGTAAACGTGTAAGTACTTCCTCGTAGTGATATATTTTCTCACCATGTCTCCTCGACAGTGTTGAGACACACGTCAAGCGGTGACTCGCGGGCAAGTTTTCACGTTTTTGTGCGGTTTGTGACACAATCTCTACGAGGTTGCTAATGACTAGCAATGGTTATGTTTTGTCTTTATGTTAGTTTACATTTCTCTCACGGGTACCCGTTGATGTGAGTGCTTTATTGTAACATGTTATATGTTTTACGTAAGAGATTGAAGTAAAATTTACATCGGTAGTACTTAGGAGTTTATTGCATGCCAGTCGTTTCTTTGCCTAAATTGCTTGATTGTTTGTCACCTGTACTTTTGTACATACCGGTTCTTACAGAATAAATCTAGGATCAACCAGCTTCGCTTATTACGTTTACGAAACCTAACTAAATAAAAAGTGTGTTTATCACCACATCGTTATCGACCACATCTCTACGAGACAGACCACATCGTTTTAAGTTTCAAGATAATGACGATCATAATTACGGACATTAATTTATCCATACTAATTGTTTAATATAATTTGAGTGATATTAATATAAATGAGTAATAATCTTATGTGTGTGTTAACCAATGTGCAGTCAGTGAAAGGATATTTTCCATACAAAGAGGTCACGCTTATGCCGCCTACAAAGTAAAGACAAACACACAAGTTTTACTTTGTGCAGTTCCTCGAGCAGAATTGAAAACAATGCCGTAAAAGGAAGGGACTGGCGCTACGAGTATGTAGAGGGTTGAGGATAGCTGTGATGATGGCGTTAGGTATACTTGGTAGAAGTTGTATGGGTAAATTAACAATAATAACTTTCCATTTTTCCAAGAGTCAAGTGTTTTTTTGCAGCCATCTCGAGGATCATGAATGACGAAGCGAAAGTGATGAGTTGTGCTTTCCCATAGTTGCAGTTGTACTCTTGAGTAGTGAACCTTACCTTACCTTCTGAGAATATCTATTTTAACCCAGCACTGTGATTGCCTCCGACAGCTTTCCACTTTCCTACATTGTTATTAATAAATATTTACTCAACAATGTGTTACACCCTTTAGGAGCTATGGCGAAATAAAAATTGTAAACAAGTACAATTCGTGTGTCAGAAACGTAGCAGGTAGTGATCAACACATATATCATTTATTCGAATTAAGCTCATATGTGGTTTTTTATGGACTAGATTATTTTAAACGTGACTGTATAATTGTTGCATTTTTAAGCTCGTAAACGATCAATAACTAAATTCAAATTCAAAAGTCATTTATTCAAACTAGGCTGAGAATCAGCACTTTTCGAACGTCAAAATTACATAAGACAGTCCCCCAAAACGCCCACCCTTCACCACTTCCTAGTGCATTAGCTGGGAAGAAGAAGTGGCGCAACAAACTCCCCAGCAGCACAGCTGTCTGTTCAGTTAGAAGAACTAAAACTATCTAAGTTACCTTTATCATTATCTTTATCGTTGAAACTGTTCTTCTCTCATAAGTTGAGGTCCACCAAAAAAAACAAATTAACAGACATTAAACTCACCGTTTCTTAACCGCATGTTCTTTCCCATCGTCATGATACTCCAGACCAAACTCCTCCTCACTATGCGGCTTCTCCTTGAAAGCGCCAGGCGACTGGTAAAGTCCTCCAGCCGGGACCTTCACTGGGACTTCAACCGTCGGCTTGGACTCCATGGAGTCTGTCCACCCGCCCTTGGTCTTGGTGTAGATGGTATCCTCGTACTTGTAGGGGAACTCCTGGTGCGTATAGTAGATGTCTTTGGGTATCTGGTTGTAGGTTGCGTGGTGGGGGTAGTCGTCTTTGATTGAGCTGTGAAATAAACGAATGATATGGGTATCTTGGAAAATTTTGCACGTTTCTATGGTGAAACAGTTGTTTATCCTAACAATTTTTAAATGAATAGTGTTCCTATTACCCAAACAGTTTCAATTATAATCCTCGACCTCGGTAATACTAACCTTTTCATTCTAAATAAAGACGTTTCATATATATTGTTATTGTTGTTTCAGTAAATAAGACCTTTTTTTTGGTTGGGAATTTATCAAATAACTTCTCCCGCTCTGGGCGGAGCGAGCGAGTGTGTTAGACTCTTACCTTATGAACCCACTCGCCGGTTTCTTCTCAACAGGCCCAAAAACTGGCGTCTTGATAAGTTCAGCACTGTCATAATCAAAGAAGCTTCCTAGATGTTGACTCGGCTTAAAATCCTTCAACAATTCCTTCTTCTCTTGTCTAACTTTAGTATCTGTAGTGTTCTCATCTTCTGTTAGATTCGAGGGTGCAAAACCAGCTTCTATCTTCCATGATTGTGTGGCTGGTCTGGACTTCTCGGTTTTGTTGAGTATGGTTTCTGTATTGTTAAGTTTGGCTTTTGTATCATTATGTGTTGGCTTTGCATCATTAGCTCTGGTCTCTGTATCATTATGTCTGGTTTCTGTATCATTAGGTCTGGTTTCTGTATCCTTAAATCTAGTGTGTATTTCATTTCTGGTGATGGTTTTATTAAAGACTGGGTATAGAGTGGTGGTGTTGGTATCTGGTGATGTTGTGATCTCTGCGGCGAGGGTTGAGACTGTCAAGATGAAGAGTAGGATCCATAGAGTAAACTGCAAGGTAGCAAAGGTTGGTTTAAGTATAACATATAGACATTCAGATTATTATTTTTAGGGGCTCTAAAGGAGAATTATACAGAATATGACAGATGGCAAAAAAATAACGTTTTTTTTTATAGCCTCTCCGTTATTGCTAGCATATTTTATTTTAAATTACTGTTCTGTTAAAATTCTATGATCTTTTATTGTCTTGGACACGCCACAATTGCGGCGATAAGTCCCCTCTTTGAGGAGTGGCTAGAGAGGCGCCACGGCGTCCTCACCTTCCGCCTGACGCAGGTCCTCACCGGACACGGTTGTTTCGGGAGGTTCCTGTTCAGGATAAAGCGGGAGGAAACGCCCGGGTGTTACCATTGTGTGGATCGCCCGGAGGACACGGTGGAGCATACGGTGGAGGTCTGCCCGGCTTGGGCGGGGCACCGCCGTGTCCTCACGGAGGCGATCGGCAGCGGCGATCTCTCGCGTCCGGCCCTGGTTCAGGCCATGGTCCGGAGCGAGAGTGCATGGGAAGCCGTCACTTCCTTCTGCGAAGCAGTAATGCTCGCGAAGGAGGAGGCGGAGCGCGCGAGGGAAATGCAAGATGCGCGCCCTCGCGCCCCTAGTCGCCGCAGGAGACGCCCCGGGCGTCGGGAGTCGCGAGCCGACTTCCGGCCACCGTAGGCGCGGGCTTGCGGACGGTGGGCAATGGGTAGCGGGAGGAGTCATTTGATGATTTCCCACCCAAAAAAAAAAAAAAAAAAAGGAGAACAGACCACACCTGTCAGCAACTCCACTTTTTCTTTCACGCCCATAACATAAACAAGAGACAAAAGCGTTTACATCATAGTGTCGGTATAATACTTTGGTTACAAGTACGAGAGTACACGACACGGGCGTGGTGGCTGTTTGCAATACAATGACGGACGCCTAGCGACCGGTCGCCGGGAAAGTATTCGAGACGTGCAGTGAAGAAAGAAAGGAGATGAGTGGATTAGTAGATTCACCCGGCAGCTGATAACTACAGGAATTCTACCACTTTCGTTGCAGTTCCGTTACTTATCTTTTGGAAGATTCTCAACCAGGGGCCAGAATCAATACCGGGGTTGTTCTACTCTGCAACTTAGATTAATCAAACTGCTGAGATTATGTATGTACATTGTTTATGTATTCGATTAAAGTACGCAAAATACCAGCCCGTATTACCTATTACCTATTAAAGTAAAAACTGGTGTCACGGTGGTACTTGGTAAAAATGATAACCTTTTTATAATAGGGATGACGCCTGGGTAAAAAAAAAAACTAATTAGTCTGTCAGTCAGATAATAAAAAAATATTAGACACGTATTTCTTGCTTTAAAATAAGTAATAAAAAAATACTTAGAAAAAACGCATGTTAAGTTAGGGAGTGGGGGTTGCTACGTCACTAGTACGTATAAAATCTACATACTCGTGACGTCATGGCACATTTTAACTCAATGTATCGCCGAAATCTTTAGATAACGTAAAAAAAGAAAAAATACGTGTCCAATATTTTTTTATAAACTCAAAGACGGACTAAAAAAAATTACCTCATATATAGACTCTCAGTAGGTACATGACCTAACAAAAACCAATGAAAAAAAAAAACAAAAACTGTGTTTTTTACATTTTATATAGGTAAACTATCAATTAAATTATTTGGTGTATCTCTTTCTTCTGCACTCTACGACTTGATCACTGGCCCGCAGGTCACAGGTCGAACCCGGTGACATTGCCATAGCCTATCGGTACCTAATGAAAGTTATAGTGTTGTATGGAGCTGGGAATGTAAGAGAAACCCGGTCGACTGGTTATGGTCTTTATCGTGACAAAACGAGACAAATGAGGCGGCGAGACGTTTTGAAATAGGGATATGACTTGATCATGGTGATAACTTGCTTAGGCGTAGAGTTCTCGTGTTGTAACGATATTTATCTAATAACAGTGTGATTGCGTTTTCGCTTTCTTTCAAGTAGGTACTTCTGCAAAATAGTTATCTCTCTCTGCATTGCTTTCAGATATGCTGCCGTATGAGGCATAATCTGTTATTAGTTGTATTGCTTGCAGTCAAATCTGTTAAGAACCTGTGTTTTACAGAAAACTACTATTGCTTTTCACAATCCAATAGCTTTATCCCATTTTCATGGGCATTTTGGAGGTCATAATATGTTAGTGTTAGACATTTGTTAATGACATTTTTTTACGGGGCCACACATTTGTAGCCTAAAAAGTACCAATTGTTGACTTATTTGATGTGTAGGTATTATGTGAAACTATATTTATTCTCAGCTGAAGGAACTTACTAAAGACTGTCAATCTATTACAAATGACTGACACCGACCTCGCTCAGAGGTCGTAGGGTGATGCGTACACGGTACACTGCCATTACATCATTAGTTGCCCACCGCAGTCAGTAGGACTGGCTTACATAATATGATAATGTGTCGGTACTTACCTACTGAAGTACCACTAGCTACCGAGTCACCTCATTCAAATACATTCCGTGGTGTCATAAGTGGATGTTGAGAGTTTATAATTTAGTAGAATATGCGTTTGTTGAACAGCAGTCCAAAACAGACTAGTTTAGATTCTAAGAGAAGTAGTTAGTACATATAAAAGAAACAAAGTTAAATTGTTTAAGAATCGTTCAAAGAGAAGCTAGCTGAGATACTCGTATAGGAAAAGTGTTTACGACGAAAGAGACCAGATTCACCAAACATTCTATCATCTGCCTAGCATTTTCCCAACTGTGTTGGGGTCAGCTTCCAGTCTAACCGGATGCAGCTGAATACCAGTATTTTACATGGAGCGACTACCTATCTGACCTCCACAACCCAGTAACTGGGTAACATTCTAATAAACAGTAAATTCTACGTTTTTACTCGTCTAGACACGTAGCAGATGGGAAAACCACGAGTAGTCTGATATAATGTGCTAACGCGACTTTCCCTGTCGCCTCAGCGGTTTGACGTGGCTTCAGCAACGGTATTACAATAATGTTATAGTTGTTCATGTGCTCAGCATAATGTTATATGATGCTTGCAGTTTTGCATACGCAAAAACAAATAGCACTATACAGGGCGTCCCACGGATATGCCACATGGAGGGAAAGTACCTTGAATATTGTAGATGATCCTTATGATGAAGTCTTTCGATCGGTATGATAAAGCTACAGAATGATTATTTTTGTCATGTAACGGGTTCGATTCCCTAAAGTAATTATTTAAATATGTATGAATGCATTTTTTTTATTTTTTTTTAGTTCAAATAATGTCTTCTTTCAGTAAAATGTTCCATCTACAATATTCAAGGTACTTTCCCTCCAAGTGGCATATCCGTGGAACGCCCTGTATAATTATGTGTGCTGTGTATTCGCCAAATTAGGAACATTTACCTACAATAAACTGTGGACTTATCTCAATCAATCTGCCTAGCCTTTTCCCAACTATGTTGGGGTCGGCTTCCAGTCTAACCGGATGCAGCTGAATACCAGTATTTTACATGGAGCGACTGCCTATCTGACCTCCACAACCCAGTAACTGGGTAATATACGATACCCCATGGTAAGACTGGTGTCAGACTTTCGGGCTTCTGACGACTCGTAACGACTGTCAAAGATCCACGAATGACAACCGGGACCAACGGCTTAACGTGCTTTCCGAGACACGGAGCATTCTCGGTATGTAAAGATGGTCACCCATCCACTTACCAACCCCGGCAAGCGTAGCTTAACCTGATGGATCGACCAGTGCGGCTGTTGTTACTTAGCCACGAGCTCCTCAACTGTGACTCGAGCTCGAAACTGTGGACTTATCTATACATTATAAATAAAAGTCGCTTTTCGTGTATGTCTGTCAGACCATCTAAACTACGCTACAGATTTTGATGAGGTTTTCACCATCGTTTAGATAATTTATTCCGGAAGGTTTAAGTGAAGGTTCAATGTAATATTAAAGTTACATTATAACTAAGAACTCACGATGTTTTATCAAGTCGTAGAAACCGTGCGAAGCAGGAGCGGGTAGCTAGTAATGATATAAAGTAGAAACTATTTTGCCCTTAGTGTACATTACTTCGAGAAATTACGAGGGTTTAGAAATAATGATTACAAAATGATTGTTTAGTCGTGCAATTTAGTATTTCATAAAATCGTAATAGATACACACCTACTAGCTGGCACGTAACTGGTATCTAGGCATTATCAAACTGTAAACTGTAACATGATGTCACTGAAATAACAAGGAAATGTTACGTATTCTCAGTTTATCACTCAGGTAAACTGCAATCTTTTATCCCTTTTCCTGCTTAACTAGCTAATTAGGTCAATCCCGTCCTTGTTTTTACTTAATTCTCTGAATAAGTTTATTTTACTGTTGAAATATTTCCTTGCACTTCAGTGTAGCCTTCAGGCATGTCGGCTATGATGGCCACTTATGACAGCCACACTGGCATTGAACGTGCGCTTGACGGCCGGACCTGCAACCTGCGCCGACGGCGCGGGACGGTGGGGGCTACGCAGGCGTCGGTCAGTGACTTACCGTTTTGGGTGAAAGTGAGCGCGTTATGCAACGGCCACATAACGCGGGTGAGGCCGCGCCACGCCACTAGTCTGTCACGGTCAGCCTCACGTAACGCTCATTCGATACGCTCGCTTTTATTTATGTTCAATTCGGGTCTAAGCTACCATGAATAGTTAGTTTCTGAGGTCCTCCTATAACCTCTTAATAGCTATTGATTTGGCTAAGTAATCTATTCAGGCTAAGTTGTTCCTTATCTGAGTGTTGAGATTCGTCCCGTGACAAGGTATCGAACGGATCTACTCTGGGATGGTTCAGTAATTAATGACGCGTCCAAGTTATTTCATGTACCTTGTATTTGAACTAAATACGTCCCACTTTTTTCGCTGCTTTGCTTGTCTACAATAACTAGATACCTATTATTATTTTGGAGTACCTACTACATAGGCTGCAAATGTTTTTTATATATTCTATGTATTATAATAATATATGAGAGAGATAACATATATCACCGGAACCAAAGTAAACGTTATGTATGCATTATATTTAATATAACTGTTCTACTATAAAAGTGACACTCTATCTACCATCTACGTAGGTACGTACCAATATTTTTGGAATAATCTATAAGTAGATAAACGCTTACGCTTTGAAGTGTTACGTCAGGGATTAGTATTGCGTAACTAATGCATAGAATATTACTGATATCGAGAAAGTCGACACATATTAATAACAAGATTATTGAATGCTTTAGTAGATGTATTATAACTTGTGGAATGCGACGAAAGGTCAGGCATGATTAGCCTACTTAGTAAAATATTATGGACAAGGGAACAGCTTTCAATCGGAATATTATCTGCAATCAATAGTTGCTTTACTATTTTATTTTCATTTACATTTTATTTAAAGCACTATTTTATTTTCACCTATAATTAATTTATATCTATAAACCGGAAGTTATCCAGAACTTAAATAGTCAAAATCATCTAACTTACTTGACACTGTGTAAAAGGTTAGTTATTTATTTTATCGCTATAACATAGAATCTTAATAGTACACAGAGGTTTCATAAAAAAGTAGAATAAAATAAAACAAAACAGGTAGGTATGCAAGTTTCATAACATTTGACGATATTCTGAATCTTCCGTTTAAGGTCTGCAGATCAATGATTCTCGGTTGGGATCAAAAGAATGTTGTAAGTAATTTATTTTATGTTAGCCCATTCACTGTTATCACCATTTCAATCCGGGTATATAACAATAATTGATGTCCAAAATCGGCATGACACTTACCCATAACGGGGCCTACAGAGCCGCAGGCTACAATGATTATCGTACGCCCAAAAAAGGGAACAAAGTTATTTTATGAGAAGATTTCTTCATCGGAGAAAGATCTACTGTGTTAAGGACGGGGGGATTTAGAGGTCATAAGATTGCATCCTGTTTGTGCAACTATTGGTGGCGACTGGTGATTAATAGTGAATCCACTACTTCATTCCAAGAATGCTCACTTGTGCAGCTACGTCTTGAATTCGACCAGCTAATAAGAAAAGGCGATGTCATTTTCATTTTGAACGTCTACAACATAATCGGGAAAACCCTGGGATGAGCCAGAACGTTTACAGGCTAATAGTAACATTATTATTTTAAACGTTAAATATACTTCTTGTAAGTTATACTTATTACTTTAGCGAAAGCTGATGAATTATTTAGCTTATTTGATTTAGCAATTACGATATTGCATGCAAGCTATTTTATAGCTTAACACGTTCAGTGCTGGGAGCCCTCCTGGAGGGTTCACTCTAGTCGCATATGGGATGATGGGACCCTCACGGAGGGCTCATTTTAAATGTAGGTTTTTCTTAGCATATACAGCATTATAAGCTGTGAAAATAAAATCTGATGTATATTTTAACAAGATTTATTAGTTGGTTTCAAAATACAAGCATTTTTATATTCAAAAAAATATTTACTATGTCAGGAAAAAAAAATCAGGCCACTACGTGTGGAAAACTAATTTCACGGTTACAAATATTCACAAAAAAATTTAAAGGTTGGACATCCCTCTCTCGGGATCAGAGTGAGTTGCTTTTATACTTGTCACAATTTTTTTTTTTATCATTTCTCTTCCCCACCCGACTAGTACATGAAAATACCCCCGGAGATACTACCGCCCCGACCGACCGAGCCCTCCCGGAGGGTTCACTTCGAATATGTATGGATGGTGGCATGGCATATGAGCTCTATGAAAAGAGGGTGGAGTCAAAACTGTTAATTAGCATCAGTGTCATCCATCTGATACGGCGGAGCCTTAACATCACACGCTTGTTTACCCGTGGCTTGTGGGCAAGAGATGCCAGCGTAATAAGTAGTAGGTATGGCTGAAATGAAAATAGAAACTGCTCCTTGTCGTGATAAAGACAGCATGTATACTTGTATAGGAGTATACCTACTTTGGTGGTACGATTTAGTACCTACTTACATGAAATAAGAATTTTTCAGTTCCTATATTTTTTTATATAGGTAATTATACTATCACGACACATCAAGTTCGCCATCTCTAGCTTTTGAAATAATTATGTTATGAATGAGGTAAACATCACGAAGTATGGTAGGTATGATTTTTAAACTATGATTTTAAAACGATATTTTCCGATCTTCAGCTATCATACACTTACTTTATATACGATAATGGCAGCCATGGCAGTAGTTTTAAATGTTCGATGTGTGGCTCGGGCCGCACAGGTGAGGACAGTGAAAGTGTATGAGTTGCGCCTGCGCCGCCGCCCGCGCCGAGCATGCGAATACTCAGATTTATACTTTATTACTGAGTATAATCGGATGTGTTGTGGGCACGTGATCATGCTTGACATTTTGAGACATTACTAGTTTGTGACTTAACATCCGATGAGACTGAAAACCGAACGCAACATAGTTGAAAAGGTACCTAGGTAGATGATGACTATAGTTAGTAAATACAACAAAAAAAAAAAAAAAAAAAATTGTAAGTAATAAGATTTGCAATAAACAAAATATCGTCATTGTGATAAGCTTCTATTTACTGTTTATATATTATATAATTTATCTCAAGACAAAAAAGCAGAAGCAAAACAAACATATTCTGTCTATCAACCAACCACCTACACTAGATGCAATATCTATCTACTAACTATAGTAAAGTTGAGGTTCACTTATACCTGTTCCCAACTAAATCTCTCTTGCAAGTGTAGGCGCAGAAAATAGCTATCGATCGATAACCAACCTCGTTATCGTTAACTAAAATTTACAACTACACTTCACATTACTCTAGTAAGTTTATCATTCCCCCTATCTTACCCAACGGCCTGCAACACGATAACATTACGAAACATTCCGAGTTTACGATCAATCACAAATTCACAATCGAATATCGATAAACATCGGTTATCGGTTTATCTCCGTAGTTAATCTCATCTCCAATGTGCCGATAGTTAAACTTGTACCTTAACAAAGTTATTGTGTCTTTATTTAATTATTTGTTTGTATTGTTAATGGGAATCTTCTGTGAAAAAAACCTTTTAGATTAGGTTTAGTAAAATATTAGGCTAGTTTATCTTTGTGTAAATATGTTGACATTGTTTGCCAATCAAACGAACTCATTTTCATTTATCATTGCTTTTAAGTTAGTGCTTTTATGAACCTGTGCTAAAGCGGGGCAGCAAATAAATAGCAGTGAAGTATTCAGATAAAAAAGTTTATCTTGATTGTCACACTTAATTTTTTTGTAGCGCACTTTTCTCGTCATTATTATTTCCTGAAACAGCAGACTCCTAAACGACGAAAATATAAATAAACCAGCACTTACTTACCATACTGCACGCACTACATGTCACTACTTTCTGTTTATTTCCATCGTTGCCTTATATTTATAATATCTCGACGACACGGCGCGGGTGCTATTGTGGCGTCGGGTGAAAAGCGCACAATTTTCCGCGCATGCGCATAATCTGCCCGCGCAGGCTCCGACGCGCACTTTAATTATTTCCACGTCTGCGCAACTTTTGACGTAATGGCCACTTAAATGGTATGAATGGAGTACTGTTTTTATTTTTTTTATTTTAGATGCAACTGATAGTTATGCAAAAAAAAATCATATTGCCCCATAGTAAAAAGAGCTTTTGAAATGACTCTCTAAAATGTTCGCATTAACAAATCAGCAGGGTCAAAAAAAAAGGAAGCTTGTCCTAAACCATTACAACGATCCTTTCCATTACAGAGAGTATATTTAAAATATAATATCTTAAACTTATAAGTTAACGCTTTATAATTTTAGAGTCCTTTAAATCTTTCATGGTTGGCCACATTCAAACACAAATTCTTACACAGCTATAAAAATATAATTTAAATCAGTTTTCTTTAATAAATACACAAAAAATCATTTACGCTAAGGGTGCCTTCTCATCTCGCATAGTTCTAGCATAAGAAGCGCAGGTGCCTCGTCTTTGCGATGTCAACGCCTGAGTGTGCGTCCTAACTGAAAGCCAGTGTCGCGCGAGTAAGCGATCGTGGTGCTCGTTTATATGAATATAACATACTCGCGCGATCAATATAGTCGCGTATGTACATCATTATTCAGGTAAACGGACGCGTCATCGCGTATTCGCGCAACAGTCGCTTTCGGTTAGAACGCAGGGTTCGCTACACTCCATCGTCTATGATGCGATTGTTTCTGTATCACTCGCTCCTACACGTAGTAGTATTGCGTCTTCGCGTGCCGCAGCATGTGTTTGTTCGCCCAGTAGTTCTCGTGCACCAGCTCCTGTCGTCTGCTGTTCACCACCACGGCGAAGTATAGCAGGAGGGCTGAAAACAAAGGTAGAGCAGTGTTTAGAAGTGGACTGTTCGTTGGAAACTAGCTTTGTTTTTGTTTGTGGACTGACAGAACAAAAATAAGATTAATATACGTTGTTTGTATCGTACCCAGACTCTACTTTGGCTCTGACACTATAAAAGCGGTTCTTTCAATAATTCCAATTAAGTCAAACATGCCTAATATCTCCGTCCATCTAATCCTGTCTGAAGAGTCCTAATGATTACTTTTACGACAATCCTGCAAAGAGACTGCGATTGGATTGCAGCAGTTTATCAAATCTGCAATATTAGATATTCTGTTTTGCAACAAAACACCGGATACATGATTGTCTCACAGCTTGTGGGTCAGTAATTAATCACAGCTTCATTTATGCACAAGCGCGCGTCACAAGCGAGATCTTTGACCTCTCAGCACATCACAATAATTATTATACAAGTGTGTGGCGACAATAACAATGCATAAGCACCTTAGCATTGTTTATGGTTACGCTCTACACGCTCGGAAAAAGCGTGAAAGAGGCGCTTTGTGGTCTATAGTCTATTGTAATGGCGCGATGAGGGCCTTTCCTATTCATGAGGTGGTAAAGACAATATAACGAATTGCAATAAAACGAACTACACAATGTTATACTTATCATATTTTATGTTGTCACGCCTGGGACCCGTGCGGTTTAGCAGAAAGCTTTTTTGAGATTAAAATGACGAAAGAGAGACAATGGACATTTGCCCATTTTTTTTTTTTTTTTTTTTAATACTATTCAACCCTGCTGTTGGTAACATAAGTAACATAACTACATATATTGCGTCTATTATGATATTTTTAACCCAAGTTCACACGGCAACTTATTTCTGATCTTTATGTACCGGCTTAGAGACATCTTCACAAAGTGTCCTCTTCACTACGACAGTAAATGTAATGCAGGACACCACGGGGAACCCCGGACGTTATCAGTGCAATGACACTGCAGTCGATTTTATCATTTGTTAACGTTGTTTGTTAACGTTGTTTGTTAACGTTGATTGTTAACGTTGATTGCATATGCAGTACGTAAAACGGGTTCAACATACCTACTGTGGATGGTTAGTTAATTATTTTTGGGTCCCTTACTCCTAAAACGAAATTCTAAGCAAGTAAACGACTTATGCAATCCCCTTCTATTTGTATGCACGACACACAGTGTGTCGTGTTGATTGGATCCATAACTGGATCCTATGCATCACACAAAATCATAGTGCATGATTACGGATTTCAGGTGATTTCAACTCTAATTTGGCATGTCAAAATAATCCCAAATACATTTATATTGGTCATAATGGTTTTTATAATGTGCCAAACAGTGCTACTTTTTTCATATGAGTATGTAACAGCTCCTCCTACCTGAGTAAACGAAGTACACCGATATGACAGCGGTGGCCTCAGTGATGGCGTCCACGTCCCTCTTGAAGGTCAGCACCACCATGCCCACCACTGTGAGCACGATCAGCACCAGTCCCTTCCACCACGCCAGCACCAGCCATGGCCACGTGAACTGAGGCTTCCGCTGGAATAAAAGAGGAAAGATTTCAGCAAATGATGAAGTGATCTTACTATTGACAATCACAGATAAAACTTACTAACATGTCTAAAGTACAGATGATTTATTGGAAACAGAGGTTTTCGTGTTAAGATCTTCTATTTTCAAAGGTACATCGGCCAAGTATTTTACTTTTGAATTTTCTGTAGTTTAGTTAAGTAGGTAAGCTATTGAAAATTCAAAAGTAACTAAATGGTTTTGCTAAAACAAAATTGCTTTGCGTATTACCTAGACAAACAATAAATTTACTGTAATTATATATCTTAATAAACATGAAAGATTAAAGGTTTATGATAAATGACTGTCTTAAATAAATAGAAATATGTTAAGCAAGACGGTAGGTAGGTGCCACACCTACTTGTTATCAACATATACTAGATTACTAGCACACGCAGTAATAGCCTAGTGGTGTGACCGTCAGACTGCCAAATCATTAGTCTCGAGTTCAAAACCAAGACACGCACCTCTGACTTTTCGGGTTCATGTGCGTATTGTATAATTATCACTTGCTTCAAAAACGGTGAAGGAAAACATCGTGAGGAAATTGCATGCCTGAGAGATGTTTCTGGGCGGCATGTGAAGCCAAGTCAAAGGCCCATGGGCGGCTTTACAACTCTGACACTAGGTTAGTCACTAACCACACGAAAAAGGAAGAAGCACACATAAAAATGCAAAAAAATTGTTCCAAATAAATAATGTCTTATCGTATTATCAATGATATGCAATCAATTATATTAAACTATTCAGATTTTATCTTTCTCGTAATATTTTGTTTTGATGTCACAGCACAGACGTGTTTAATTCAATGAGGTAATAATTAAATTGTGTTTAATTCAATGAGGTAAAAAACATTTTCTGGAATGTTATCTTAATCCTGGCGTAAATAACATTGGATCCGTATTAAATATTATTTAGCCGCAATGTATTTAATTAGGAACATCCGGCGCGCCCTGAACTTGCAGTAGGTACCGATGTTGTTGCAGTACCCATATCAGAGACAATAGCTGAAATGTCTCATGTACCTGTAATTAGGTTCACCGGCACCTATTACCTTCAAACCGTGAGTGATTCTCGCCCTCCAAGCAGAGGTAGTTGGAGGAGTACCGTGTGGTTTGTGGTCTTACATAGTAACACACGACACGACTTACTAACGCGTTATTATTATTATTAGTTCGTGGTTGGTTGCGTCGTGTACGTAGGTACCGCCATTAAAATGCTAGTGCAGCACAATCTATCTACTTATTGGTGATTTGGGTTTGTAACAGATTACTTTTGAGTATCATCGTGGACGACAGGCTGAAGAGTCTGCCACCTAAGTCTTCCTCAAGGCGGAGAAAACCATGAGAATTTCCACATGAAAAAAAAAAAATCTATCACCTCCTACCACTATAAAAGATAAAGTAACCATAAATAAACAAGGCTTACCTTAAACGCCCCATGTATAAGTAAGCTCCCTATAAGGATCTCAATGACCGCCAGAACTGCCAGGGTCGCGTAGAAGATGAGCCTCGCCTGCGGTAGCGAGTCGTTCATGACGGCCAGCGGCAGGAACACCAGCACTGCAGCTACTGACAGGATCTGCAAGAGTAACGTTATCTTGAGTGGTATTGATTGTATGCTCGGTTCCAAAAGTATCTGATGAAAATGTAAACAAATGGATCAGAAAACGATCATATGGATTGTAGTACCTAGACCTACCACTTACAAATTAAATGCGTTGATTTGATTATATGAATACTTAAACCCGAAATTCTAATTTAAAATCACTTTAAAAATGTTTTTCATTTGACAATTTAGATTAATTTTGTAACCTCAATATTCGTCGATGATTTTTCAATCATCAGTTTCAGTTTTTGGAAAAAGTGTATTCCTTTTTGTAAATGATGGCATCAGAATTTAAAATGATTGGCTTACACTTTCATCAAATACTTTCGGAACACACTATACGTGGTGGTGTTTGCACTGGGTGTTCGAGGAGATAAGGTGAAGTGACTGGGCTGTTGAAGAGGGTACCTAGGTATGTGAATGGTGTTTATTAGATCTCCTTGTCCTGATTAAGGTCTGGGTATACTATCGGAATGCGCTACTGACTTTTGAACGACGCCATGTTGTTATTAATCGCTTTGGGTAAACAGGTGATCGAGTAAATGAAAATAAATATGTATATGTATTGTGTTATAACTAAAAACATAATTACATTTTAATAACTCTATTTGCCAATAAAAACAAGGGAAGGAATAAAATTAAAGCTGTCAAATAAGATTAAAGTAGTCTCCCAAATAACTGGAGCTACAAGGATTCACAAAAATATTCGCTGTATTTATTTTACAACTCTATATTTATTGTTTCACCTACTAGGAAAATTTAGCTAAGTCATTACATGACTAACAGGATTACCGCTAAATAGGTAGCTAATTAGGTCATAAGGAAACGTGTGCTCGTCTTCATTAAGTAAATCAGCTGGTAAAGTGACCTGACTAACGTTAAGTCACCGAGAACACAAACATCACGTCATGCTATTTAAAAGAGATGGTCATTTACAGTCTTTGTTTTAATTATTAGTAGGCCAAGGATTTATTTATGTAGGTAATACTTCAACACAAATGTTCAGATGCCGTAGTCATTTGCAACCAGTCAACCTTTGGGTGATGCAGAGGAACGTGTATGGACTATAATAATACCTTCACTACTTAAACAGTAGATACTTTCACGTGACCAAAAGGTGTCCCAAGGATTTCCTACTGTTTTGTTGATAATAGCAACTAAACTCGGATCATATTAAAATTATACCTACCAAGATGTACAAATATGAAATAGGTACGATATGCTAGATTCTTCTAGATTTCCTTTATAGTAATGACCATGAAAGAAAACTGCAGATAAAGAGGTCAAGGGTTGAAGGAGCGTCACTATTTTAACTGCATGTGATACATATAGCTAATAATGTTTGTAATTAACAGCTGTTATCAGCACAGTGCCTGTGTTTACAACCAATTAATTCCATGCACATTTGCTGACATTATAGTACCGACTGGCTTCTTACTTATGTTAACATGATGGACGAACGTATGAAATTTAATGTCTAAATGCACTACAATATGTTGTATCGCATTGATTTAGATCAATTGCCGTCATGACCTTTTTATACTGCAGAATTTAGAGCACTAAATCCACTTTACGTACATAGCGCTAAATGGCAGGTTGGTAGGCTCTCTAAACTGATTATCAGTTAGAGCACTGTGTACACAACAAAGGTATCATATACGGCGCTTTAGGCACCAAAATTGTACTTTCCATGGAAAATGTAATTTTACATCGAAAAAAATATCGACCTTATTCTTACTTGGACTTAGAACAGCAATACGAGTATGTGTTATCATAATGATCTCATTACCGAGTTATGTAGTAGATTGTACACAGTGTATGACATCGGCACAATCATAATATTATAAAATAATAAATCACATTTTTTACGTGAATTTAACAGGAACAATTGTTTAGGCTAAAGTTGAAAATGAGAAGGTTCATTTTCTTGTATTGGTTGTCGGACCAAACCATAGAAATATAAATAACAGGACCAAACAATACAACGAGAGCCATATAGGTACTTACTACTTAATAATTTACGTAGGTATATAGCTTTATAACTTATGTGGCTATCGTTATAATTCTATAAATGTAGATGACAGAACATATTGTTTATAATTTTCCGGTTCTGTGAAAGTGCGGCCACATACGAGTACTTAGTACAGTATTGGCCGCTTATCTGCAAGTGTTCACGGTAACCTCCGTCCAATCTGTATTTGACTCATGTTCCAAGAACACCAGTTATAAATAAAAATAGTTATTTCATATCGAGGGTTAACCTAACTTGCGTTTTTTTTCCTAGAACTACTGATTATGAAACAAAGTTTTACAGATTCTATACTACTCGTATTTTTCATACAAGTAATCTAGATGGCGGCGCCGGGGCTCACAAACCGTGTTTTGCCATTTGGTGCAGAAAATTTGGAAATTTTGACTTTAATGTTTGAGTTAGGAACCTTTAAGGATAAAGTACCTACCTACTCTTGTTTTGAATATTAATCATGAGCCCTTCAGAGACTACTGGCGTCGTGTTATAATAAGTGTGTTCTCAACATTTTTAATTTTAAGTGCTTATAACCAATTATAATCACATTAATCCACTGGATAACTCGCCCAAGATAATGATGATTTCATTACGTTAAGTGTAGGTGCCTAATTATTGTAATTGCATAAATAATTAGTAACCTGAATATTGTTCCCAGTATTCTTTATTTTGGATATAATTATTTAATAAAGAAATTCGTATCAAGATCGAGCAAAAAACGCAGAAAAAAGCTACATTCTTGTATGTTTAAAAAAAATAAAATATTAAAGGGCGTTTAATAGGGGCCCTTTCATTAATAACTTTTTCAAAATTAGAAAATTTCAACTTTACGGTTAAATTTCAACCTGTCTACCTATTACAGTTCATGAGGTACAGCCCGGTGACAGACGGACAAACAGCGGAGGCTTAGTAATAGGGTTCTGTTTGGCACCCTTCGGGTGCGGAAACCTAAAAACTGATAGGTAAATGGTTCTTATTACTTGAACTTTTAACAACAATAACGTCAGAAGTAAAAACATGCCCGAATGACCGATTCATTCATTACTTACATATCTATTTACAAACAACTTGGTAAGCCAGACACCAGTTCGGAAGAACCTAATAAGAACCCTGAAAAATACCAACATAAAAACACTAAATACTAACAGTATAAACGATACCGATCATCTTAGTGCCCAGCTCCAGGCTGAAGCAGCAGCAGCAGTTGTCCACACTGAGGCACATTTTAACTGATTAATTAATCGAATTAATATAATAATTAAATCACAAATGAGCCGAAGTCGCTCGGTCGTGTTGTTTATCGCGCGACCACTCGTAAACTGATTAGATTCCCTTAAACTCACACTATCTGCTACGTAGGGTGTGAACACCAATTATCAGAAGTGTGTTAATCTTTGCGACAATATAAATGTACAGTTTGCGTAGATACACCGTGACACCGCATGACTCAAAACTGTAGTTTGCATTAACGTATTTTTGCCATTGCTTGTTTTATTGAGTTATTTGGATATTGTTTTGTGAAGTAGTGAAACAATGGATTTCGTAGCTACAAGGTTAATTATCGTATTGATATACGAGATGGCGACTCCACAAAGTGATAACGGAGTAATAATTTTCTACCTAGGACCATTGGATTACATTAGTGAGTGAGAATGTTATAATATTCTGCCAATTCTTTTCAATTTTATCCCAAAAATTCTCGCCTTTTCTCTTGTCGTTCATCTATCCCAAGGCATCCAACATCCGACCAAGCAAAAGTTACATCTTAGATGCAAGATGTAACCAACACATTGGTACGCCATAAAATATTACATGCCCGAATATGATCCGCTTTCCCTACAAAATTCAGTTAGTGAGATAAGCACAGGTACACACTGTAAGGTTACCGCTATTTACTGATTAAGCGCCGCGTGCGCAAGTACCTACTTACACAAATAATAGGGATTACAATAGAGCTAATGCTTTCCTTATTGATAAGAACTTTACCTACTGTTGAAAATGGGGCCTTCTAATAGACGTCGAGGGTTATATGCATAGTTATCCGATATCCGAGAGGTGGTTTTGTAGCCGTTTCTTTATTCACTGTCTGACATCTGGCGTTTGCTCTGAAAGAGCAAAGGGAGCCGCTAGCCGGTCTCGGCGAGAACTGCGAATTACCTAACACAGTTCACTCAGTGCTAGTGCTGCTGATCTTAATAAGGAAGTCGCACACAAATAGTCCGTTTGTAAGTAGGTCTGAAACTGTCGAAACCGGAACTGTCGAATAACTACACACTCGTTGCATTCACAACTGCATGTTGGAATGGAACACGTATTCGTACTTTCGTACCTAATCATAGTTTGATGTACCTATCGCGTATCGTATCCAGTACAGTGAGTTATCGAGGTAAGTAGTAGATAGGAATATTTTACTATAGTCAATTATGTTATTATAAGGTTACCTACATGTTGAACAGAAACTCAAAGCATTTATTTCAAATAAACCAATTACAGGTACTTTTGAATTGTCAAGAGGTCGGTCAGTCAGAAATATGAAGCTAGTTGCCCATTCCAACGCGTAGTAGGTTCCTATGGAGAAGAACGGGCAAGAAACTCCACGGACACTCTTTTAAATCAGAATATTTTTACAAAACATTTGTTACATCTATCATGTTGTAATTATACATGTGAGAACAATGTATAAAGCCGTGCACATTAAAAGCGTCCGTAATAAAAAACAAAAACAATTCAATAATTGAAATAAGCCGTAGCAGCTAAGAGATGACCAGTCCCCACTGACGGCGCCCGTTCACGAACATGACGCATGGATCAGCACCATTTAGCTCAACCATTTTGAAGGGAACTTAATGATCCAAACACACACGCCACCACCAGCGAGACATTTGAGTGAGCATGACATACTCTCAGCCGCCAGGGCACATTCAAGTCCATCAAAGACGTACCCAGTAAATGGTAGCTGTAAAGTAGGTACATAGTGCTCACACATGTGCTATGCAATTATATAATACTAAAAGTCTGAATTTATACAATCTAATGATAGTTTTACAATATTCAGCAGCTCAAACAATATTTTTGAATGCTAATCAATTAGTTTATGCGCCCTTGTGGAGCTGGACCAGCGTTGAGCCAAGCATTTTTGTCATCGATGTAATCCCCCAACTTATAATATGCTTGGCTGCATAGTGTGCGTTTTATACAAGATTTAAATTTTGTTTCATTCAGTTGGAGTATGTGGGGAGGTATTTTATTGTAACATTTCAAACAGTACCCCATGAAGGATGAGTCTTATACTGTAGCCAGTCTGAAACCCGGTTGAATTAATTGGTCCCTATTTCTAGTCCTATAATTGTATCTATCACGTCTTTTACTGAAAAGACTTAGATTTTTCCTAACGTACATGATGTTTTCATAGACATATTGACAAGGTACCGTCATGATGTTAATATCTTTAAACAGTTCCCTTAGAGAATCGCGTCTGCGGAGGCCATTATTGCTCTGATGGCTCTTTTCTGCAGAATTAAAATAGACTCGATATCTGCAGCCCGTCCCCATAGTAAAATACCGTAAGACATGATACTATGAAAGTAACTGAAATAGACTAGCCTCGTTGATGGAGCAACATCAGCTTGTCCGGAGCGATGATTCCATTTAGGGTTAGGTTCTAGGTGTTCCATTTTATAAGAAACTAGTAGCCATGATGCACTGGAAATATTTGTTTATTTATTTATTCATAAAACAATACACAATTTGTTTGGATATGGCCATTCCTATCTTCATTCAATTCATTCATTTCCAATTCCTTCTCTTGAAATACCTATACTGTAAGTGCTTAGGTAATGCACTGGAGTAGTAGGTAATTTTTGGTAATTTTGGTAATTTGCTAACTAACACTGGTATGGAATAGGTACGGGTGACGATTTAAAGAATAGCTTTAGTATTCGATGCGATCATATTCTCATAAACCTCTAACTGCATAGTTCGAGCGACATCTGTTTTTTTGTTTTGTATGACATCATACAAATACCGGTGGATACGAGGAAAATGCTTATTAAGTAAATAGAAAATCAAGAAAACAATAGTAGTGAGTGCTGAACCCTTTCGAAACATTTGTCTTCCTTGACTACCTTTGTCTGTAGTAAAGGAGTTGTAGCAGTAGCAGCGAGCGGAACAGACATGAAAACACGTAGGAATGCTTGAGAACACCTCAATTTATCAGTTTAATAGAACAAATTAAACAATGTGAGATAAAGACCGCACGGCAGTAGTGCATCGTTATCAGTCGCGAAATCATGGCCGCCTCGATACTACAACAATATTATAGTGATAAGGTACCCTTGGAGCCGAGCGAACGTGATCTCAACGATTAATAATAACCCGCTAAGAACTCCGATGTTTTATAAATAAATCACCGAATTTCTAGGTTATTAGTAAAAGTGCGAGATGGGTGTGCCAATGATCAGTAAATGTTGTTTCTGTGCCAGTTTACACACGGGAACCTTGATTATAGGATACGTTTATTCAGTAAGTTTGTTTTATTTGTTTCGTTCTGTTTTGACAACTCTGTGATAACGAATTTTCTTTTCAGCCAGAAATAATCAGATATTTTAATTTTGTAATAGAATTTGTAACAGAATTCTATAAATATTTCTTTGAATAGTACAAATGTTGCTCATCTTGTAGTATTTACTGTGTTTACTTGCTAATCACAATGAGGATGACGTAAAGTCGTAAACTGAACAATGTCAAGGTAACATTCGTAGCGCCTGATGTTTTCCTCTTGTTACAACGTTTTCTCTCGCACGTAATACATTTATTGCTTTACGTTACACGTTTTATGAGATTGTTTGTTGAAAAAGATGGTAACTGTCAGTGTAATTTCCTTAATTATCATTATCCAAACAATCAACTAAGTACAGTCTAATGAAATGCACTCACCAACCTAAAAGTTCGATATTCATCGTTATTGGAAGATAACAATCCAAAATAACAGTAATGAAGCTTTGCGTTTAATCTTATCATAGCTTAGCACTGCCATGTGAAGCGTGAAGCACTCCACAGTGATCCGGGATTCAAACTTATAAAAACCAGCAGGTCTGATCTATGGTTTTTTATCATTTTTCCTCGCACAATAACGCTATGACTTAACTAATGTCTACTAAGTATAAAAAAAGAAAAGTTCGGGAATCTTTTCCATTTGGAGTTTTTCCCTCAGCGTGCCTCTTCCCTTCCCATTACCAAAGCCCTAGCATGCCTTTCTCTCAAACTTATTCTACCAAAAATTTTACTCGTTTCCAGGTATGGGCGCTGATCGAGCTAACATTATACTGCCTACTAGTGACACTATCGCCTCTCGGCAAGGATGGCAACGTGTCAGTGCACAAGTATGTGCTGTACATCACTGCCGCAGTCGTCAGTGGGACACATCTTATCTGCTCTGCGCTCCTGGTAGTCGCTGCTTATAAGGTACCTACAGAAATACTGATGAATTTAGTTATGGGCTTCTAGAAATTGCAGCCATTCATAGCTGATGGTCGCTCAATGAAAGCGGAGAATTTACTAACTTCAACTAACTAACTTTATACCAACTCTACGTTATGTACGAGTAGATAGGTACCGACCTGAGTTTCTGGTGATGTATTCCATTTTATCAAGCAGAATGTTTGATCAACCTTGATCGAATGCTATGGGTATCCTACATCATCAGCTAATCTTGCATCCACCAAATGTGGTACCACCACCATAGTGGTACCTACTTACAAATAGAAAGCCATTAATAGTTTTTTGCTTGGAGTCTTTAAAGACTCTCTCAGTCCTCACTAACAAAGCATATATTACATTTATGTCATTACATGTTCCAGAAACTTGCAGCCCTGACACTACCCTGGACGATAGTGACAGGCATCATCACGGCAATATACTTCCTGCTGTCCTTCACCGGGGTGAGCCTGGTGCTGCAGGATGAGGGCGAGATGCTGGAGGTAGAAGCCATCGTCATATTCATACATCTTGCAAGAGCACGTAAGTATCATAATTGCTATTCTGATTATAACAATAGGCACACGGTTACAATCGGGTTTCTTCACAAAAGTGAATAGATTGATCAAAGTGGTGCTCTAAGCTTTTGGCGACCATGAAGCCAAGCATTTCCATATGGGACATTACTTGAAAAATAACGGCTTTAGTTAGTCCGGGGTAGTCGGGCTGCAATATGGTTATTTCACTACTTATGCTGTTTGTATGGGTGGTCACTCGTGACGTTAATATTTGAAAGGAGTTGCCACCGTTTAACTCCACAAAAGTCAAACGTCAACCTTACTGCTGGTATGATGGTAAAGGCATTACTGACTGAGAACATGGCGGCCTGCCAGTACCTACCTATACTACCTACAACTACGTATATATTAACGTTTTGAGTAGGTACCTACTTTAGTTTTGCATTTGGTAAACTTATGAGGGCATAACTTTTCAATTAATTCTGTTTCAGTTATCTCAGTGTACTGCATCATAGTGGTTCACAGCCGGCACAAAGAGATTATGCACGCAGAAGACGAAAGCAGATTTCAGCATTCTGCCAGACTTTATCATCCTGTGAAGATGGAAGATCATGTTTTATAGATCTATATATTGACACCTGTGATTGCTCATTTCGAGGCAACTGATAAGTTTATCTAATGATAATAAATTATCATCCATAAACTTATAATTGGTACCTCCTTGAATGACCTAGTCAGAAACTATTATGAACTGTTTAACAAACAACTATAAAAGTAATGGGCGTTCAAAATAAACAAATACCTACCTATTTATTACCGACTTCTACCGACTAGGATAGATCTTTGAGATTGTAACAAGAAAGGTAAAAAACTAGTTTAGTTACTATAATTATCTACTGTTTTTTTATCCAAATTGCATTTGTACCTAGGAATAAGTAAATAAATTATTTTATTGTTACTTTTTTAATTCTCAGCTAGTTTTGATCAACATCAATTAATTAAGAAGACTATTGCAATTTGAAATTACAATAACAGGATCAATCTTGAAGTAGGTATCTAAGTGTTGTCATTTAAAGGCCACAGTTTGTCGTCTGTCTGTTTGTTCCGGTTAATCTCCGAAACGGCTGGGCTGATTTTCTCGGGACTGTCACTGGAAGATAGCTGATACTTATTATAAGGAGTAACTTAGGCTACTTTTTTTTTAACAATTAGGGTTCCGCGCAAAAAAAAAGATGAAATCTGCAGCTATACCTACATCTATTTTCATTTAAACAAATAAATAAATAAAATTGAAGTATATGTTTGTAATGTCAAAATAACAGCTTTTTACTAAATGCATATGAAAGTTATACGGTACATACAACAAAAAATCATATTTTTTAATTTTTGTCTGTCTGTTTGTTTCAGCTAATATCCGAAACGACTGGACCGATCGCATCTAGGTTTTTCCCATTTAATACTAAATTATTAGCAGTGAACCAATTTTGGGCCTGCAATATGGCGTTATTTACATCGTCAAGATTTGATGCATGTCTATTAATAATTTATCTTAAAAATTAGAGAAGTAAGTCAGCAAATAATACCATTTGTGGTTTATTTTTTAATAAATAGGGTAGATCATTAATATATACTAAAAAGAGTAAAGGACCCAATATCGAGCCTTGTGGAACACCCATTTTTACTTTTAGACCAAGTGAATTGACATCTTTTATTTGAACTTGCTGTTGTCTATCATTTAAATACGATTTTACCAAACTGAGCGCAAGTTTACCTAGTCCGTAATGCTCAAGTTTCAGGAGTAAGGTTTCATGATTTGCGCAGTCAAATGCTTTGGAGAGGTCACAAAAAATTCCTATGGCATCTTGGGCCTCCTCCCACGCTGTAAATATGTGTTTTAATAAGGTGACACAGGCGTCAGTCGTATATCCTCCTTTGGTCCAACCTACATATATTGCTGATCGTGTAAGATTTGGTTGGTGTTAAAATGATTAAGCATTTGATTGAGCATTACTCGTACCTACCTTTTTGAACACCTTGCTAAATACCGGCAGCACGGATATTGGTCTATAATTGTTAGTGTCTTTACTGTCCCCAGATTTAAAAAGGGGTATAACCCTACTGTGTTTCATTAAATCCGGGAAGGCTCTTTGATCCACGCACAAATTAAATATTAAAGCTAAGTATGGTGCTATAGTCTCGGTAATGGATGCGTTTACAAACTTTGATAGATAATCCCCATAGATCTTCGGTCAATTTCATTTTAATTTGCCGAAAAGCTTTTATAACTATGATAGGGTTTATATGATTAAATTGAAATTCATTCATTGGTCCATGGTAGATTATTCATAATACTTTGCAGTACCGCTATGGACAGTTTTGGAGATAACGGGTCGCCCTGCCTGATATCCCTACCAATTTTGATTCTCTGTCCTGAGCGTTCAATTTTTATTGTGCTTGGCTAGGTACTGTTTGCATACACGTTTTTTATTATGTTTATAAATTTATCATTGTTACTCTGATTTTTGAAAGCTGCCCATATGCAGCTATAAACTTGTAGCTATACAAAATTATGTAGCTGGAAAATAATTTGGTATCTTGGGGTTGATCTAATGATGGAGCCAGAAGGTGGCTAGTAGAATTCTTCAGTTTCTTCTTAGGCTCATATGATTTTGTAGGTACCTAATTAAACTACCTACAATACTTGTTTTAGTTTTTTTACTTCTTAGTCATAAGTATCTATTGTAATCTTACAATTTAAATGATAAAATACCTGATTGCTAATACAAGTGAATTTTATGATCTTTTGTGAGACACAAAGCTTTTAAAACGCACTGCCAATTATGACATCATTTGAAGGTCAAACATGTTTTAAAACAAAATATCAATGCCCATTGAACATAACTTTTTTATTTGTTTTATGTTAAAATAATAATGCGAAACTAGAACGGAACGTGGCAACGTTGGCTGCTGACGTCACTCAGACGTCATGGCGCCATTCAATTTGTCAAATACAATCGTTTATCTGTGTCGCACATAGGAAAATTTGTATATTCTGTCTCTCACGGACCCGCCGAATTTTAAGAGCAATTTGGATAGAAACCAGACAGAACAGAAGGATTTTTATTCAGTGCCTCAGTGTATTTTGTTGTGTATCTATTTACTGGACGCGATTAAAAATACTTGTTACAATATCGAGTTCGCTTTAGTGTTGTATTTTTAATCGCAATTTGTTCTCTATTGGTGCCTAATAGTCGTGAATATCAGAACTTCGAAAAAGGAGGTGTTTGTCTTGATGTAAGTATAGATATTTTTCTACAAGGTTATGGGCTGGCAAGGTTCTGCCTGCTTTGCTGATAACTTTCAGTCAGATGTTTACATTCCGGTTTTTATCTATTCTCATAAAGATTCTGCTTTTAAGTATTTTTATTAAGTCATTTATGTTTTGTTTGAAAGTTGATCGTCGTTTTTCTTCTGGTATCGATCTAACATTGTTACAGGTATCAGATCAACATACAAAATTCTAATTACTCAAGTTCTAATATTTCAATAATTCATAGTAGGAATAATATTGGCAGCTAAATGAAACTAAGTATGCCAGTTAGGCCCACACTTCTAATATTGGCTGTTGCCGAGCGGCAGACACGCAGGATACTAACTCTAGGTCACAAAGGACAATGGATCAATAAAAATATGAAAGTTGCTAAGACAGTATTATCTATAGGTACTTAGGTACAGTAGTTTGGATTTTTGAAGTTAAACAATTTTAACTAACCAAACCAATGTTTGGTACACATCTTCAAGAACTGGGTATTTATAAACATGATCAGAGTCAACATCTTAATTTTTTTAATTTAATTTTTACTCTATATATAGATCAAACAGGAAAGAGTTAGCAGACTTGTAGCAGATCACTTTATAAATAAATATGTGACTAAGTTAGCTAGTAAGTAAACAAGTATTGCAACATGTGCAAAGTGCAATGATAATATCCTTCCTTCCCTTAGAAGTAAGTCACTCTTTAATGTAGCAAACTACAAATAACATTATTCATAGGTAGCAAACATAAAGAGTGACTGAAGTGAAAACTGTTTTATAAAAAAAAATACAACACACATCTGAAATAAAACATTAATTCTAATAATTCTCAATTAATGGCAATGTTACTCGAACCACTTCTAAGGACAGATCACAGTCCATTTGAGTCAACATTGAAAGAAAAAAGTAATATTGATGGGATGGCAAGCTACCAAATAGATATTGAATGTTCTTGCACTCACAGCTGATCTGTGCAGTGACTCTCATAACTTTGAATAAATCAGATATTTATAGCATTGTCAACAAAAATATTCCTGGATTTCAAAATAAATGACTTCAATTTACATTGAATCAAACACAATATTGGGTCATCACAAGTTGTGTAATCAAACTTACCCTCGACTTCTAAAAGCCTCATTAGATAGATAGAATACTCTTTTCTATGTACACCATATGAATTACAGATTAAAAGTACACATTTTACCTAGGGTAACATAATGGTTGGCTGAAAGCAAGCTTTTTAAAGACAACCTTTGGAGGGATTCTATGATCAGTAAATTGCTGTCAAATCTCATGTTAATTGAAATAATGACATCCGATGTTAAGTACCTGTTATCAGTAGGCTAATTCTCATACTTAAAAAACGTTTGCAATCTGTCAAACTTGTGAAAAATGTTGGTAAATTGATTGTATTTTTGACAGATTGCAAAAGAGATGCAAATGTGCTTAAAAATAACGGGAATTGACCCTCTGTTCTTTTATTATTATTGTTACCACTTGACACGAGATCTGAATATTGATTTCAGTATGGTTAGAGATACCTACCGCGGGTCAATGTATTTTTTTGTTCTAAGTGTGGCAAGTTTAGAACACTACCAATACCCAGTACTTAATACTACAATTAAGACTATACAGTATACAGTAATCTTGGATCATGAGTTAGGTTAAAAGTATATTGCAGTGTTCTTTGTTAAATTAACCTGAAACATTTGTCTTTATTAGGTAAATAGTACAATTGCCATAAAAATTAGCATACTATAAAAAAGTGTTTTTTTGTGCAAAGAACCAGATGATAACAGACTGATAAGGCCAATTCTTATTTTTAACATCCCAAAGTAAATTAAGTATGTAACTATACTATCAACACGAATGTACTTACAGAGGCAGACTTAATGCAATAGGCATTTTATTTTATTGTTTGTTTACCAATTCAAAACATGATAAATTTTAACAAGAAATGAATAAAAAACTTCTTAAGAAAATAAACAGTTGACACAAAGTCAAAGTAAAGTTACATGCTCTGTGGTCAAAGTCAAATGATTTATTTCAAAGCACGTTTATGGAACTTTTGAATGCCAAAACTTGCAAAAAAATTGAATTGATTCTAGTTGCCCCTTACAAAAGAGAGTTTTCGTGTGGAGAAGAATGGAAACTCCACCGTTATTCTTTTAAAATGATTTACAATATTTTTTAGACATTAATTATATCTTACATATTTTACGTGAAGTCGATGCACCTAGAATAAAATTACTATACCACAATAGGTAAACACAATTAAAAATTAAACAATTACAGATAAATTAATTAAGTGATAGATTCATGGTGCTCACATTTATGTACTTACACACATTTTAAAAGTACACGATTTTCCTGTAATAAGTCAGTGAGTGAGTTAAAGTAATCACAGATTGTAAAATCACACACACACTTTGATATATCTTTAAAATGAAAATGCAATGATGTTCGTTGGTAAGCGCATAACTTTAGAACTTTACTATTTTTTGTATTTTCCTTTTTCTGAAAAAATCGGAACACTGTCTGTCTGTCTATCACAGCCAATGTGCTCCGAATCTAATGAAAATGACGTGTAACGTGAAAAATAAATGAATTTTGTATAATGGGGTCACTTTTGGGGGGCAATTAAGAAAAAAAAAACAAGTTTGTAAACTGTATCTTGTGACATATCAAATGAAAGGGCTTATGGAGAGTAATTATATCAAAATAATAATTTTAAAATAAATACTTCTAAAGATATTTAAGAAAATAATGACAATTTACCATTTATCCCTTGATCCCCTTATCTCCGAAACTACTGAGACAAAAACTTTTGAAAAAAATACAGTGAATGGTTCTTTACTTATAGATTACAGGAAAATCTATAAAAAGTCTTATGTTAAAATAAAATGCTAAATCTCTCAATATTGTGCGTACAAACTTACATTTGCAGTTGGAATATGGAGAACATGTTTTTGAACTAAGTACAAGGATAAGTTTGTTCTAGGAATTAATTCATCCCAATTACGGAACCCTTCATTATTCGTGGCCCGACACGCACTTTGTTAATGTTCGTAATAATCCGAATCTAGTTCTTACGGAAAGAAAATTTTGAATATTTGCCGGGAAAATTGGTGCATTTACTTTGGGAATTTAGTATGAATTTTGGACAGGACAAAATCTGTCGGGTCAGCTAGTTTTTAATATATTTATCTCCATCACTCATCTATGCGCCCATAACCGTATCTTAATATCTAATCTAGCGCCGCGCCGCGCCGCGCCGCCGCCGTAGCGCGCTTTAATTCCTATCAATTAACGACATCTCTTGATTGCAAGTTCATAAGCATGACCTTGGACTGTTCAGTTACAATCCCCGGTGCGCAGGCGCCGTCTAACGAGACACCGACAGTACTGTAGGTATACCTGGGAGCCGGTTTGTTACTGACAACATTATCGACCATCTGCATTACTAAGTATAAAGCGTGTTGTCAACTTGTTAAATAATCAAATGAAACTAGACATATCCCTGAGTAAATTGGCCTTGTAACCACCAGACAGTGCGTATCGTATTGTGTCCATAGCGCCTGGATTAATAGGCGTGACGTCACTCCGACCTTGTACGGACTCCAATATGTTCTGTTTTCATTTAGTCTGGTTTTACAGTCAATATGGGTTGACATAAATGGCTGGCACCTATACCAATAAAGCTTGCACTATGTGACCCAAAACGCCTTTGTGATTGAGCCTAGGGAAGGTAAGCATAGACACACACACAGCCATAAAAGCTTGATTTATGAGCACATTGACTTTGTACTTGGCAGTAGTCATTATTGTCTTTAGTGTGCCACGAATTTATTCATTAAAAATACGAGTACAAATAAATTAAAAAAAACGGTGATGCTAATTAACGGAATGGTTATAAGGAGTTTATAGTAGTCACAATTGCGAGCATTCGAGGCTGAGCAATGTAGTTTCTGATATTAGTAGAATACTCTTCCCCAATCCCCTGTTGTTTTGCATGTATAAGATAACAGCTAAACTGGGACGCGCGGTTTAATAGGTCACGGACGTTATTAGCTCAACGCTGAGATTGAAAACAAAATAGTTGGCACTAGTAAAATTTGGTAAGTACAAGTATTCTCGTAGTAAAAGCTCCTCCTGTATATGGGCCCCATCAATAATAAGTAAGACAAGGGCCTATCCTTGATAAGTTCACTATCGTCACTAGCGGAGTAGCGGGGCATCGGTGTGTGGTACAAGGCATAAGAGTTAGAGTTCTCTTGCAAAAATAAACACTTCGTTTTAACCTGTAGGATTAGGAAACTGATTATGTTAATGAAGCGAAAACTTTAACTAACTGAAATTATTAACGTTTCAACTTTGAGCAAGGACGAAAAACAACGAACAAACGAACTATGTTTGGTATGAACGTCAGATAAACAGTGTTAGATGGTCAGATGCTCAATCAGAACAGTATGGGCTGGATTGTGGAGTAAGGCAGGGGGGGTTGACTTCACCCACTCTATTTAACCTGTACATAGACCGGCTGGTTGGTGAGCTGAGTAGCGCTATGGTTGGTTGTTCTGTAGATGGAAGAATGATCAACAACATTAGTTATGCTGATGACATGGTGCTGCTCAGCCCGTCAATCTGTGGGCTAAGGAAGTTGTTGGCCATATGTGAGAGGTATGCGGAGGCTCATGGCTTGAGGTATAATACTACTAAAAGTGAGGTGGTGGTTTTTAGAGTGCGTAATACACCCACGAATATACCACCGGGGACGTTACAGGGAACACCATTAAAAGTCGTCACTCAATTTAAATACCTCGGTCATGTGGTCACGGGTTCTCTCACAGATGACCAGGATATAGATAGGGAGCGCAGGGCGTTGGCAGCCCGATGCAATATGCTTGCCCGCAGGTTTGCGCGGTGCACTGACGAGGTAAAACTGACGCTCTTCAGAGCCTACTGCCAGTCGTTTTACTCGTGCATCTTGTGGGTTAGGTATACGCAGAAGGCTTACAACGCGCTGCGCGTGCAGTATAATAATGCGCTGAGGATATTGCTGGGGCTGCCTCTGTTTTGCATTGCATCGGGCATGTTTGCGGAAGCGCAAATAGACGACTTTCATGCCATCATGCGCAAACGGATCTGGAATCGATGTTGCGGCGATTCAGGGGTAGCTCTAACAGTATTTTAGCTACACTGGCGGACAAGGTTGATCGACCATTTATCAGGCTCTGGGCTAGCAGACATGTGCGTGCATGTGTTCGTGTCATGTAGCCAATTAATGTTCCTGTATCTATAATGTATTTTGAATTTTTGTGTTTACTAACATAGGCTAACTTCATACTAACACTATATGGATCTCTAAGTCTGAAAAAAAATAAAAAAAAAAAAAAAAATCGTTCGTCGTTCATTAGTGACTCACACGGGTGTAAGCGCTGGCTCGACCACAGTCTTGTCACACAAGCGGCGGGAAAAACAATTTTAAACATTGAGGTTATTTATGATACGTTTTGGTCAGATCACTTTCCCTTCAAAATATAATGTAATGTAAATGTTATTAGGTTAAAAACTAGTGTAATTGAATCATCGCTTAATGGTGTTCGATGGGGTGAGAGAAGCCCTGATGAAATAAAGGAGTACGCGTACATATGCAACAACAAATTGAAAAACTTAGATTTTCCTGAGGAATTTGAGCTATGCGCTGATATTTTTTGTGATGATCCCAATCACAGGTTATTGTTGGATTCGATGTATAAAGACTTAGTATCTATATTAAGTGAATCAGCTAGTGTAAACAGAGTGTCTAAAGCCATTATTAGAAAGAAAGTTATAAAAGGCTGGAACAAGCATGTCAAAGATTTTCATACTCGGGCAAGGTCTAAGTTTAAATTGTGGATGTGGTATGGGGAACCCATAGCGGGCCTATCTATGAGGACATGATATTAAGTCGTAAAGTATTTAAATCAAAATTGAAATGGGTCATTAAGAACCAAGAAAAAATTGCAATGGATATATTGGCCTCGCTCCATTCTAAGAAATGTTTCTCGTCATTCTGGAAAGGTACTAAAAAGCTCAATATCTCTCCAAGCTTACCAGTTAAAGTGGAGGGTGAGAGTGACCACACTGGGATAGCTAATTTATTTAAAGAGCAGTTTATTGTGTGCTCACCTTTTGAGTCTGCGGGAAGGGTGAATGATGCTGAGTCTTATCAATCAGGAACAGGGTTGATAAAAATCATGATTTTTATAAAAAAATCAAAATAATCGGATTTATTTGATTTAAATCGGATTTATTTGATTTAAATCGGATTTTTTTGATTATTTCTGTCACACATGTCTCTAAATGTTTTTTCATTCTCGCTACTAAGCCCATTAATTCCTTATTATAACGTTTACACTCCGCTTTGTTAAACTTGCCGCAAGTGGACTTTTTTCATCGAAATAAACCCATACAGCATCTTTTTTCCTTCCAGACATCTTGTTGTATTCACTTTCATTAATCAATCACGAATTACCGTGCCAAAGACTAAACGGACGGATTCAGTCACGAGTTTAAATTTCGGAGAATCTCCGAACGGTGTAGTTAAACAGCATTGGACACGTGTGTGCGCGCCGTAGTTTATGTCGGGGGAAGTCCCTTGACACATTTTGGCTGATTTGGTCGAAGTAAAAATTTTTTGATTTAAATCATTGATTTTTATAAAAAAATCACTTGATTTTAATCGCGATTTAAATCACTGATTTAAATCAAGTGATTTAAATCATATCAACCCTGATCAGGAACACCCTTTAAGTTTACGTGTACAGAAATAAAAGCAGTCATTAAATGTATGAAGCGGGGAAAGTCTCCTGGCCATGATGGACTCAGCATTGAGCATCTCCAAAATGCTGGTTTGCACTTACCAAGAGTAATAACCATGTTTTTAAATCTTTGTGTGGGCCATTCTTACCTTCCACAGGAGATGCTTGATACGTTAGTTGTACCTATTGTAAAGAATCGGACGGGAGACATAGCTGACAAAGGGAACTATAGGCCAATATCATTGGCAACCGTGATAGCTAAAGTGTTTGACAGTGTGCTTGACACGCACTTAAGTAACTTTACAAAACTACACGACACACAGTTCGGTTTTCGTGCGGGGCTGTCTACAGAGAGTGCAATACTTGCGTTAAAGCACACTGTCAAATATTATACGGACAGGAAGACACCAGTGTACGCTTGTTTCCTAAACCTTTCCAAGGCGTTCGACCTGGTTTCATATAAGGTTTTATGGGAGAAGCTTCGGAAGGCGGGAGTTCCGGCTGCATTGGTGTCAATATTATCTATCTGGTATGAAAAGCAGAGGAACTTTGTAAAATGGTCCAATGCATTATCAGACCCATATAAACTGAAATGTGGTGTGAGGCAGGGGGGTCTTCCCCGAGAATATTTAATATTTATGTTAACAACTTGCTTGTTAAGCTCAGCAGCACTCATGTCGGTTGCCATGTGGACGGAGTTAGTTTAAATAATTTAAGTTATGCAGACGATATGGTGCTGCTGAGCCCTACAATCGGGGGAATCAGAAAGTTACTCACTATCTGTGAAAGATACGCTGAACAGCATGGGCTAAAGTATAATCCCACGAAAAGTGAGTTATTGGTTTTTAGAGGAAGAAATAAATGTCCCTCAAATGTCCCACCCGTAGAACTGAACGGTTTACCCTTGAACAGGGTGTCACAATTTAAATATTTGGGCCATATTGTTACGGAGGATCTAAAAGATGACTTAGACATGGAAAGGGAGCGCAGGGCGCTGGCTGTGAGGGGAAACATGCTAGCACGCAGGTTTGCTGGTTGTTCAGCACCGGTTAAAATAACACTTTTTAAGGCGTTTTGTCAAATATTTTACACCAGCAGTCTGTGGGCTAATCATACCCAAAAAGCAGACAGCGCACTGCGCATTCAATATAATAACGCCTTCAGGGCGCTGTTGAGGCTTCCACCTTACTGTAGTGCGTCAAAGATGTTTGCGGATGCGCACACTGACGATTATTTCGCGATCATGCGCAAAAAAGTGGCATCAGTGATACGTAGATTGAGGGGAAGCAGCAATAGCATTCTGAAGGTGTTTGCAGAAAGGCTAGAAGGGCCTACAATGGATAGATTTATCAAACTGCATGTCAGACAACATGGGACTTAATGAATCATTCCTCCTCTTATCTTGGATGTATTTGTGTTTTTATTGTGTATTTGTGTTTTTATTGTTTATTGTTTTATTGTTGTACTCATGTGTGTTTAAGTGTTACTACTAACATAGTTTTTAAGTTTGTACTGATTACTAACACGCTATGGGCCGTCGACGCCTGAAAATAAAAACCTGTTGCCTGAGTCTTGTTATTTGGCCTAAATACGTAGCAGACAGCTGGATCCGCCATTTTCGTATGTTCAACCGTCTGCCGAACACCCTGTATATTTTAACCACAAAATAATTAAAATTAACATAAAAGTAATAAAAACTAAAGCCCAACGACAAAAAGCCAACTTAAAAGGTATTTACTTATATGTATACAAGACATCACAGAGAGCCATATAAAAAATCCGGAGTCCGTGAATTTCTGTGTTCCAAACAACCTGTTCCGTCCTCTGTCTTCATTGCTAGGCAAAATAATCACTAGATCAGTCCTACGATCAATCGTGCTGCTGTTGTTCCCAAGATACTATTGCAAAGACTTCAAGCATCCGATTTGGGCTATAAGAACTACTTGTCTTTAAGTTAAAACGTTTCCGCTTTTTTTCGCTAGAAGTAACTCGAACGCAATACGTTTATGACTTGGTCTACCTTCATTACAGAGCACACGTATTAACGTGTAAAAAATACCAGCAGACTTGTTTCATAGCTGTTTTGCTGCATCCTTCGCTCAGTATTATACTGACAATGGACGCGGACGATACCCAGTAAGTCACTTTATCTTACTTTGGATCTAAGATCTAGCATTTCTTGGAAAAGCGTCTTCTTTTCTGCGCTTTCTCCTAAAATATTGACTTGTGGTACTTTTCGGTATTTCGAAACTTTCAGTTTCTTATTCCAATTGAGCAAATTCCGTCCATAGTTCTTACATACAACGTAATTGGCAAGCGCCCATCGTAGGTCGTCTACATATACTTGTGCATCACGTAGACTGCAACATCACTAGACCTTGATTTGACACGTCCACAGATATAGATTCATAAGTCAGAAAGAGTCATAGTGTCAAAAAAAAACAGTGGAGAGGTGTCGTGGGACACCCGGTTGGAACCTGAGGTTGGAACGAAGATCCTCTCGCTTTTACACATTTGTGTTACGTGTCAAAAAATGTTACACTACCTACACTTAATGTTAAACGGTAGATTATAAACGTTTATTATTCAGACATGATCTTCACTTGACCGACTGACTCGTGCACAGACTCGAGTCTGTAGGTCAGGCAAATAGGGTTCATTTTGTCACTTTTTGATCTGTGTTAAGTCGCGTATGTTCTTGAATGCAATTCAAGTCAGTCAGTTCAGTGGGCAGTCTTTGGGGACTGCCGATAGAATGAAAACTAAGTAACTTGTGAATTGTATATCTATGTACATATATACACAATTACACAGTATAAATATAGCTCATGGGAAGCGTGCGGTGACGATGACGCGAGTTTCACGCTTTTTGTTCACCCAAAAAATGCTCAACGCGCCTAAAGAAGTTTTCATTTCAAAAGTTTTCACTTCAAAAACAGATGTATAATGTTTTAGTTTTTGGTATTTCTCGTCGAGTCATTGAGCTTGAACTACACGATTACTGACACATGCGTGCACTGACTGGGCACGTCCACTCAATCTGTGTGTTCTTTCCTCAAAATACCATTTCAGACACTAATATACATGGTCCATACCTACATGCCAAGATTATGTCTGAACTTTAAAAGATACCCCTGAGGTTGTTTCGCTATTTATTCTCAGGGGTAGTCAGATTCTCCCGTGAGGCGGCGAGCCTCCTTGCCGGACTACCGCCGTGGGATCTGGAGACAAAAGTCCTCGCGCACATCTGGGAGTGTCGCGAGGAGGCGAAACGCCGGGGCGTAACTCCGCTGCCACGAGAAATCACGGCACAGCGGACAGAGCGCCGGCAGGATCTCATGGCGGCATGGAGAGTGCGATTGTCGCAACCCAGCGCTGAGCACGCCACAATTGTGGCGATAAGTCCCCTCTTTGAGGAGTGGCTAGACAGGCGCCACGGCGTCCTCACCTTCCGCCTGACGCAGGTCTTCACCGGACACGGTTGTTTCGGTAGGTTCCTGTTCCGCATAAGGCGGGAGGAAACGCCCGGGTGTCACCACTGTGTGGATCGCCCGGAGGACATGGTGGAGCATACGGTGGAGGTCTGCCCGGCTTGAGCGGAGCACCGCCGTGTCCTTACGAAGGCGATCGGCGGCGGCGATCTCTCGCGTCCATGGTTCGGAGCGAGAGTGCATGGGAGGCCGTCACTTCCTTCTGCGAAGCAGTAATGCTCGCTAAGCTCGCTAAGGAGGAGGCGGAGCGCGCGAGGGAGAGGCAAGATTCGCACCCTCGCGCCCCTAGTCGCCGCAGGAGACGGCCCGGGCGTCGGGAGTCACGAGCCGACTTCCGGCCACCGTAGGCGCGGGCTTGCGGACGGTGAGCAATGGGTAGCTCGCCGTCCGATAAGGACCAGGCCCGAGTCGACGGCGCGTTGTGTTCCACGCGTGCCTCAAAGAGATGTCAGCACCAACTGACGGGGTCCGTAAGGGCCAATGCCTGCCAGGGTTGCGAGTTTGTCCGAAAGGGATATCGCGGCCCCGGCACACAGGCAATGGAAGGAACACGGGTGGGTTTTAGTCAGTAAAAGTCTGACACAACCTCCCGCTCCGCCCAGAGAGGGCGAAGTTATTTGATAATTTCCCACCCAAAAAAAAATAAAATGAATAGGAAATGTCGACTCCATCTAGTTTTTTTTTTTAATATGACGTGTAAAAGTGATTCCTATATCCTATCTTTTTATCTTAATCTTTTTTTTTTATTCTTTTTTTTTTTTGTTCTTCTATCTGAACAGACAGCAGTGCTGCTGGGGTTTGTTGCGCCACTTCTTCTTCCCAGCTAATGCACTAGGAAGTGGTGAAGGTTGGGCGTTTTGGGGGACTGTCTTATGTAATTTTGACGTTCGAAAAGTGCTGATTCTCAGCCTAGTTTGAATAAATACTTTTGAATTTTATTAATTACAGAATAAACAATTCAATTTCATAAATAATTTCGTTGCATTTTATCGAAAGATTCAAACGAAGTCAATTTCGTCGTTAAATTGGTTTTATACAGATTCATGCTCAAAACTTGATTGTATCTTTCTACAAACTTCGTCCCTCATTCCTCGGAATCATGCACATTCAACGGAATTCCACACAACTTTACGGGCTGAACGGGCTCCACGTTCAGACTTCCTCTCCCCTCGAGCTTCAAGAAAAGAACGTATAGTACGATTTAAATCAGAGCAATTTTACAATATAATAATAAATCACTTGTATTTTGTGCATCGTTCTTGATCGATCCGTGACGGCAGAGGAGGATTAGTGATTAGGTATTTATGTCGTTAGTCACTCACGATTCTGATAATTTGGGGATTTTGGCGTGACGAGCAGAGCAGAGTAGACTTGTGCGTAGACAGCTGACGGTTTATAATATAATTATATATTATGGACGAAAACTTGTAGGAGCACTTTATTTTTCCTGTGGTTGGCAACGTTGGCGAACCGGTAACCTCAATGAGTGAATTAGATGCCGACCAGTTAAAGGTCAATATAAAAATATCCACACACACGTGCTACTCTTACTACTTGTTGACGACGTAAGGGCTTTCCCTTGTCAGTTTTGATTCACACGTACAGGCAGGTTCAAGGAAATGTTAATTGTCACTTGACGTCATACAACTGCGCCTACGTCACGGCGCGGTTCTCAGCGACCGGTGCGACGTGGGGCCGTGGGGCGTATCATTCATAGTGTGGCTTGCTTGGATTCCAGTTGCCGTGAGCGTGTCGACGAGGACAGTTCTAAGATGGGTGTGCCACACATAACTTCGTTCTGTTGGTGCATGGGGCTCGAGGTCGGCGCCAAATGCGTTGCATTTGTACACCTGGTAAGTTTGTAAACAAAGTTTATTTTTATTCACATTTGTTTTTTGGTTAAATTAATATTCCACCACGCATAATTTATAGGTGGCTTGTGCATAAATAGAGCGTTTGTTTACAATAGTAATACGTTGCTTTGCGTTGCCAAGGGTTATTGAATTGAAATACGATTTCATGACAACGTTTAATGTAGATTGTTTTAACTTATAATTGTGACTTTGTTGTTTGTCTTGGCTTAGCGAGCTTAACTTTGCGATAAACTGTCACAATCGGTTCTGCAAGCTATGCCCACACTTGTATAGTGTTATCGGACATCAAGACTACGAAACAACCTTGAGATTGTAGGTATTTAGCTTAAGTTCGTGAACGCATTTTTATTCACATACAACGGCATAAGCATAGGTAAACGTTTATAGCAACAGTTATTTTCGAGAATTTAGTTTCAATCTAAACTAATAATATACCTACTTAAAGAGAATAGATTTGATTTTTTGTATGTTTGTATGTTACGCTTTCACGCTAAACCGGTAACTGCATATGGGCAGACCATAACCTGGGTGAGGACACAGTATACTTTTTATTCCGATATTCTCATGGGATCGACACTTATGCGGGTGAAACCGCGGGGTGCAACTAGTAATTTATATTCAGGACCACATTTTGTCACATCTACTTTGGTCACGTCGCTCGTGTCGCATTTTAAGCTAGCTAGCTTTTCGCCAGCTCATAAATATGTTAATTAACTCTCTTAGTACTCTAGACAATTGTTCTCAGTTACTATCGTTAGATGTAAGTAGTGACAACATTCCACACAACACTACAAACTGAGTAAAAAACTTGATAACTCTGAAATATTTATTCCTTATCAGAGTGGACAAGTCCTAGTGTAAATATCCATTAGATTATGGTGTAATACTTTCTCACCAGTGCTTTGGGTATTCATTCTAATAACAAAAATCATCATTGTAGTTTGTAAATTATATTATGTAGACAAAGTCCTGCCAAACGCTGTCATCTCATAGGATGCCGTCGCGTTTGGCTCAAATGCTGCGCAAACGCTGCATCAACGCAACGTAGATTACAATACAAAAATACACTACGCTAAAGCTGGATAAATATGCATTTGTTCAACGTCTACGTTGTGTTATGGGACGTCTGCGCTGCCCTCAGTTCACACATGACTAATCTTCCGAACGTTGTTCCACAGCTGATGTCGTTCGCCCTGATGATCCTGTGCTCTGTCTACGCGGCAGAATTCGGCTCGCTGGCGGGCACAGCCGAGGACGTGGGCGACGGCGTGTATGCCGCGTGGTACAAGATCACCGTCACCGTCGCGGTGGTGTCCGTCGTGCACGTTGTACTGGCGTTGACGCTGCTCATCTCCGTGATCAAGGTGAGCTAAACAATTGTACATATTATAAACCCTTTCCCGGTTCCATGAACATAATGGTTTAGAGCGATTGTCAGACAGCCAGCTAAAGTTATTAAACAGACGAAACAAGAATCAGAAGTCATTTAAGTAAGTATTAAAATTAGGTATGTTGAGAATCTGCACTTGCTAACTTCTTTTTATGAATTTTAATCAAAGGATAGACCTGACTACTTTACCCTTCCGTTTTACATATGGGTAAAGTTGGTTACTTAATTGCCCTTGTAAAAAAGGAGAATTATCTAAAACATTTTTTCTATCGGTGATTATAACGGTTTTATTCTAACTTATTCTAATCCCACTGCACAACGCGCCAACTAAATAATAATAATGTCGAAATGAGTGACTCACAAAACATGATAACGGTGTGATTGTGGTACAATTGGGTTGTTTTCTGGAACAGTAGGTACCTTAAACACACTCATTTGTGTAACTTCCCCTCTTTGTTCGTCTTCTACTATTAGAGCATTGACTGATACCTCATTCATACTGAAATTATTGTGCAATTAGGTATTGAGGCCTAATTGGATGGATTTTTTCCCGCATTTACAGTCAAATGAATATATGGCAGTAAATTGATTTATTTTAGAATAGCTACGTCAGTAAGTTTATGCCAGTATCACTATTGGATGTACCTGTGGCCAAATCCGCTAGTTTTTTAAACTGGCAGTGACGAATCGAATGGTATCAAAAAAAAAAATATTTTTCACTTTTTAGTTGTGGTACCTACCCCACACAAATTCGAATACCAGTACTGCTATGTAAATAACAGTCACAGGAAGTTATCATCATATCATCCACATATAGTCTGCCAGAGAGGTTACTTTTCTGTACTTGACTCAAACAGTGGGTGAAGTCAGGCGGGTCAGTAACTGTTGTAGCACTATGCTGAGGTATTTTTGGCTACAAACAAGATTTTTTGTTTGTTTTGTGTGTTTATACATATATTTTTCCTACTATGAATGTTGCTCCACGTCCCCAGCGCAACACGTGCGGCATCCGCGTGTGGGTGTGCGTCATGGCGGCGCTGGCGCTGGCGGCGCTGCTCTGTATCGCGGTGCTGGTGGGGCTGCACGGGCTGTCGGGCACGGGCTCCGACATCTTCCTGTCTTTCCTCGAGGGCCTGCTGTTCTTTGGTGAGACATTTATCCATTAATAGAGACCCGCCCCTGTTTCGCACGATCCTTACGAATTGACACAACATCGAGATTTCTTTATAAGTTTAAAACTAATGTATTATACACATTAAATCCTTCCAGAGTAAATTCACTAAGCCGTATTTCGCGCACTTGGTTTTCAACGCTCAGCTTAGCGCCGAGAGTTGAAAATCCAACAGTGTGTTTTTTTGACATAATGGAATACACTGTAGGATTGTCAATGCTCGGCTTAATATCAAGACCAAGTCACGTGCCCTTTATACTTACAGGTGTTTTTATTAGGTGGACCTATGAAATCAGAGTTTGGTATGGAGAATTTTAAAGAAGTTGCATTTTTCATACTAACATTTTCTTAATTTATATTAACCATAAACACGAATGTTTTAAAACTTTTATGCACTAATGTTTAAAAACTAAGTTAACGTAATATGCCACTTAGATTAAGCAACAAAGCTAAGTTAAAACAAATAGTGGTCATTTCTGTTAACAAAGTGAGGAGTAATTTTTAAGGTATTTATTATGTTTATAAAACTATAAGTAATAAGGTTTTTTTTGCTCAAATTCAAAATATTTTATTTCACATAAACCTACATGGGCACTTATGTAACGTCAGAAGCTAGGTACACGGTTCCAATTGTTCGTTTCCTATGGAGAAGAGCCGGCAAGAAACTCCACTTTTACTTGTTACTCTTTTAAAAATAATTGTTTGTTACAATATTTTCAATTATCAGTAGTATTAATAGGTATGGGAGGACAGTGTAGGTCTTTCAACAAGTACCAGGTACTTAACAAGATAGAAGATGGTCAATAAATCTACAGTCCACTAAGCCTACAGCGTTCTCACATTCACAAAATAGAAAAAAGAAATCTAAGTAAATATGAAATATGAATAAATTAATAAAAATAAAAACCTATTTTAAACGAAATAACATGATTGCTATTACAACTGTAACAAATCTGAATAATTATCATGTACACAAAAGCCACTAATAAAGTGTTGAAATTAAATTGTAGGTATATAATGTCAAATATTATGATGATTATGTCAAGGAAGAATGTAAAGTAAAACAAAAAAAAACATGGTAATTTGGGAGCAGTTAATAGAATCTTACATAACATGCCGTTAATGATGTACCAGGGAAGCCGCATGTGCAGAAGGAATTATTGCCAAACTTCCTTATCTTCAACGTAGTCTTTAATTTTATAATATGCTTTCATAATAAGGACACGTTTGATGTGGGTTTTGAACTTCCCATCGCTAAGTTCTGTAACCGACTTTGGCAACTTGTTATAAAAGCGGATACTGTTTATAAGAAATGACTTGCTTGTTTTAGTTAATCTAAATTTGGGTATCACAATTTCATGTCTACTACGTGTATTTATGTTATGGAAATCGCTTCTTATTTTGAAAAGTCCTAAGTTTTTGCGGACATACATAATACTTTCTAATATATAAAGAGAAGGCAGAGTCAGTATATCAATTTCTTTGAATTTGTTTCTAAGGGACTCGCGAGGACCCATTTTATAGATAGCCCGGATTGCCCTCTTTTGTAAAATGAAAATTGAATCTACGTCAGCTGCCGATCCCCACAGCAGAACGCCATAAGACATAATACTGTGGAAATCAGCAAAGTATACTAACCTAGCTGTAGCTATATCAGTCAACTGCCTTATTTTTCTTACTGCATATGCAGCTGAGCTTAATCTACCTGAAAGAGTTCTAATGTGGGCGCCCCATTGCAATTTCGAATCTAAAGTAATTCCTAAAAATATAGTTTCCGTAATTGCATCTAGTTTTTTGCCATCACGTTTTAGATTAGACCACTTGAGGTACATTTGGTAATGAGAACCTAATACATTTAGTTTTGTTCGCATTAAGTAAAAGATTATTAGCTGCGAACCATTTCGAAAGAACAGCCAGACTGTCGTTGACATGAAAGACATCTGTATCTTTTCTATCTATTTCAAAAATAAGAGAAGTGTCGTCAGCAAATAGAATTATATCTGTTAAGTTAGCCATCATGTAAGGAAGATCATTTATATAAACAAGAAATAAGAAAGGGCCAAGAATTGAACCATGAGGCATGCCCATTTTAACTAGAGACCCCGAGGACGTCGCCCCATTAACGTTTACTTTTTGCTGCCTGTTTGATAGATAGGAATGAACAAGATCAGCAGCTTGTCCACGAATTCCGTAGTGGTGTAATTTACAGATCAGTGTATTGTGGTCAACGCAGTCAAACGCTTTTGAGAGGTCACAAAAAATGCCAATTGCATTCTGGGACTTCTCCCAGGATTCCAAAATGTGACTGATGAGTTTTACTCCTGCGTCAGTCGTCGACCTACCTTTCGTGAAACCAAACTGGTGACTATGTAAAATCCCATTAGAATTAAAATGTGACAACATCTGGTCTAGCATGATTTTTTCATATATTTTACTCAATGCTGGTAGCACAGATATGGGTCTATAATTAGTGGGGTCACTCTTACTACCCGATTTGAAAATTGGTACTACTTTACTATGTTTCATTAAATCAGGAAACGTACCGCTATCTAAACATTGATTAAATATGCCTGTTAGGACAGGGGCAATTGTGTCAATGATTTCTCCAAGAACTCTAACGGAAATCCCCCATAAGTCTTCAGTGTTTTTTATGTTAAGACTTTTGAATGCTTTTTTAACTATTGGTAGTTGTCTATGATGGTCATTATTCGATATAATACCAAGCAATTGATGAATATTTTAAATCATAGAAGTGACGAGGTTCTCTATGTGTGAGTAAAAAAACGCCAATTTCATTGATAAGGACCCAATATTAAGCTTGACTGACTTCTGCCTCGGTGGTCTACTGTTGACTTGTTTAGTTGGTGGTCCCGGGCTCGATTCCCAGGTCGGGCAATGTGTTATTGGGTTTTTCCATCAGTAATTTCTCAATAGCAGTCCAATGTCTGGATTTGTGCACTATTGATTGCAAAAGATTCGCTCCCTATTACATGAGACTTCTGGAGAAATGTGGGTGTGCTTAACTCGTCAGGAAGTACCAACGTTATGTTATGATTTCACTATGTAACATATAGAAGTCAGAAGATGACCTCAATAGTGATGGCTCTAGGTATAGATGTTCATACAGTGTGTATTTATGAACAATAACCGTGCAAGCTACCGGGCGATCAAACATTGCTTCGAAAGTCACCTGTATAACCTCCAACTGTACAGGAACGCAGCCGCGCGAACAACTTCACAACATCTGCACAACTCAACTCACAACAACAACTGTGTTTTAATTATTAATTTTCTGTTTACCGTGTAAGTACGGCTAGAAACTGTTCTACGTTATATCAATGTGTTTACACGTCTCAGTGTTGTGCTATTAATGTTGAGATTAAACATTTTGTTTTGACGCCTTCCTTATAAGTTTTTATTTACAGTGAATAAGTTCGTTACGAGCTGCTTATTACTAGTAGTCTGGTCGGTTGCGATGGTTTGCGGTTCCAAATTACCCGTCTCACATTTTCAACGTAAACTTATGAAAAACGTACTTACCTATGAATTACATAATTACGTTTCTAACAATATGATAGCCAAGTGTGGTGATTGGTGATTGTCTTCATCCGCCATCGTACTGAATTCAGTAGCGGGAATTACAATGTATTAAGAAAGTCCGTCCAAAATTGTAATTCCCATAATATGTGTGAGAGAGTAGAATCCTCATCCTCATTCTCGTGCCGGCTGCCCTCGTCTCTATGTATTAGTTGTCGGCGCAACATGTGTTATTCTTCCACACTTCTCAGTTAGTCGTTATTTCGAGTACAGAGTAGAATATCAGAACAAATACAATAAATAATTTTAAAAATCTATAATACGACTGCATAATCACATAACTGAAAAGAGAACAACAAGCATTTTTGCAAAAACTGGTACGACACAATCATGGCTCATTTTTACGCTATCAGAAACTTAAAACCAATTTATATTCGCGCGTATTTTGTACGCGCGAAAAACATAACCCTGCCTTGGCAGTCGAGTAAAAAAGCTTTTATTAAAACCTTAACTAATCAAATATTTTCAAATTTCCAGCGGTAATGGCGTACTGCATCCTGTGCGTGAACAGCTACTACCTGATGCTGAGGAGCGCCGAGGACATGGAGGGCCCGCACAAGTCCACCTACTAAGGTACACCACCTGACACACTGGATCGCTCAGGATAAACTGAAGGAATCGTCAGAAACGATGTAATATTTTTGTTTTAACGAAGATTTAGTAGCAAGCTCAGAATATGTCAGAAAAGGAAAGTTAAAGTGTTACGTAAACATAGCTTGTTTACATGAAACACGTACAATATTTTAGTATTCTTAACCGCTACCATTGTGGCAGCGTATTTAGAATCTGTTTCAAATAGGGAAATGCGGCGCTTGTTTTTAAAATAAAACAGTTTTGTGATAAGTGCGTAAAAGTGAACTTGAAATAAATAGCTAAAACCCAGCTAGCAGGGCATAGCTCTACAGTACTATAGTCATTTGCTGGGCAATTGATGTGCAAGTCAAGGTGATAGTATTAACTATCACCACTTGTACTACACATAGTACTAAATCGCTTCACATTTCGCTTTTTGTCTAATATTGACCTGCTTTAAGAGGGAATGAAAATTCTTGGCTGCCCTTCCCTTCTAAAGTACCCATAGCGCTGTCTTTTATTCCGTAAGTTTGTTTCCATAAAGCTGCACAATTTTTCCATGTAAACAGCTCAAAATCGTATAGCGGTGCTACACGTACGGTGACACTTTGTCTTTCCTTCTGGCGTGCTCTGAGGCGACGTACTTACCATTCAAAAGTGTTGCTACCGGTAAATGATTTGACAAATATTATTTGAAAACTAAGTACAAAACACGAATATGCGAATATTTGATTGGTGTTTTAATTATAAACGTACTGGATTCTATTATGGCCAGGCCATGTTGATATCCTTGATGAATTAATTATTGTAAGACTTGCATGTTTTTTCATAATACATGGACTTTTATGTGGTGAATATTAATAACATTTCAAACTTACTGGAAAGTGTGCATATTTTTTTCAAATTAATGATTCAAAAAGTCATTCTGATGTGCTAAATTCTTCTGTTAATTATACGTATACTGTAGCTGGAAATATTGTCTGTTTAATGCGTAGTATATGTAAGTGTTGATACTATAATGTTCTGTGTTTGAACGCCATGTTGCATACGAAATATTCTAATGTGAATACAAACTACCAATGCAACCATAATGTAACCAATACATTGAGTGATGTCATCGTATTTTAACGAAAAACGTTCAGAATGTGAGGCAAGGTTACGAGGCTAGAATAACAAATTGTTTCTTTTGTTTTCGGTCGCAGCTCACTAAAATAATGGCATCGTTCAATCGTTCCTATGTTAAGTCCATGTATAGGTTCTGTCTGTATGTAACTCGTTTATTTTTAAGTTGGACGACTCCGAATATTTACAACTTTATTCTTTGTTTTAAATTAAGACAACTGCATTTACTGTGTGCAACAAGGCTTAGTAATAAGTATAACATTTTTATAAATGTGGTTTTAATGCTTAGACATTGTACTGTAGTGCCTGGCAATCTATTGGTAAATTACCAATTGTAACTTTTTAAAGGGCCTGCCGAAAAAAATTTTATCGATGTTATTATAAAAAAAATTGGTGTGGCACCCGATGCGGCAAATTGAAAATGGAATTGAATCTTTAGAATTTTTTTTACATAAAATTCTATAATTAATGATGTCACATGTCTAAAATATTCCAAATTACGCGGACGAAACCGTAAGCATTTCTAGTCAAATCTTAGAAGGAACAACACACACATGTTATAGTTATACATTAAGATAGCTTAACCTTGAATATTTGCTGCTCGGTCAGTCACGCTTTTTTAATTCCATTTGTAAACTGTACTTATAAATCAATTTTAACAGTCGTAAATGTTGATATAAAAATATTTGTATGACCGAACGCCTTGGTGTGTGGAAAAGAAACAAAAAGTTTAGCCGCCATGAGGATCGATCCGACACATTATTTGCAGACACATTAGAAAAATACGGGCTTAGTACAACCGCACCGTGATAATATATTTTTGAGCATATTTTTTTTAATTTATGTGGTCAAGTAAGTCCATGGGTTCGTGATTCGCATTTCACAGCACAATGTCGTTCAATGAATTAACCTCATGATGTCTCTGCTCTGTTTTGTGATAATTTGCACTATCCAGGCGTTTCGGTTGATTTATTATTTTATAGTTTTAGAGGTTTATCCTCATAAAGACGCCAATACTTCGGACTGAGGTCGGTTGAGACTTTAAGTGCTCCTTAAAACTTGCCTCAATGATTTTTGATGTTTTTACATAATGTAACGAGGTATTAATATGAATATTAGAAATATAATAATATTGTGAACAGGATTTGTGTTCGGATTGAAATCTTAATGTTCAAAGAGACAAAGAAAAAATTAATAAAAATATTCATAATATATTTACCAGTTATCCAATTAAAATCGTCCGAAAAGTGTCTTACAGAGTCAATAACACAATAAATAAGAAGAGTTGATGCATTTCTTTGTATTGTAACAAAAAGTTTCTTCACTGTGCCAATAGATGTCGCTCAAAGGATGACTAAATAAAATTTGCAGATTGTCCATGTTGGTACTATTGGAGACGTTATACACGGTGATCATTAGGAAACAACCTTCAGTAGAGCCTTCTCGCGACGATGATCGCATGAGATAATTATAATTCGTTTTGAAAAATTATTACAGTACTTGTCCTCTATGGGATCGAATTTCACATAGTTCAAGGTTTTTTAGTAATACCACCGTGTATGAACGATTGTTAGCTGATAGCACCTGTAACACCTCAGTAAAGTAACGTATGTGTACTTATAAGGTAATATTAAGTATATTTTGTATCATTTTTCGCCGGCGCTATTTATTAAATTTGCTATTTTATGGCTTTGTTTTGCCAGATGGATTGTTTCATTTGTATTAAGAACGAGATTATAGAGATGCCAAAGAATATAGGTCTACCTATAATAACAATACATTCTATTTGGTTTTCGGAAACAGAATACATGCAGGCAGGTAAAGTCGGTAGACCATAAGGCTGCCTGTCCACTGGCGCGGAGTAGCGGTGTGCCAATATTAACCAATGGAATTGCATAAAACGTCCGCTCCGCTTCAGTGGACAGGGATTTGCGAACTAGTTTAAAAATTCATACAAAACCGGGAAGCGGAGCGGGGAAGCGGAAAAATACGTGAACTCGGTCTAGCTCCGCACAGTCCGCAACACCGCTCCGCTACCTTGCTCCGCACAGTCCGTAACTCCGCTCCGCTACCTCGCTCCGCATCAATGGACAGACACTGTCCGCAACTCCGCTCCACTCCGCTGCCATTCTCCTCTCCGCTGCCTCGCTCCGCTTCAATGGACCGGCAGCCTTAAGAGCGCTTATCCTAAAAGTTGGATTCTAGTAAGCCACATTTGAGCCTGCCGTTTTACCGAAAAGATTTTGCCCAAATTTCACTACCCAAACAAATTTTCACAACCTTTTTTTATACCAATGCAATGTTTGGAATGATTTTAGTACGCACATTTTCATTTGGTCAAATTTTTACTTGGCAGAATATTATCAAGGATAATGTCATTTAGCCATTTGGTCTTTAATCAAATGATTTATTACAGCAAACAATCTTTAGACAATAAACGTTTGGTTAGTTAGTTATGGAACTAGTTACGAGTAGGTTAATTATTTTAAAAAAATGGTTAGGTTAGGTTAAAACTGTGACCTCCTACGCACGAGCCGAGCGAGCGAAGCGAGCGGTGCCGCGGCAGCGGCCGGCGAGTGCCAGAAATGACTAGATTATATAGAAAAAAAATATGGAAAAAAACAGGCTCCCCGAAACTGAACTAGTTAGACGAGATTAATTATGAAAAAAAAAATGCAACTACCTAAATAAAAATAATACTACCAGAATAGTTAATATTAAGATTATTATTACCTGTTTAGAATTTGTCCCAAGTGGAAAAAACACCCTTGTAATAAAACGTCTTCATTTTGCGTAAAATGAGTTACGAGTATTCTAACTGAAATATTTGACTAAATAAAAATTGGTAAAAGTACTAGTTGGTAAACAAGTTATTGTTTAAACGTTCACTTGCAAAACATTAGGTTTGCGTTACAATTATTAGGGAAGAGATTTTTTGCTAAGTAATCATTTGGCAAATGAAATTATGCGGAAAATTGTTTGGGAAGTGATAATTTGGCAATTTCTTTTCGATGAAACAAGGGAGACCCCTTATTTCCATACAATAATATTGCCAAAATAATCAAAACAGCGAAATATTTGACAGCTATTTGCGACGTTGCCCTCTTCTATATCTATACATAGTATAAATCAAAGTCGCTTCGCGCTGTCTGTCCCTATGTATTAGGGATGGGCTGAAATTCGGTTCACATTCGGTTCAACCGAAATTCGGCAGCTTGAACCGAACTTCGGCATTCGGCCGAAATTCGGTTCAGATGCCGAACATTCGGCACTAGAAAAATAATACCAACTTGCACTATTTTGATTGAAATTCAATAGAATTAGAATAGCATTAATGTAAAATAAAATTATGTCTTTTACTCAGTCATTGTCATTTATTTTAGATATGAAGATTGTAAATGTAAACCTTAAATTAAATTACAGTTTTTCTTATTAGTTTTGAAAATCTTTGCGGAGTGACACGCCGATGACTTATTTGCTAATGACCGGCCGGCTCCGGGCCACGCGGTGGGGGCGGGGTACATCTAGCAATAATATTGAAGTAAATGCGTAAACAAGTCACGACGTGTCGCTCTCGAGAAAGCGCTTGAAATTGAACCGAAGGTCGACCGAAGTTCGGCCGAACTTTTCATTTTAACCGAATGTTCGGCCGAATTTCGGATTCGGTTCAAACCACATTCGGCCCATCTCTACTATGTATGCTTAGATATTTAAAACTCCGCAACGGATTTTGATGCGGTTTTTTTAAATAGATAGAGTGATTCATGCGGAAGGTTTTTGTGTATTACAGTACATTAAGGTTTTGTGAAAATTGGCTGAAATATGACGATTATTGTCGAAGATGTCGGAAAAAATCATGCCAACTGGGAGCTTTACTGGCGTGCGCCGCGTAAGCCGTAAGAGATACATCAAATTTATGTTTTACAGAATTATATATCTTAAAAAAATCTAAAATAAAGTCCGCGATAGCATATGTCTATCTTTTAAGGATGACCTACAGTAGGTAACCATTTTTATCTTTCATAATTTGATAAAAATTTCTTTGTTATTTCCGAAGCTATTTTGTCCAGTATTTTATTTATCCATACTCAATAAAATATGTTATTTAAATCGGGCATTTAATGGACATTAAAACATGCCTTGACATCATATCATTAAAATTAATACTTTAAAAGACTTCACAGATTCAAAATTACGCGTGACAAAATAATTATGGTTGCCGACAACGCGGACGCAGCGGTAGGAATCAATGACTTTTCCACGGATAGTAGGTATCTAACTAATTCCGAGTACGTTCCCGTGGGATATTTTCCGACATCCACGCGGGCGAAGCCGCGGACAAAAGCTAGTTCAGAATAAACGCTCTTAAAAGGTGTTCTTATGAATGAAACATAAGGTGTGACCCTATTTGAAGGTCCTCGCGCACATATGGGAGTTGCGCGAGGAGGCGAAACGCCGGGGTATAACTCCGCTGCCGCAACAAATCGCGGCACAGCGGACAGAGCTCCGGCGGGATCTCATGGCGGCATGGAGTGTGCGATTGTCGCAACCCAGCGCTGGGCACGCCACAATTGCGGCGGTAAGGCCCCTCTTTGAGGAGTGGCTGGAGAGGCGCCACGGCGTCCTCACCTTCCGCCTGACGCAGGTCCTCACCGGACACGGCTGTTTCGGGAGGTTCCTGTTCAGGATCAAGCGGGAGGAAACGCCCGGGTGTCACCATTGTGTGGATCGCCCGGAGGACACGGTGGAGCATACGGTGGAAGTCTGCCCGGCTTGGGCGGAGCACCGCCGTGTCCTCACGGAGGCGATCGGCGGCGGCGATCTCTCGCGTCCGGCCCTGGTTCAGGCCATGGTCCGGAGCGAGAGTGCATGGGAGGCCGTCACCTCCTTCTGCGAGGCAGTTATGCTCGCGAAGGAGGAGGCGGAGCGCGCGAGGGAGATTGAAGCTGCACGCCCTCGCGCCCCTAGTCGCCGCAGGAGACGCCCCGGGCGTCGGGAGTCACAAGCTGACTTCCGGCCACCGTAGGCGCGGGCCTGCGGACGGTGAGCGATGGGCAGCTCGCCGTCCGATAAGGACCAGGCCCGGGTCGACGGCGCGTCGTGTTCCACGCGCGCCTCAAAGGGATGTCAGCAACAACTGACGGGGTCCGGAAGGACCAATGCCTGCTGGGGTTGCGGGTTTGTCTGAGAGGGATATCGCGGCCCCAGCACATAGGCAACGGAAGGAACACGGGTGGGTTTTAGTCAGTAAAAGTCTGACACTCCCTCTCGCTCTGCCCAGAGCGGGAGGAGTCATTTGATGATTTCCCACCCAAAAAAAAAAAAAAAAAAAAAAAAAGGTGTGACCCTATTTAACTATGTTAGTAGCGTCACAACTTATGTTTCATTATATTGACTGTTCTCGCAAATAGGAATACAACAGGAAGTGAATAATCCGATCTGTAGGAGTAAGTAGTGATGCGTAATCCGTCGTCAGTCGGTGCAGAGCAGTCGAGATACGTTCCTGGGTATCTAGATATGGGCATAAATAAAACTTCAAACAATAATTTATACATGTTGTTTATTCATCGGAATAACTTTAATTACGATGAAGTTTCACATTACTTAAGTTGCGTTAGATTTGTTAATTTTAATAAATATATTACAACTCTATGCTTAAGTACGGTACGGTACCGACGACAGTTGCTTCTAAGTTTATCTATATCTTATGTTTGACCAAACGCGATGCCTTCTACTTGAAAGTTTCAAGTTGAGACTTCAGCAGTGTAACTTTACGTCAATATGACGCTTCCGCTGAATAAATATAGACGACCAATTTCACGTCCAATCTGTAGAACTAATCTTATGTCGGAGAGTGCTTTCAGTAAGTGACTGAATATTAGTATTATTTCTATACAAAGTGACGGGCTACTCCATGAGTGTCCCCATGTCAAGTGGGTCCATCAGTGATTGGTAGTGAAATTGGCACGGCAATGTCTTTTACATGTTACATTTGAAGCTATGGCATAATTTAGATCCATAAGAGCTCACTTGTTTATAGGTAAGACATTATGAAGACAGCAAGATAAACACGTTTTAAAATCTTTGTTAATGATGACAGATTTATGAAGAGTAGCGAGTTCTTCAAACGTATAGCTGTGTTTTTATTTAGGCATACATACGACGCTCTTAGAAGTTCGAGCGAATCGATCTACTGCGTTCGTAGTTGCGCCCAGGCGGGTTGATGTGCCTGGATAGAAAATCACTTCCGTATCTTGCTTTATATGTTTGAAGAACTCACTTTAACAAAGTACATGTAGGCACACATCACGGTACAGGTATAGTATTTAGTAATAAGAAAATAGTCTTTACTGGAATGTAGTCGATGTTTATTCGATTCGTTAGCGAGTCCACAAAACCTGCACCATTCAATTAAATTTGTTTGATATCTGCTTAAATAAGTAGGCAGGTGTTCTCTTTGGTAACATTCAGATTAATGTTTTTTTTAATTAAAGATGTGTTAAAACTAATTTCGTTACAAGTTTCATGGACTCATTCTCTTGTTAGAGCCAATAATGATATACATTTATAATACGTGCCATCAACACGCAATAAGAAGAACAAGTGATGACACGGGGGTTTCACATTCGTTGTGTTCGTTACAAGTTACACAGCTGCGGGTTTAATACCAGGGAAAATTGGCATTTGCTAAGAACAGTTAGCTGCCGATGTTGCCATAACAAAAAAAAATTGAGAAGGGCTTCTGAATGAAGATCTCGGAGACACCCAATTTGAAATTGTCATAATTATTTACAAGAACATTATGAAGCAGAAAGTAACAAATTCAAGTTCTAGGCACGCTACATACAGCTCCGTATTCACAAATAAATAAATAAACAATTTTATGGTTCCAATTGTACCTACTAACATATCATAGCCGATGAAAGTAACGACAGTTTGAATTATTAGTACCTTTATACACCTAGTCCGATTTACATAGTCTTTTCCTTCCTCCGAGTAACTTACACTACACTGGGCACAAATATATCTAAGTTATATTGAGGAGTCATTATACAATATTATTGAGGTGAGGCGAGTCGCAGAACTAACAGACGGTAAACAATTAGGTAGTTTAGTACATATTTAATAAGTACAAAAATATACGGATTAAGTACAATGTTTTCTAAATACTTACCTAAATATTTAAAACATCAAGATTATAGAGATGTTGTATGTATTTAGGTATGTAAAGTTATTTCAATTATATGTTTCAAATAAGATAGCTTATTTCCAGAAGAGCAACGCGATATGGCTATCTATGGCGTTTTAAATGCTAAAGCAGTTTTGCCCGCTGCTGAGCCATAATGTTATAAGACTTATTTCAAACTCAGGCCTTCCTCAATTAACAAATAAATAATTTACAGTATAAACAAGGCCGATCACAAATTCAATTTACAATAACCGTTCAGTTCAGCGACTCGCCGCAAACATTAAATCTAAGCTTGGGGGAAACTTTATACATTGCAAGTCGGGCTACACAGATAAATACTTAACTAAGGTATTGCACGAGACGGGGCTAGTAATGTACATAATTACACGAGACACGAGTGTCGCACACAGACACGCGCACAGGGTACACTTCATAACACTTGATGACGAAATCAAACACCTACATGAAGTAATAACAGAAGATTTATAACTTTTCTGTTTAGAAACCGAAGTTGTAAAGTTAGGAGTTAGGAAGCATAATTGCTTAGCAAGTTGACAATCAATTTAAATTGTCCATGATTTTAAATCATGACTGTTATTCTTTGATATTCGTATGAAATATCTTTAGGTAAGAACACAGCAAATTGACGAAGTGTGACAATCTGCTAAACAATTTTTTCTCCTGACTGTACAGTGTACATTTAACGTTTGAATTAATTTCCTTAACTGTAAACTTCAAACCAAGCATTTGTTCAGCAATATGCTGAGCCTAAGCTATTCGATTCGAAATAGTTCTAATTTGCAGAATCCATGGCAAAAATCCAAAAGAAAGCTCAGTACATTAAAGCAGTCCCGTTGTTCTGGGGACTGCCGAAGTTTTTGTGGATCATCAAGTGTCCCTTGTGTCCTGCCTCAGTACAGGTGCGCGAGGTGCAGGTGCGCGGGCGGCGGCGCCTCCGTGCCCACGTCGATGTCGGCCGGCGCCTCCTCCTCCGCGCTGGCGCGGGGCAGGCCGCGCACCTGCGGGGGGGGAGGAGGGTCAGTATGCTCGTAAATACATGCGTGGGAAGGTTGGCGGGCAGTGTTAATGATAGAACATCTGGATGTCATCGAAAAAGACATAGCATCACCAATTATCTCGGCTTCTATATAATTATCAGCTTCAAGTGCAAGGGCTCGTTCAAAGTAGATGACGTTTAACATTCTTATTTTATTTGTTAAGGTTTAATTAAAAAGTGGGAGAAGGAACTTTTGGCGCTCGAGTGACGTTGACGGGGTGGCGCTGTTGGTAAATATGTAGGTAAGTATTTGTGTAAATGTGAAATGTATTGAAAAGACAAGATGACAACGTTATCTCCTTTGCTCGGTCCAGCTATAAGCACTTGGGACAATTTCAATTATTTCCCTTTGTCTCTAAGGGTCGCCAGCGCCCTTGAAGAGTAGGAGTATTTATAGATATTCCTCTACCACTTTTAATCAGGTAAACTAACGGCCTGTTAGCCATAACCTACTACAAAAAAAAATGAAAAAACATCTTAAAAAAATAAAAACATCGCTATACTCAAACTTCAATTACCTCAAAAAATGGCGACCAATACAAATGTGGAGAGCATGTTACCTGTAGCAACATGTTGTGGTTGAGGATGCGCGCCTGGTGCTCCTGCGCCTTGGCGCGCAGGCACGCGATGCTGTTGTTGCGGAAGGCCTCCGCGTCCTCGTAGAGCTCGCGGCCCGGCTCCGGGGACGCGCGGCCCTTCGCTGAGGACGACGCCGTTGTTGAGCTCGCGGGGGAACTTTGCGCCTGGAAATGTTAGAGGATTTTGTAAAGGTTGGTTCTTGGGTAATGTTCTAGTAACTAGAGCAAATTGATAGTAGGTAATACATTTTTCTCAAAAATGCTTGGAAATTCGAGCATTATTTTGACAATCTTCTTCGAGATTTATAAATCGAAATTGCTGTACTGGTCGAATACATGTATGGGAGCCCGGCCGGGCCGTTAATGTTTGTATGAGAATCTGTGTTGTTTAGCGGCCGAATAAATTACTATGAAAAGTCATAATAATATTTGTCGTGTTATTTAAAAATGGGACGTACTTTTGACTTCAACACATGGCAACTATAACTTTTCAAACATTTTATTTAAATTTCGATATGGCTTGCAAATAGAGCTGTTTAAAAGAAGAAACAAATGAACATATTAACGCGTGAAAAATTTGTGGTTCTTCATTGATTCTGGAATTTATAATTAACTTACTCTGAATTTCCGTGCATTATTTGAGAAAAGTAGGTAATTTCATATACTATAGAACCTCTAACACATCCTAACAAAAGTTCTATAATAGACTCACGTATTCACGATCGTCCGTCAATGCCCTTCTTGCAGGCTGCGATAGTAATGTACCGTGAATTTTAACAGAAGAGCGTTCATGGAAAGCCAAAGATCCTCAGCTCCAAACTTCTTCGGAATAAATAGTACCTACCTACCTAGCCAAAAAGTTTCTATTACCTACACAACATGCAAGATTCTAAAGCGAATAGGTACCTAAATGCGCAGCGTAGCATCACATAAAACTCATCACTAAAGCCTACCACCGCCCGCTTGCGCATCACCTATCACGAAATACTTACGTTTACCTACCATTAAACATATTAAAAACATCATTCTGTTTCTGTCATCTTCAAACAATTGACAACAACATACCTAATGATGTTTTAATACGAGTACCTACTTACGGTTAACGTTAACCGCATTAAGTGATTTCTAGTGCAACCGGGCCTAGTCTTATCTTCATAAGGGTCCTCACCTGCGTGTCATGGTTGTCGTGGTGCTGCGAGGACGCGGAGGTGGGGCGCTCCGGCTCGGCCTCGGAGCCCTCGCGCTCCGACCCCGACTCCTTCAGATGGCGCGCCGCCTCGATCGACTTGCGGTGCATGCCTGTGTCATGAAAAATCAAGATTAAGGACAAGGTGGAAAAGTAGCTAAAAGTAATCAATAGGTAATGTGTCTAAAATTAGGTGTAGGTTCGACTCGCTGGCGATTTCAAAATCGGGGTCCATACACAGATTTAGAAATCGCTAGCGACAAAATATGTATCTGCTGTCAAAATCTGTGTGGACGTGAGATTTTGAAATCGCCAGCGAGTCGCCGCCGGTGACTAAAGTCATTGCGTGTGTAGGTACCGAGCATTAGGTATAACTCCACAGCAAGTTACACTGTTCGACACGTGACCTCATGATCAGTTCGTGAATATTATATACGTAGATAGTGGCTCAAAAAAACATTTTCTAATACTAAAGTAAACTAATGGAAACAATACCTAACTACCTACTAAGCTCATCATATTGACATCCAAGTGTTTATAGACCATACCTACCCAATTTATAAAATACATCGATTTATCATTCCCAAACGAATTTTTTCTACCTCTGCCTATCCCAAAACATGTATACTGGGTTATCTGTACCAAATCTATCAGAATTTACCAAAAAATAAACATAATATACGGTTTTAATACTTAATAATATCCGAAAAACTATTACCATTACGAGTATGTTAAAATTATATTATACAAGCTTTATAAATAATTATTTGTACCTACCTAATTATTTTATAATGCATATTGTAAGTGTAATATAATTCTTCAAACAATTTTATTTCAATTTTAAAGTACCTACCGATTTATAATTTTCTTCATAGTAATTACCTACACTACTTAGTTGTCGGCAAACTCACTAGTCAGTAGAGCCTGATATCAATACGAAAACGACTAAGATTTCATATGAAAGCCAATCCTTTCTGTCTGTCCAAACTATCTGGATACATTTTTCATAATCCTTAAAACTCCCATCCTCTTTCACTCCACAACGCTTCTTAAAATTAACTTGCTAAGAAGTAGGATGCTTTCATTATAATCATCATATCGGGTGATAATAATTATGATGAAGGTATCTTACATAATAACAAGTTGACTTTGAGAAAGGTAGGTAGGTACAGTAAATGATAAATTTCTGTAGTCCTGTAAATTTTTGGTGAAAATACTTCGGAAATAAATGTTTGAAATATAGTTTGAATTTTGAATAAAACTTGATATCTTGCTTAATGACTGAAACACCGACAGCGACACCCACGCGTGTATAATCTACGCTGGCCCTGGCACTCATCGACATTTGTACAGAGCCGCACTCTGTCTTTAGTCGAAAGAGCCGCGGTTTGCCGACCACTGCACTAGCCGAAAGAAATTAAAAAATAAATCGTTTGGCACAATTGCTTTTGCACAACATTGCCTACAATACGAAAAAAAAAAGTGATGGTCGGCGATTTTGAACAAAAATTATTGTAATATTTATTAGGTAATGAATATTACCTACGTGACAGTGGATCTTTGTTTGTAAATTAATTTTAAGATCTTTACAACCAAACTGACTTCATAACTGGAAATCATCTATAACGAATGCCAGAACCTTTCCAGGTGCTGATTGTGGCTCTGATCACCAGCTGTTAGTGGCAGACCTATGCGTCTAGTGCGCCTAAAATCATGACGCAATAGAACAAAATGCACAACACGGTTATCCCAGCCTGAATATGAGGACTTCAAAGAAAAACTGAACCCGTATTAACCTCAAATTAATCCTACACGAATCCAAATGAACAATGACAACATCTCAAATCTCACGTTGTCAATGTAGTTGACTCCATGACAAAAAAAACCAGTAACCCAAAAAGACTGCATATCGGACGAAGCATGGTCTATAAAGAGTTGCGGAAGAAGCTAAAACAAGGCAGGAGCATTGATAATTTTGAGGAGGAATATTCTAAACTTACGAAGATAATTCAAAAACAGTGCAGAAGGGATACAAATCGATACCTAGAAAACATTTGTACTGAAATTGGTCATCATGCAGAAAAGTATCAAACGGCTAACCTTTTCAAAAAGTTCAGGCAAATGACGCAAAAGTTTAAACCATCCTCTTGGGTAATAGGCGATAAAGATGGTAACCCAATAAATTAAGTCGAAAACGTCGCAGAGAGATAGAGAGAATACTGCGAGGAGCTCTGTTAAGATCATTTGAGCCAGTCATTCCAACTAGCTGATCTCTTGATAGATGTGGAACCAAATTTTACTCCGCACGGAAGTAGAGGACTCGATCAGGAAGCTGAAAACAAACAAAGCTCCAGGACCAGATCGAATCACAGCGGAAGCAATTAAAGGTTTAGGACCGAGCGGTGTAACCAGCTTACATAATTTATGTAAAACTATATGGAACACTCACGCGTACACTCTTCCATACTTCCTCTTAATAAAAAGGGTTCGGTGCGTAACTGTAATAACTACAGAACAATAGCTCTAACGTCACACGCTACTAAGATTCTACTGTCATTAACACCAGAGAGCGTTCTTGGACTGGAAGATACCGTAGTAGCAGGCCGGTTGTGTTAAAGCACGAGGAACTACGAGTAGAGAGCAGATCCTGAGCCTCCGCCTCATAGTAGAAAAGTGCTACGAGTATAACACTCCAACGATTGTATGCTTTGTAGATTATCAAAAGGCTATCGTCTGCGTTAGATGGTAGAAGCTATAGGAGCTGGTGCTTGCTGAGACAGGAGTTCCGGCCCATCTTATAATCCTGAATTCCGTGATTCGCAACCTTTATGAGACATTTCAGTTTTCACAAGGGAGTCAGACAGGGTTGCGTGATCTCACCCATCGTATTTAAAATATATGGCGAGTACATCATGTGCCAAACTGTCGAAGGTTGGGAAGGAGGCGTTAAATATCAAACCTCCGGTACGCACATGATACTCTTTGCATCATCAGAAGCTGAAATGACGGAGTTACTGAATAAGTTAGAAGTAACCAGTCTAAAAATGGGTCTCACAATAAATAAAAGCAAGACCAAGCTCCTTGTCATTGATCGCTGCGATTGGGCTGTCGAAGACGACGGCGTTTCTATTCCGTCCCACTAAAACAACGCAACGTAAAATAATGAATTGTAAAATAAGTAAGCACAAATGTTTTTTTTAAAACAATTTGATTCTTGGTACACATGTTACAAACACAAACCTTGCTTTATCCAAGTCCATTTATAAAATCCAGACTGTAACTCGCATCTCTTTAACCCTAACCCATCTTTTACGACTGCAACCCTAACTCGCTGAGCGCAACAATGTACTGAGGAAACCCTCGACACGCCGCAGCAGCGAGCTACGTCCATAACGCGTACGTCTGAGGGACGTAAAATGTTAATGAATGATATGCGGCGAGAGGAGATGGATGGCGGCCGCGCGGGACATGACGACTTGCTAATATGGCGCTCAGCTCGAGGTTATGAATGTGAGGCGCGTGAGGGTTTGACGACTGACTTCAGCAGGATTTATTTTGAGAATTCAGTGCTGAAACTACGGAGTGATTGTGGTAATCAATTCTTATAAGCGTGTTTTTGTATATATATATTTTTTTTTTAAACGTTGCCTAACACTAAGAATTTCTTCCTGTATCGTGGGTGCGTTTACATAGAAACTCACATTCACTAACACCCAGACCCGGAACAACTACTTGCAGATAATACAAATATGATTGATTTGTTCCGTGCGGGGATCGAACCCGCGACACGTTGCACAGCAGTCGATCGCTCAGTTCGCTCAATTTATGGTTATGTTATCCTATACGTATTGGGGGCCAAGACACATTTAAATCGCTGAGCCATAAGAGTACAGAACTAAAGGTTGCATTTTATGACATAAGTCAACTATTTATGAACTAATTTAATTAATTAATTAATTCCTGGGTACTTAGGTATATACTAACCTTTGTCTGAATTAAGCAAAGATATTTAAGATACCTATCTACTTAAATAATGATTATTAAGCCACTGCAGCATTTGTAATCATTTTTCTTGAAAAATCAAATGGTATCTTTTCATGCTATATTATAATGCCCCGAGAGGCAAAAAAGTTAGAAAAAATCTAACAAGCAAATACAGTAAGCATGACATAATCCCACGATGTTCAGCTCAGCCCTGGTTTAATATCAGTGCGGGTAGTATTTTTACGAGATCTCTGCGACGTCCGTGCCGCATATCTTATCACGTCGACATTATTTATCGTCAGCTCGTCTCCAACAGTTCCCACTCCTCGCCTGATGTACCACATTCAGAGACCGACACGTACCGCCTGATGTACCACATTCTGATGCTGACACGTACCGCCTTGTTGTTTGAAATACTTCAACGACGCGAATATTAAAATGTGAATTATGAGGGTGATGCACTATTTACGAGTATTGCTCGTCGTTTTATAATTGTGGATGAATATTGTGCTTTAGGAGATTTTGTGGAAATGTTTTCAGACGAAAATAAAGTACCTTTGTGCTCTTCTATCTTAATTTATTTTTCTCTATTAGAATGTTTTGTGTGTACATAAATAAGTAACGAAAGTACCTATTAATAAATAGCTAGCCCCATTTATATGTCTATCTAGAGAACAAATCAATGCCAAACGCTGAAAAGCCGTTGTGTTTTCTAATAATTTTAGGAACAAAATCTAAACCTTGGCTTTTCGTAACCTTACGACCGGATGATTACTACCTCGGTTGCACGATCAAATAAAACGACTCGCGTCGGCAACAGATAATATTGCTGTAACTATGCAGACAGTGACGAGCTGTCAGTTGGATTTACAACATAAAGTTATGAACTTGTAGACCTACAAGTTCATAACTTTGTTGTAAACATTTATAACAATATCGGATACCTGTATCCGATATTGTTATAAATGTCCGCATACACTTGATAACATTACTTTAAAACGCCATTTATAAAAAAAAAATAGAATCCATCCACAACATTTCGGTGCTTCGAGAGAATAAACTCAAAGTCAAAATCACATCGTTTTGTTCAAATCTTAACTAATATTATAAATGGGAAAGTGAGTTTGTTTGTTTGTTTGTTACGCTTTCACGCTAAAACGGCAGCATAGATTTGGATGAAATTTGGCACATGGGTAGACCATGACCTGGAAAAGGACATAGGATACCTTTTATCCCAATATTATCACAGGATCGAGTCTTACGCGGGTGTAACCGCGGGGGCGCAGCTAGTACATAATATTATCATAAATGAATTGGGAAGGTACCGTCATAATATGAATCCTTTAAAATAGTTCCCTAAGAGATTCGCGACGACGTAGATTATAAATATGATCTGACAGGTCTTTTCAAAATAAAGATGATTCAATGTGGAGCCCAACCCCACAGTAAAATGCCATACGACATAATGCTGTGGAAGTAACTGAAGTAGATGAAACGTGTGGTTCTACATCTGTTAAATGTTTTATCTTTCTAACAGCGAAAGCGGCCGAACTTAGCCGCCCTGATGCTAGATGAGATCCCCATTGTAATTTCTCTTCTAGCGTGATTCGTAGAAAACCCGTTTGATGAATAAATACCAGTTCTCCATTCAATATGATGTCACATTCGCTACTTTTAACATTTGGAATTGTTTTTTTTTTTTTTTTCATTATTTACCAAATTATTCAGCGTAAACCAATCTTGGACCTGAAGAATAGAGCTATTTACGTCGTCAAAATTTTGTGACCCTCGATCTATTTTTTTAATGATGATGTGGCTTTTGCAAATAACACCATCTTCAGTTGATTTTGAAGTAATTGGGTTAAATCATTAATATAAATTAAAAAGAGGAATGCACCCAATATTGAACCTTGAGGAACGCCCATTGTCATCTCAGACCCTAAAGAGTTTATGCCGTTTACTTGAACTCTAACCTTTCTATCTTTCAGGTATGATCTTAATGAATCAATAGCTTAATTTATTATTGATTTTAAAATGTTTTACAGTATTTAACACAATTAACTATTTACACTAGGTACTAAATACAATGGCTAACTAACTATACAAATAAATACAAAAAAACAAACGGACACTTAGGAGCTTGAAGTATTCGTCCGTACCGCTGTCATCCGGAAATGAGCCCAAAAGTCTGGCAGCATTGCCACGTTGAATGGCAATGCTAATTCTTTGGCCAAAGAACGAGCCCACCTTCCAAGGAAACAACGACATGCCGTCTGGTCTCTTCCCATCGTTACGTTAGGTTCTAATACCGCTGGCGTGCCGTGCAATGCGACCTTCGCTCGTGTAACAGGTCAGGCCATGGTGCCCGAGACTGTCTACAGCTGCACCGCAGTGACACCGATGCGGAGCAACACAAGGTGCGCCCAAGTGGAGACACGTAGCGAGCCGAGATAATAAGTCATCCATCATGGTGCCTATGATGGATGACGTGAGCGCCTGAAGCCACAGGCCTGACTCCCATTCTCCCACAGCTAGCAGATGGGCACGCTCAACAGTGACGTGTTTACCAGGGTATTCCGTATAATACTGCAGAGCGGCACGTCCCACCGTCTCAATAGCTGTATTCCTAATCCCATAGTGCTCTAGTTTTAGCAGAAGATTCTCATGGTTTACACAATTGAACGCCTTAGAAACGTCGCAAAAGATTCCAATGGCATCTTGTGCTTCCTCCCAGGCGTTAAAAATTTTCTTTATTAGGGTGACGCCGGCGTCATTGATACAGCATCCTTCGGTGAAACCGTACTGTTGTTCAAAGAATCCTACATACAAATATTCAAAGATCCATAGATCCACCATGAAAACAACCCTCTCTTTGCTGACGCACGGTTGAGTAATAATGGTGATATTTTTTCTAAAATAAGTAGCCTGTAATGGCTTTATTATGACGCAGAACTCACATAGGTACCTACATGCCTAATCAAACAAAATTCTTTGACCAACATTAAATCATAATTTGTAAGTACAAAATCGGAATTTACTAACTACACGTAACCGCTTTATTTCTGTGTAAGAGACCAATATGAAGACGATGTTTATTTTCGTGTTCCGTCTATGTTTGCAGAAGTGGAGGTAAGAAGGCTAGGAAGGAAACTCAATTCCCTTGTTTCTGTTTATCTTGCTGTCAAGGAAATAAGCTTTAGGCTTGTTTTCAGCAAAGACAACAGATTTAGAGCATGATTTTTATGATTACAAGTATTTCTCGTTTATTTAGTTAGTTTTTATGCAATCGGGTTTTTAGATATTTTAAATTAACCTTTTTTATGTCTTCTTTGAATAATGCTTTCAAATAAAAATAGATTAAATAATTAAGTAAAGTATGGGTTGTTTTAAAGCATTTACATTCGTGAAATACGTTTATTACGATACGTTCAGTCGAGTAGCTTCACTTCTCTAATCAATAGATCAGAAGATACCAACATACCTATCTATTTAATACAATTTTGCTGTAATATTTTTTATTGATACCAATTTTGTTCTATACCTTTTCTTGTCTTTATTATTTTACCTATTCTATTTAATACTTACATATTTTTTTACAGAAACTGTCTTGTGTTGTGTCGTACCGTCAGCACGTTTTCATTTAGTAATACATAAACATTCTGTGATAATTCCTTTGTAAATAATATCTCCCAAGATTAATATAATTGCGATAGGTACAAAAATGAGATTTCAAGATTCAACTCAGGGTTGATCGTTACCGCCGATGGCCACCAACTGATAATTAGATATCCTTGTTACCACTAGTACACACAAATAAAAAATCTAGCCTCCACAACACAAAGCATATTCTACCCTAATCAATCAAGTAGGTAACAAAGTTAACTGGGCATTAGCGTTCCCGATACGTTGCGCAGTGTAGCCCGGCCCCAATACTGTGTGATTTGTGCGCCATTAACACAACTTTGTCCATTAGCGCCCACCGCGCTGTAAATCCACTTGATTTAGAACTGAGTTAGTTATACTATATGTATATACGTACAGGAGTATATGGAAGGAAGATTAATTAAGAATACGTAGAAATATCACAAGCTTTGTTGAGCGAAAAGTTTCGCACCGCATCTTGGTGGATGTCTAAATGGCTCGCTATAGTATGTAGTGTGAAGGAGTGTTGTATATACATAACTTATAGATGAAGTGATTAGCTGTACCTCTGTTATAACTCAGACTTGATCGTGTCTTTGCAGTCAATAAGGGCTGGTACTTTTCAGCGACTCTATATCTGTCTAATGATCAATGTTATTCTTTGCAGTCAATAAGGGCTGGTACTTGTCAGCGACTCTATATCTGTCTAATGATCAATGTTATTCTTTGCAGTCAATAAGGGCTGGTACTTGTCAGCGACTCTATATCTGTCTAATGATCAATGTTATTCTTTGCAGTCAATAAGGGCTGGTACTTGTCAGCGACTCTATATCTGTCTAATGATCAATGTTATTCTTCTCTATACAAATGCTTTAACTGTAACTGTAGGCTATCATTTATATTAGTGGTATTAGTAAATTGTTATTGTGCAAGGTTAATACTTTACTTATTATTGTGCTCATTGAAAAAAGCAACCATAATTCATTTGGAAATCGAAGCTTCAGAAAGGTTACGGACGCTGCAGTTTACAAATAATCGCGGAAAGTTAGGCTGCTATCTTGTTAAGAGGCTATCGAAAAAATAAAGAGGAAATGCGAAAATAAGATTTCTTATTTTTTTATTTTCGTAAAGCATTTATATAATTCTTCCGGTGTTATGGGTTGTAACGAAACATCAGATTATATCGCGAATCAAATCTATCCACTAGCCCTGCAAGGCTAGTTATTAACCTCTTCCAATGAGCTAGTTGGAACGAATCCAAGTTTATTTTGTTTCCTCTCTTGACCTTTAAATAATCCCAGTTTAACTTAAATTTAAAAAATTAAATATTAATTATGAAATCCCAATCTTACTTGGTGTGGCATTTACAATGTATAAATCATGGCATGTCTTGCAGCTTACTGGTACCAATCATTATCTATCCATTAGCATGCCAATTATAGACTTCTTCATACCTTTGAAATACAGAAACAAATTGCTTTTTAGAAACTATGGCTTAGATCTTTGTAAGGGCTCAATAATACCTTGATGGTACTTCAGAGTACAAACTAGATGCCATTACTTAAACCTGAAGCTGACTTATCATTGAAACCTCAAGAGCGGCCAAATGAAAGGCAAGCCACTCAGAATCGTCAATTCATCTCTCCAGTTCAAGTCAGACACATTTCCTACACACTGATATCATTTAGTCTAGTGTTTGCGAGGTTTAGAGTATAAAATTCAATGGCAGAAGCCGCCGTGTCCTTGTGTCGGTGGCAGCCATACTTTTCACTTTAGATAATGGTTTAGTGTCGTCACGAGATGAAAGCGAGCTGCACAAAGCGAGTGGGTAATAGGCAGATAATTCAGTAACGTACTCGCTGTGCATTACTATCCATTTGTCAATGGTGTGGCGCAGTCGAGGAGCAACGTAATCTGCTAAATTGTTGATATTTCATTCATTTCTAAGATTAATTTTATTTGTATTGGTATACCGATTTTGTTTTGTTTGGTTTTCTAATAAAGTTTGTTTTAGATATTATTGTGAGAAATTTAGTTCAAGAGGTAGATTCAATACATTTATGATGTAATTCTTCAAGTCGACGTATGTTTCAGCTGAATTCAATTCAAATGTAAATTAGTAATTAACAATATTTTACAGTTAATTTATAATTGACTGTTAATAACTAAGCAGTGTTGTAACTGAAAAGAGACAGTCATACGTAAGAGACATGCTTGAAGTTACTAAACCTTCTTGAATGTTTGTAAAATGCACAAATTGCTAATTTAATTTAGTCAAAACAAATTTTACGTACTTAAACAATAATCTTCTTATTTTTAAGTATATATATAATGCGCCGTAGCTAAACACATAGGTCGTTAATCACAACAATACTTGAACAAGCAGTGGCCACAAAACGCCCTCATTACAAATACCTAGCCAGACCACGTAAATACAGTCAGGTAGAAAAACACCGCCGACTACAGTTAAGTACATAATTAATATGTAAGCCCGCTGGCAACCCTTAAATCAACGTTAATCAAGGCTTAGACAATACGGCCGCCATCTTGCGGCCCCCCCCCCTCCCGCGGTCCGCCCACTACCCACCTCACCACCCCGCGCTGGCCCCCCTCCCTCCCCGGCGGGGGCCCCCACTCGCGACGCAGGCTTTAGGGGAGAACTTAGGCTTTATTAATTCATATCTGTAGATCTCATTTCAGTTTTTGTGTGGCGTCTTTATTATTCAAATTATGGTGTTTATGTTGTACAATCACGTGTTTTGTGAACGAGCTACTGGTTGTTACGTGACGAATCTTGTGCGAGTGGGAATTGACGGTTTGTTAATAAGCCGTAGACGTTTCGTAGCACTTTGCTACGACGGCTACGAAGTGTCTACAACGATGCTACGTAGCTGTTATTTGTAGTAAATCTTATAGTAATTCTTGAAAATTTAATTTCATCGTGAAATATATATTTATAATACTAGCATAGAAAAATAATTCCATATGAAAAATAATGACTTGAAAAAGTATACTGAAAAACTCCTACAAGCTCATGCACTACCCTATATCACATAAAATAATATAATTCACCCACATAAAATTTGTGTAGAGATACTTTTCAAATAACAGACAAACAGCTCCTAACAGACAAACGTCCTTTACCGTCTCCACTGAAACAAATAAAACCTCCTCATAAGCTGTCAACGGATTCTTGTTTTCATGCTGAACACAATTTTATCTACACGGCTAACTACACCGTTATTTCTTCGACACAAGGTTTAAAATGCTGTGTTTGGCGTGTAAAGTTATTTTTGTTTTCCCGAGCAGCCTTTCCGGAGTGAAAAATGAACATCTCTTGTTGTTGGGATTAAAAATTATACGTCGCTTTGTTTCGGTCGCAGCGTCGCTCGTCGTCGTCACCCACGTCGCTGTCGCCCGACGTCGCCGTTGCTCGGCTAGTGAAGACATTTTGTTCCTGGTCTACCTTTGACAGTTTAAATTAGTTTGGGAATAAAACTGCAACGTTTTGACCTAAATTGTATCGTGACATGAAATAAAAACGATGTTGCTACTAAATGTTTATTTGTTTGTCAATTTTAGTAGGTTTTCAGTCTGCTTTGCTTAATGGGTCATAATTTTTGTAAAGAAAATTTTTCACTCTCCTCCATGACCAATCTCTAAAACTCAAGGCATACAATATGATAGTTAAATTATTAGTTAAAATGCTAAATACTATTTCCAATAAAAACACTATAAGTATGAAAAACGTGAGAGTACGAATAGGTAGTTACAGAAAACATTTGGTGGTTTTCTGGTCTTTGAGTACGCAGAGCTATACCTAACTATTGCCTAAGATTAAAGTCATAAGTATAAAATTTAGGCATATTCATTACCAATATAGAGCAAATGAATATTCAGCTTAAATTAAGCCCAAAAATAAATAAACCAACGCCTAAATTAGCTTCGGACTAAACGACCGGGAGTACGACCTAATTGAAACTCCGTGACAATTTTGTTCAAGATGCGAGGCTAATTACTGGCTCAGTGCGACGTCACGGTACGTGTATGTTTATATTAGAATGCTTGTATGTTTGTATGAGACTCACCAGAGTGCGGTGGTCGGGGGGGAGGGGGAGAGGCTCGCCGCTACGGCCGCCCCCCATCGGCTACTGCTCTCGACTCTTGAACAAAATCATCACGGTAAGACATTGTCCCATGGTTCATGGTCCACCAGTTTTGGTGAGGCTTTTTATGGCCAATTGCCCAATGGCTTTGGGTCCTAAGTGAGCAGATTTTAATATAAAATCAATTTGAGGTTATACTAGTGGGAGTTCTAAACATCAGTATGTCGCGCCTACAACTTATAAAGCTGCTGATATGAATAGTTCCTACGGAAAAAAAAATACCATAAACTTACCTTCAGTCGCGATCATGTCGACTTAACAGGTTCTCTACATGATAAATCGATCAACAACATTACTCAATAAAATGCAGAAAATCTTGGAATTTAGCTATAAATAAAAATTGAATTGGCATTAATATTGTGCATTCATATTGAATTTAACATATTATGGGTTGTGTACTAAATAAATCAATTTACAACATTACTCAATAAAATTCTCAATTTTCGTTTATAGCTAAATTCCAAGAATATCTTGGAATTTAGCTGTATGCGAAAATTTTATTATGCATTCTTGTTGAATTTTACACATCGACACCTGATAAGAAAAACATTGTAACTCGTTTTGCAATATATTCTATCTATAACATCAACGCATTAATTGAAAAAAAAGGTATCTTTTATTCCGGGAGCAGTATTCTTAGGAACTTTAGAGCGATTTCTGAATGGCAAAAAAAATCATTGTAATTCGAAATAAATCGGTTGTGTGTCTTAAAAACATTGTATTTCAAAGAACAAAGAACTTTTTACCATCATAATCGACTTTAGTAACAATGTAAAAATAAGTACCATGCTATTGACTTAAAAATCAATCGTGTCGTGATGGCCCAGTGGTTAAGGCCTCGCCTCTCATGCACGAAGTTGTGGGTTCAAATCCGGGCAAGTACCAATGTGATTTTTTCAATTCATATGTACTTTCTGAGTTTATCTTGGACATTATTGACATCGGTGAAGGAAAAACATCGTGAGGAAACCTGGACTTATAGTTAATATAAGTCTGAAATCACCAACCCGTCTTGAGCAAGCGTGGTGATCAATGCTCGTGCCTTCTCTGTATGAGAAGAGGCCTTTGCCCTGCAGTGGGACAGTAACAGGCTGATATTATTATTATTATTATTGACTTAAAATTAACTCATAGCGAAAAATATAAAAATTGAACTCACACAACCATAACTATACATACGATGTTATTGTTTTAAAATAATCAACAAACATTGTAACTTGACCAAAAACAGATTTTGGTTTAATGTACGTAAACATGGTTATTTTCTTTTTAAATACTTCAACAAAATATGTATAAAACGTGTAATTTAATACTTATAGTGTTTTATTTAAAAGCAGTAGGACGATATTCAAACTAAAAAAAAATGAAATTCCCTCTCCTACCTAGCAAAAATAGATGCAAATGAATGTTGTTCCTATCTGGTGTAGATATGTATTGTGTGTTACCTTAATATATAGTTATTTTCTGATGAATTATGCCCCACATAGGAATTTCAATAATCTCACATGCACTGATGAAATCCCCAGAGCGGAAAAAACTACTTGAAGGTTATACAAATTTTTAGTATATGCGGGAATCGAACCAGTAGTATCTCCACGCTTTCGCGTCTCCAATGGCACCAACATTTAGCACTGTCATATAAATTTATCACTTATCATGATTATTATTAGTCTGAGCCATTATAGAGACCATTCCCACTTCTTACTTACTTACGGACAAATATTTTTGTGTAATGTCATGGTGGAATTGCCTGGATCAGAACCATCTTTCTCAAGGATATTAAACTACCACTTGGCCAGAGCCAGTTGTTTTAAAACTATCTGATCGATGAGATCACCCTGCGATCACAAATCACCTTGTCGGGATTTCATTCCTCGTTTTTTGATAGGTCTGGGTCGAACAGTGAACTGCGGTAAGTTGCTAACTCTTAAGATACTTTAAAACCCGTATTAATAAACCACTCACAATATATAACAACACTCTCAGTGTTGTTATTCCAAAGATGTATTAACCAGCCTCCCAATTCAGAACCGCAGATAACTACATAAGTAGTTTTGAAGTCCGACTCTTGTAAATGGTATGTTTTAGTTTCCAATAATTTAATCGGCTTGAAATTGGAATTGCCATCATGCCGTATAAATCTCATAGTATGAGTATATTTTTAGTGTGTAATCACTACCCGATTCGGTTTAGCTCCAACAGTTGTAAATCGGGGAGCAGCACTATATTGTCCAAACTTATTATGTTACTTCCACAATGATTTCTTACTACGGGTTCAAAGGTGTGTGTATAAGTGTGTAAGTGACAGCAAGCAGTCTCACCGAACTCACCGAGTAGCCAGGGCGCGACGGCGTCGTTCTCTTTGGCGCTGTTGAGAATGGTCTCGGGCAGTGGCAGCGAGTGGCGCACCATGGCACCGTACAAGCCATACTCCGCCATTATCGTCGACCGACCCCAGCACTTTTCCGTTTTACGCCATTTCGCACGACGGTTTTGGAACCAGACCTGTGGAAGGAATGTCTTGTTAGGAATGTCATTGAAAGAAAAAAGCAGTCCTAAAACAAGTTAAGTCGTTAACAAAAAACTTTCCAGCAAGGTCATAAAGGGTGCTTAAAAGAGTCCCCCACTTCTCACAAGGTGCCTCGCATGACTACGGCATGAGACGTCTTCATTTGAGTAGAGCCAGCACGTGAAAATAAATCCAAAATAGGAGATAGTAGCAAATACATACACAGTGCAGTATTGACTACTAGCAATTTCCATAAAACTAGAACCTTAGGTTTAACCTGCTTGTAATTTATTAACTCGTTCTACGGTAAGTGAGGACTGAGGAAATTGAAAAAGCAGAATGTGGTTTGCTGCAAAAATGCTACAAACTTTCTCAATATAACTTCATTAAAATAAATCTAGTTGTTAGTAGGTATCCATATTTCATCTGAACCACAAAAAAACCTTTATACAGCACAAAGCCTAGATTCTAATTACAATGAGTGATCGGATATAACCATTAGAACACAGTAACTCCCTCTGGCGGGCGGCGAGATAACTAAGCATGGAATACAAACCAATTATCGGGAACAAAACGCAACTAAATTAAATTTTCAAATTCACCGCCGAGCGGCCGCTGTTTGTACACACAGCAGAGTAGGGTTGACTCTGAGGAGAATTTTATGCGGCAATTTATTTAATGTAGAATTGTTTTAAATAATCTGTCTCCCAAAAACATATTTAGGACCGATAACAATAATGTATTTAAAACATCATTCTGTCTCTGTCAATTTCAAACAATTGAATGAAATAACATGAATTATATTTTAAATGCATTTGGCGTTAAATGTATTTAGTAGTATGTGGTGCAAGCGGGCCTTAGAAAGTAAGGTAAGTGTTATGTGGACACAGGCGGAAATAAAATTTTGGTTTTAATTTATTTTCTGATTGAACTTAAATTACCTTTCAAAGTTAGTAACTGTAATGGCCGCTATCAAAAATCAATCTGTCTAGCCTTTTCCCAACTATGTTGGGGTCGGGTTCCAGTCTACCCGGATGCAGCTGAATACCAGTATTTTAAATGGAGCGACGACCTATCTGAACTCCACAACCCAGTAACTGGGTAATACGATACCCCTTGATAAGACTGGTTGTCAGTCTTGCCGCCGACTTGCTTAATGGCATACACGCTACAATTCACCGATGTGTACTGTAGTCTACCTGAAAATTATACAGCACTCCTTGTGCTGTATAATTTTTATAATAAAACAGATCTGTGCAGTTCATGGAACTAAGGGTATGGACCGTAACGTGTATGACTTCCGTACGACATTTAAAAAATCTGTATATCAAAAAGGTTTTAAATACCAAGTATGCTAACCACAAACTCTTTGTAAAATAGCAAAGAACTTAAGGTAACTAACAATAATACCTAGCCTATCACTGTCGCTGCATTCTGCAGGGCGAAGGCTTCATTCATCTCATACAGAGACGGCACGAGCAGTGATTATCACGCTTGTTCAAGACTAGTTGGCGATTTCAGACTTATATTAGCTATCAGTCCAGGTTTCCTCACTATGTTTTGCCTTCACCGATGTCAGTAATGTCCAAGATAAACATAAACAAAAGACAAATTATCAGGTAGAAACTACCTTAAACAAGTATAAATGTTTAGGTAAGCAGCAGCCCTGTGGGCGTGGGCCCGCGCGCACCGCACGCTGCCGCGCAAAACGGTTAATTTCTAATTAAATTTGTTAATTAAGCCCGATAGCGGCGCACTCCGCACAAATGAATACCGCCCGTATTATATTACTATGAGCACTGTCTTCCTATGTATGTGTCTTATGTAGATACAGTAGATATTATGTAGGTATGTACTCCGTTATGTGGGTACGAGCCGTCAGTGGATTTTATTACGGTTGTACTGTGTGTGTGTTATCATTTAGCATTATAAAGGGCTAGGCAGAGGTTTACAGTACCTACACTCACGTTTTGCCATATTTAAGTCCTATGTAGTACTACTCCTACCTACGGGGCGAAGCTTATTGATATTAACCAGGCTCAAATCCAGACTCCGGACTGGCACTGAGAAACTGAAACTGCTAAGCTGTATACAAGGTAAAAGCAGTAGCAAACCTACTCGTTCTTATAAATCCTTTTTGTTAATATTTACAGCTTGTCTGAGCATGAATGTCGGTGATTATAACATATTATTGGATCCGCAAACCTTTAGTAGTCAATCAATCAGAAATGATGTGCTAACAGGAAAACGATAAATGCACGTTTCCTGCGTTTATCTCACAATAATACAACTAAATCATTTAATAAGCATATGCTAAACTAATATGATACAGCCGAACTCCTGAAGGCCGGTGGTAAACCTTTTCTTAAGGCTCTCCAGAAGCTGTTCGGTTCCGTCACACTCGAGGGTAAAACGCCGCAGGCATGGAACAGAGGTGTGGTGGTACTCTTCTTTAAAAAGGGCGACAATGCCCTGCTTAAGATCTATAGGCCCATCACACTTCTGAGCCATGTCTACAAGGTGTTTTTAAGAGTCATCACGAACCGTCTCGCGCGCAGGTTTGACTACGTCCAGCCTCCCGAATAAGCCGGATTCCGTAAAGGTTTTAGCATCGAAGACCACATACATACAGCCTCCGAAAGTGTGGGTCCTAAAATGAACATGGACATGACAAAGGTCATGTAAAATCCACTCCTATGAAGATCGGAGACGCTACGCTCGAAGTTGTGGACGAGTATACCTAGGACCTACCTATAGTTTACTTAGGACAAACTGTCCAGCTAAGCAGGTCCTATCCAGCTAGGCCGGTCCATCTTCGAGAAAGAGGTCAATCGTCGAATCCGACTCGGTTGGGCAGCGTTCGGGAAGCTACGCAATATCTTCTCGTCCCACATACTGCAGTGTCTAAAGACGAAAGTCTTCGACCAATGCGTGTTGACTTAAAGCACAGAAACGTGGTCGCTCACAATGGGCCTTATCAGAAGGCTAAAAGTCACCCAACGGGCAATGGAGAGTGTAATTATTATTAAACCTTTATTTCAGACATTAAAAAATCCATATAGTGTTAGTAAAGAAAAACTAAATCTAATGTTAGTATCCTAATCCTAAGTCTGGAGTCGGACCTCACACTATCCACGTAATAAGTAGTTCATACCATTAGACGTATGAAGTCCGATCCAGTGACGCAGCATCGGACAATCCCACCTGCCGCACAACGTGCTCAGGATGCTGTGGGAACTGGCGCGCATTCTACGAAGGATCGAGGCGGTGCGGTTTCGGATGATGGCATGAAAGCCGTCAATCCTCGTCTCAGCAAACATCCCCGAAGCGCTACAAAAACGCGGGAGCCCCACCAGCATCCTGAACGCATTGTTGTACTGCACGCGCAGGGCGTTGTATGACCTTTGCGTATACGTATACCTAACCCACAGGCTGCACGTGTAGAATGACTGGCAGTAAGCTCTAAACAGTGTAATTTTTACCTGCTTGCTACACCGTGCAAATCTGCGGATCAGCATATTAAATCGGACAGCCAACGCCCTGCGTTCCCTCTCAATGTCCAGGTCATCACTCAAGTCATCGGTGATCCAGTGACCCAGGTATTTAATCTGTGTGACTCTATTTAGAGGAGTATTACAGATAGTGACTTGTGGCACGTTGGAGTAACACTTGCCACCTACCTACCTTGCTTCCTACCTTGCTTGTCTTATGCTTTGAGTTTCCCTAAGTGATCGAATCAAAAATGAAGAGATCCGTAGGAGAACCAAGGTAATCGACATAGCCCGAAGAATTGCCAAACTTAAGTGGCACAGATGGCCGATGGGGCTGAAAAGTTCTGGAGTGGCAACCGCGTACCGGAAGACGAAGCGTTGGAAGGCCTCCCGCAAGATGGACCGATGACCTTGTGAAGGCCGCAGGAATCCGCTGGATGCGGGAATCACAGAATCGGTCAAAGTGGCGGTGCTTGGGGTTCAGCAGTGGACGTTTTATGGCTGAAATGATGAACCAATATTCATATTACTGCCGTATAATATCGTTAGAAGAAACTCAATTTCCCTATAATATGTATAAATTCATTCAAGCAGAAAAACTCTTACTGTTTTTTCTACATAAAGAATGTATGCAATGCAATGCTATGTTCGCATTGTGTGTTATTATCGCTAAAGGCAAGGCACAACTTTTAAGATAAATTCAATAAAACTACTTACTATTTACTTAGGTTTAAAGAATCAGCTCCAGTTAGCTGATTAGTTTTGTTTTGCATTGCATTGCAAAACAAACTATACGTATAATAATAATAATAATAAATTGGCAACACTGATCTGATAAGTCAACAGCGTAATTTTTTTTCTTATCTCTTATATCGCGTAATTTTTTATTTCCTATACCGTATAAACACGAAAAGTTCAATAAAAGTCCATAGAATAAACAACAAATATACTAAATATAATTTATAAATAAAAAACACAACTACAATGAAAAAACCAAAAAAATATAGAAAAATCAAACATGACACTGTCAAATTCGGACTCCCGATATACGAGTATATGTAATAAAATAAGTGAGATGTAAAACTACCATATGTTGACGAGATCAGCAGCTCGCCGTGCACGCCTACCACCCCCGGACTCGCCGCTCAGCTCCGCCTCGCCGCTCAGCTCCGCCTCGCCGCCGCCGGTACCCAGCCCCATCGTGAGCGCTGCGTCGACACCGGCCGCGGTAGTTGCGTCGAGCTCAAGCGACGAGTATTTCTCCCCGCCGACGTCGCCAACACCTGTACGTCGGCAGGGGAGAGGCCGGCCACCGAGAAGCTTGGGACTTAGGGGCCAACCGACCCCGACCCGGGTCCCCGCTGCCGGTGGTTGTGTGCAGCGCATGAGATGGACTCAGTCTATGAACGAGAACGTCATGCGCGCATATTACGGGTCTACAGAGGGAGGAACTAACCTCACTGCGTACCGTGTTAGGATGCTGTCTCTGTTTCAGGAACTAGAGCCAACCGCCAACGTCTCGGCCCAACGACTGTCGGATCAGGTGCGTGTCATCCAACGCAATCATATGTTGGACGATGCCGCAGTTGATAGGCTGCGCTCAGAGGTACTGAGCAACCATATCGTTTCAACTCCGGCACAAACCGCGGCACAAGCGTCAAATATTGATGCAGCCCCGCCGCGGTTCAATTATGGAGTTGAAGAGGATGATAGGGCTGCCACAGTAAGTAGCCAGTGCAACGTTCGATTGAGGAGCGCACTGGAGGATGCGTTTCGCGAGTATAGGTACACCTCGACCGAACTTAGACCCCGATTACCACGCCTACCCATGCACAAAAAAAATTGGGCGCGGGTGTGTGCCTTGGACTCGCAGCTTAGGAATTATTTCGAGGGCAGCGAGAACCTCATTGATACACACTCGATCCTGTATTGCGCGGCTGTTGCGGTATTTCGTTTAGCTAACGTCAAGTTTCCAAACTGTGACGGAGCTACTCGACCAAAACCAGCCGTACCAGCCTGGCAGAGCAGGATCGAGCGACGTATCGATGGGGCCAGGGCACTCATCGGCAAACTATACTGCTTCAGGGAGGGAAACACGACCACGAGTGATGCGCTTTGTAAGGCGGGCATTCTCGGGGACTGGAATCAGCCCTCGAGAATACATAACCCGTGTCACAGAGCGCATCGACTTCCTGAAGCAGAAAGTTTGCGCATGGGCGAGCCGTATTCGGCGGTATAAGCGGCGGGTTGATCGATACACGCAGAATCGCATATTCCAGAGCGATGAGAGGTGGGTATATAGAGCTTGGGAGCGATCTGAATTAAACGTGACAGATGTGTGTCGCCCGGATGATGCCGCCACAAGTGCATTCTGGCGCAGCATATGGTCGGTACCCGTCTGTCACGCTGAGGCTGACTGGATGCAGGATGTCGAGCGAGTGTGTGAAACTATACCAGAAATGGAAAAAACCAATATCACACCACTAGATATAGCCAGAGCAGTCCGTCCGTTACCGAATTGGAAATCCCCGGGACCGGACGGACTGCAGAACTTTTGGCTTAAATGGCTTATTAGTTCACACACTTGCCTGGCATCTCAGTTCCAGTCATCCTTAGAGTCTGGGTCGCTACCACAGGTTCTAACAACAGGCCTCACCCACCTGCTCCATAAGTCAGGTAGTCCTGCGGAACCCAAGAATTATAGACCGATCACATGTTTGTCGACGGTTTATAAACTTCTTACATCCATTTTGAGAGCGAAAATTAACACACACATTGACAATAACTCTATTATGTCTGCCTCTCAAAATGGATGTAGGAATAGGTCCCGCGGTACTAAGGAGCTACTCCTCATTGACATGGCCATAAGCCAACAGGTTCGTCGATCCCGCAAGGATCTGTCGACATGCTGGATAGACTATAAGAAGGCCTACGACTCGGTGCCACATACATGGCTCATGAGGGTGCTGGAGTTGTACAAGATAGATGCAACTCTGCGCACCTTCCTGAAGTCATGTATGGGGCAGTGGAGGACGGTCCTTTGCTATCCAGGATGTCGACGGATCCAGAGGAACGATGAGCCTGTATGAATTAAACGGGGAATATTTCAGGGCGACAGTTTGAGTCCACTTTGGTTCTGCCTAGCCCTGAATCCTCTAAGTACACTGCTGGAGGATTCAGGTCTAGGCTATCGGTTGAGGAAAGGTGGACAGGTCATATCTCACCTCCTTTACATGGATGATTTGAAACTCTTTGCCCCCAACAAATTGCGACTGATGGAGCTACTGAAGGTAACTGAAACATTCAGTAGCGCCATCAGGATGGAATTTGGTGTGGACAAATGTGCAGTCATGCATGTAAAGCGAGGGGAGATTATGGAATCCGAGGGAACTCAACTATCGGACTCCATACACCTTAGATCCCTCTCCTCAGCCGAAAGCTATAAGTATTTGGGTATGTCGGAAGCGTTAGGCATCAACGTTGCTGACATGAAGCAATCGTCGAAGGAGCGCTTCTTTGGTCGCCTGAAGAAGGTTTTAATTAGCCTTCTTTCGGGCGGAAACAAGGTGCGCGCCTACAACGGTTGGGTCATGCCGGTTTTGATGTACTCTTTCGGCATACTCAAATGGACTCAGACCGAACTCGACGCCCTGGACAGAAGGGTCCGTACACTCCTGACCGCAAACCGGATGCATCACCCACGTTCATCGGTGATGAGACTGTACATCCCGCGGAAGTGCGGGGGTCGAGGCTTTTTAAACGCTAACACCCTCCACAACCGCCAGGTGTGCAGCCGCAGGGATTATTTTCTTAAAGCCGAAGTGGGTATGCACCGGGATGTGGTCGCAGTGGACAAGGGACTCACCCCGCTGTCCATGGCTAAAGAGAACTGGCGCAAACCTGTAATACTTACTACAGATGACCGCAAGGAGGTATGGCAGAGCAAGGAGCTTCACGGGCGCTACTATCGGGCTCTTTATGAGCCTGGTGTAGATTTCTTAGCGTCCGTATCCTGGCTACGTTTCGGTGACCTTTTCGGGGAAACTGAAGGTTTTGTCTGTGCAATTATTGACGAAGTTATCTTGACGAATAACTACCGGAGACATATTATGAAGGACTCCGGTTGACGTGTGTCGGGCATGCCATCGTCCGGGTGAGTCCATCAGACATATTATCTCTGGTTGTTCGCGTCTGGCTAACGGCGAGTACTTACACAGGCATAACCAAGTGGCCAGGATTATTCACCAGCAACTTGCTTTGAAATATAAACTGGTTGACTCTGAGGTACCGTATTACAAGTATGTGCCCGACCCAGTTCTCGAAAATGACCATGTCACGTTATACTGGGATCGGTCTATCATTACTGACAGGACTATTGTAGCCAATAAGCCTGATATAGTGGTGATAGACCGATTAACGCGCCGCGCAATGATAGTCGATGTTACCATCCCACATGACGGGAACCTCGTGAAAGCTGAGAAAGAAAAACAAATTAAATATCTCGACTTAGCACACGAGGTTGTCGACATGTGGAATGTGAGCTCGGCTATCATTGTGCCGATTGTCGTAACGGCCAATGGCCTGATTGCCGAAAGCCTCGACCAACATCTCTCGAGGCTGTCGTTAGGCGGTTGGATCAAGGGCCTGATTCAGAAGGCAGTACTCCTCGATACGGCTCGCATTGTGAGGAGGTTCCTGTCTCTGCAGCCCTAACCACTGGTAGCTTGGACCCTGCTCCCGACACCGGCGGACCACTATTTTTTTATATTTTTAAATGTTTTTTTAATATCTTTTGTAAAGAATATTTAAAAATGTAATTATATATGAAAAAAATATGAATAAACAAAATAACAATAAAATAAAGTTTATTGATTCATAAACAAACGTTACAATATTAAGGTATGACACTGGATCCCGCACTAGGATACCCTGTGTCGCAGGATCCAGTCTCTTTCGACAGATAATAAGGATTTTAGAGATAGGTTAACAAATGCACCGGTTTCAGTAAAATTATAAATCAAACATAGGACTTAAAGGTGACCAAATGTATGTGTATCTGAATGTAAGTATGTAAGTGATGAGTGTAGGTATGAGTGTGAGCGTGAATGTGATGAGTGTATGTATGCATGTGATGAGTATTAGTGAGTATGAGATGATGAAAACTTTAATATTTGAAAGATAAAAGATTTTCCGTTTCTGCATAGTTAAGCCCAAGCAGCCAATTCTGCACCTGTTTCTTGCACCCAAACCTTGTCAAGGGGAAGATTTTAAGCTTTTTGTTAACTTTTTCATACAGGTTTGGTCCAATACGAGAGAAAGCCTTATTGCCAAATTTAAGTTTGCAGCAAGCCGTGTTCCACTTAGGATTTCTATCCAGCGTTATTAATGCTTTAATTGTCAATACACATTAGCAGCATAACATAACACTAAGCAAACGTATAAATGATTACCAATCTCTATTGCTTCACAAGTGTTCTCGCTTCTTGAACTGCCTGCTACGTCAGTAAGTGGTGGCTCCCGCCAACTTAGCATGTTGACTATGGTAATGTGATGCACCCGAATTTGTGCAGCTCTGTCGTTATGTGTGGGGGAGGCCTCAGACGCGTGTGTGCAACAAGGACGTCTGAAGAGCCCTGAATATGGACAACTTTGTCTCATACGACGTTTGTTTAAGTCATACGACTTAACTGTCAGCGAGACACTGGTACAATTCTTACTCGGCGTTTCGTATTTAGGCTAGTTTTGTTTATAAAGAATTGAAAGGGACATTTGTGCCCACATGAAATACACATCTACAAGAAAATGGTGAGGGGAAATGTTCCCTCCAAAGATATTCAATTCAACTTAACTTTAATTTCCCCTTAATCCATAAATAAAATGTGCCTTATTATTTCATGAAGAAAAACTACCTACGCTTCATTCTCGCATGTGACGCGTGTACGCGTGTCTCGCAGTGTTAAGTTTTTCTGTTACACTTTTAAAGTGTAACAGAAAAACTTAACACAGAGTGATAAATGTAAAGAAGTCTATTCTCAAACTGTCTAAGTCTTGTAAATAACACGATTTATTTCTAATTTGGTTATTTCCAAGATCCGAGTCACTCTTGACAGCTCACGCCTGAAAGCACTTATTCAACAATCCATTAAGTTTCCTGAAAGTCTCTTATAGCCATTCACATTCATGCTCAAAACTTAACATCACGCATTGTGAAAATACGTTAAAAGACTTCAGTACATTGCTACTGGTATGAGTATATTCCGTCATAAGCCCGGTGTCGTACCTACGAGGCCGTGGCCGGCGGCGGGACGTTATTGATTGGCCGGTGCGGCGGCGTGACAGGTTAATTGTGAGAGATCAGCTCCGCACCGATTACCGGCCGGTCCGGTCACTGCACTTCTAATAATCTACTTAGGTACTTACTGGAATTATTTTCACAGAAATTTTAGCTGAGAATTGCAGCTTACTTCCATAAACTCATGAGTGTACAATAACAGAAGGATGGATGGAATGGAAGCCTGATTGACATACTATGGTCTTCTGATATCTGGAACAAATCGTTTACTTCCATCGTTAAATCAATGTCGAGTCTATCATATAGAAATCGGTAGACATCCAGTACAGAACATAAACCTGGACTTTTTTGAAAGATTCGTATTTAAATCACCATAATTATTTGCCAAAGGCAATGGTGATGGAGCATGTTTGATATCACTCAGAAGATATCAATTGCAATTGAAACAATTTCACAATTCTTCTTTTCTTCGTTCCTGGTCTCAACTTTCTAATCTCAAACCATGTTCTCATATCTACTGCGGCGTATAGTTGATAGTTCGTACTGTTCCTAATATTGATTGCGCCAACTGACTACTAATTGTTCCCGCAGATTAACGATGTGAATATGCGAGGCCACTGGAAGGGGTGCGACTATTAACAGAGATACCTACCATGAAGGAGATTGTACCTTTGTTTGGTAGCAGAAAGTATCGGATCTATTAGCTGTGGCGAAGATGTCGGAGGCAGACGGATGGTAACTGAAGCAAACTGTACGTCACGTTATTGCAGTTTGATCACCATCCAAAACGCAATCATTTTGAATAACTTATTTATCAATAAGTTATTAACAAAAATGACAAGCAAAATAATTTAAATTGGGAAAATAAAAATAAAAACAAAAATAAACAGTTTTTTTTAACTTTTTGCCCTCTAGAGGGCGCCGTATTGAATTTAATTTGAAGCACTTAGCCTATAACCAGTAAACGACCAAGACGTTTCCAACGAATCCGCATTTGTCAAATTATGATCAGGAGTTCAGAAGTTATGAGGTAACAGATGAATATACATACATACATACCGGTTAAAATCATAACCCTCCTTTTTGCTTCGCCGTAGTTGGTTAAAAAGACTAGCTAGTCAGCAAGTTAAGCAGCGAGTCTGCCCAGGGTGCACAGCACATTGCATAGATACCTACTTACTTGAAAACTCGCGTGGATGTTATTTTAATACACCCCAATTTTGCTCAAACTGTTGTCACTCAAATTCAATCCAAAACTTAGTAGATTAGGTAAACCCTGTCAGTAATCCTACACAAGTGTACAAGATTATACCCGGCGATTACCAGCATTAGCAGTGATTGCTTGTGGACAATCACTAGCTATGCCCGCGGCGCGGCCTGTCTTAGACTGAGATTGTTTTATTGGCACGGAATTAGAGAACTTATCGGGATTACCAGCGGTGATTTTAGGGTTACAATGTAGAGACTGGTTGCTAAGTTTGGACGAAAGGGTTAAGGCTTGCACAGGCTTAACTGTAGAGTTGTGAGACCTTGTTCTCTGTTCTAACTCATGTTTTTTACAATCACAGACATGATTGGTTTCTGCAATTTCTGAAATATTTAACTCGTGACTATTCTCCTACTCTAAGGCCAATGAACCTACACTCATAATGTTTTACTTACCACATCAATTATGAAGATTTCACCCCATATCGATCGGCAGTAGATTAAAATCTCACACACGCAGGTAGACACGCAACACTCAGCACTATTTAATTAATTCGGCGCACAACGACGCCCGCATTCCGACGGATCTCCGAATTTCCTAATTAACATACGCTCACAAAGGTTCGGCGTAATTGTTAATTTGGCAGCACATTCGCGCCCTTTAATGATGCGTGACGTTGGTGCGGGGAGTTGTGCGCTCCAACTGTTTATTACTCGTATGTGGCAGCTACCAGCGACGGCTGACCTCCACCTCCCCGCGAATGTTCCCAAGACCGAAGCAAGTGACGGTGGGTCGGGCCCAGGCAAGGGTCCATGTCAGCTGGTCGCATTTAGGGTAGTATTTGTAATGTTGCTTGTGAAACAATTTGTCGGGCGTCTGTGTGATTGCGTAGGCTCGTATGTTTTGAGTGCTACTTTCGTTTGGAAACTAATTTTAAAATAACAGTTTTGTTTCCAACATGAGCTGGTAATTTAGTTTGAGGCATGTTTTTGCGAAATTAACGCTCAAACTTGCGTATGAAACTATTCCAATGTTTTTGGTGTTGTATGCTCGAATATTACACTAATTAACCACAGTTATTTAACATGAACCGTGAATGATTAACATTTTCATTTTACAGTCCTCTAAGATTTTGCTTTAAGTTTAGCATTTAAAAACTCGTTTAATTATTTATTGAAACCTACACGGAGAGCTCTTAATTTATTAAAGATTTGGAATTTGATATGAGGTTTCGATTGCCTTAAGAAACTTGGTCCGTACTAACTTGGACATTATACTTCAGTTCATTATGTGCATAGGCACTGTTTAATAAAACTCTAAATAAGCAACGGTTGGACACAGAGGGATTCCCTAGCTATGGTTGTAGAAAAATTTGAGAACCTAGGACAAAAATAATGATTAAGTTGGCGTATTAAGTATATTGACAAATCTGTTTACAATACACCAACTACCATTTAGCACTTCAATCAAATACGATTATGCATCCCCAAAAACAATACCGACATTACAAATCCCACTGGACTGCTGGCAACACTTGAGATAATTATCAGCAAGCTGTTACAACCTTACCAAATCCCCACAATAGGCCACAGTGTTCGCTAATCCTTCCTAACAAGTGAATAAAGGGGCTAACGCGCGGCGCAAGTGAGCGCCTACCCTTAGGGACAGGGGTGACGAACATTTGGGACTATTAACGCGTTTTATTGTAAACAGTCTCAATTGATTAACCGGTTGCTTGTTTTTTTATAGGGTGCCGGCGTGGACATCGTATTTGGAGACTCCAGTCAGAGACTGAGAGCTATAAGCGAGCGTATAAGGTAAGAAATGTATTCATTATATTTTAAAAATGTTAGTAGTCAGTTACAGAATGCCGTCAATAATAAAATGTATGTTTATGTGTTGAAAATAGTTATGTTTTATAATACGCAGAAACTCATAATGGAATTAAGTCATCTCATCAACGAATAATATAAATGATCCCTAAATTGGCGTCATACTCTCTACATAAACATCGAAATCATTAAAATTAATGAAGTGATTTCAATCACAAAGTGTTGCCAACATTCCTCGCTCACTTAATAGACAAACGATGCTGTTATCCCGCCAATAGATCGGGCAGCAATCATCTAAACAACGTATCGGAATCAGAGGCGGGTAGTCATGCAGTGGTCGAGTCATGACGAGCGATGACGGTGCGAACGATGTCATTAGGCGCAAATACCCGCTCGCGAACCACTGACAGTTTAAATAAAGCAAGTGAGCTCCACAAAGGGCTTCTTATTTACGTAGTGCATAATTTCATTTCTTTGGTCGTGTTTCAATGGAGTTCGGGACGAGGAGAGGGGTGCGGGCGCAAGGGGGGGGGGGGGGGGGGGCGTTCCGACCAATCACGTGCAGGCACGGGCTAAATGGAGTTGCGAGAACCGAGTCTGTTCCCAATTTGGCGGCAATTTGCGCCACAATGCCGTCGTTCTGTTGTCGCCGACTCGCCTTAACAGGTTATTATTCAATTTGGGGTGCGTCCGACACATTTTGATTAGGCAATAAGTTAATACGCGGTTAGCTGCGGCAGGTTAACTCGCTGCTTTCACTAGTAATTGGGTTGTATCTGGAGTTACGCCTACTGCTTATTGGGTGACTTCCGGTTGTGTTAACCGTTCATTTGTTACATTTTTTGATTAAGGGACTGCCGACAGCTGTTGGAGGAATGAGACATTTTATTGTTGCACAAATAAAAATTGGCTTTACCAAGTTTTCGTTGCAAAGTTGCAAATAACTTAAATATTATACGTATATAGTCCAAGATCATGACATAGTCCAAATAAATAGATCGACTAGTATTTTCAATCGTAGCTAATTTAGGTTTCCAGATTTAGCTTCGTATGTTACGGTTGTTTAAAGTTGCCAATCTAAATCTAATCTCATAAAGTCCCAATGTCTTAAAGTAGCCAATTCGTAACTTTTCCACAAATATCGCATCCTCTTCTGTCCTCTGGAATAAAATCAATACTGCCCGGTTTATACGTTCATAACTGAGTTGTATTTCAGTTTTATTGTACCCTCGGCTTCTGCTCCTCTATAAACGCCTGATAGCTTTAAACCTATTGACGGATTACATTATATTAGGCTCTTAGTAGGGGAGCTGGCCTTTCAGAATATTCTTATCTGTCATTTAATTTGGAATTAAATGTCTGATGCGGTGTAACGTTCCATCGTTACACTCCTACTCCTACTAAAACTTGTTATAAATAATACCATGATAGTCTTTGGCTTGTTGACACTAAGGCAGTTTCAACTGTTCAGGCTTTTGTTTTCTATGAAGTTTTAATTAAGATTTCAATTCGTACCACTAAAATTATCTATGTATATATTTATATATATGTGTGTATATTTATGCTTCCACTAGTATTTCTAGGGTTCCGTACGTCCGAATGAAAAAACTGTCTGTCTGGCTGGCTGGCTGCCAGTCCGTCTGTCCGTCTGTCCGTCTGTCACGGCCAATTTGCTCCGAATCTACTGGACTAATTTAGTTGCAATTTGGTACACATGTGTGTTTCTGTGACCCAAATACGGGCGTGTAACGTAAACAAATAAATTTTGAATATCATATCAATGGTCACATTTCGGGGGCAAATGGGAAAATAAAAAATAAAAGTTTTACAAACTGTAGGTACCTTGTGCCGTATCAAATGAAAGGGCTTGTTGTGAGGATGTATTTTTTTTTTAAATATTTCTGTTGATTACCCTTTCTCCGAAAAAAATGAGTCGATTTTTTTTTTTTATTACTGTGACTGGTTCTTTACTCATAGATTAGAGGAAAACCCATAAGAAGTTCTATGCTCTTAAAATAACATGGTAAATCTCTCAATATTAGATTCTCAATATTGTGCGTACACATGCAGTTGGAATGTATGGGAGAACATGGTTTTCAACTACAATGATAAGTTTGTTCTTGAGATAAATTCATCATAACTACGAAACCTGATGTGCGTGGTCCCGGTGGTCCGACAGGCACGTAGCCGGTTTTTTGGATATAACTTGAACTAAATTATCTAAAGCAGGTGTTAAATTGAACACCCTTATACCACAGACGGCGATTGGATTCATAGGTTCTAACTTACAGGTACTTGTTATGTCAATTACCCCAACATTCCCGTTACATGCCCACAACAAAAAATAAACGTTAAAATACCAAACGTCGTTAATTAAGCATGATTGAGAGGAAACGGAAGCCACTGAAACATGATAAAAAGGCTCTAATATGTACGTAAATACGTCCAGTCACGTCCAACAATGGCGGGTGATAATAACGTAATAATTATATGAAAATATAACGCTAAGGAGAAAATGAGGCGGCCGCGGTTAAATAAACAGGACGCCATGTCACTGGTGAATTACACGCTTGTGTGGGGGGTGAGTGACGAGCGGGTGCGGGAGCGGGCTAAACGAGCATCTATTAAACCAGGATTTGTTTTTAACGTAGTTGGATAAGGCTACGAGGATTCATAGTTTTGAGATTGCTAAGGAATTATTTATCTAAGCCTAGAATTGCGATCAAGGTCAAGGTATAATTTCTATTTCAGAGAAACTGTTTACTGTTTGTGTGTCTGTGTTGTATTAGGCAATTATTTCAAGAGTTATCTTCTATTCAATAAAAGATTAATTATACTTACTTAGATTATGTGTTATACGGGATTGAAAAATCGAAAATGCAGCATGTTGAAAGGCCTTTAAAGTTTAAACATTTTACTAACACCACCAGTCACCACCGCCTCTGCCTACCCCGCCCGACAGCTGCACTAACTAGGCAACTAGCGGCCGTGAATAAGCGATTTCGGGCAATTGGCGCGCGGACCGGCCGGCCGGCTCGTGTCCGGCGTGGCGGCGACCGGACGGCTTCGGACAGATCGGCAATTTGCTCAGCGACATAATTACGCACACAATTTGGCTGTCAAATCAGGAGTAACATGCAGAAGGCCTACATCTGAAAAGTCGTGTAACAGTCTAAAAAGTATTGAAAACTACTGCAGACTAGGATCAGCGTGTACTATAACTGACTGTTATCTGTCACCGGTCGTAGAGTAACAAAAAAAGTGTGGCACTATTTTGTAACGCTAGTTAAAATTACTAAATTACATCAATCCAGCATTAAAAACAGGTATGTTTGTAGCAACAATCTCGGATGTTACTTCTGCTGCTTTTGTGATTTGACGGCGATAGTTACCTATACTTCAACAACCAAAGCTGACGAATTGTATGTAGTGAGACTTCTGCGTTCTTGTGTATAGTGCTCTGGTCAACTCGAACATCTAATATCGAAGTGTTTGTTTGACGAATCAAAACGAGATCGCGTAATTGGGTGCGCGCCTGTGATTGGGCAGTTAGGTAGTTGTAGTCATTAGGAGTTTTTGTGGACGTTTCGGACTGACACGATAATTTGTATGTAATAGATTATACTTTGAGATATGAGTTTAATTGACAGGCTTACTGAATTAACCATCGACAATTCGACAGGTCAATGACAAAAATGTGTTTCATTAATATATTTTACATAAATTATACTTACACCATGTTCTTTTACTGAATAAAATCGAAAGACTTAACGCTCTTTTATACGAAGCGCAGAAAAACAGATCAAATACACGAACATACAAAGTTTTTATCAATCGGTTGACTACTCAGCATTTTCCATAATCTTATTTTAAAAAGGTACTTGAAAGCGATGCAATCGGATTACTTAAGTCCAAGCAGATTGAGTTCCTGTGGGCCCCACGACCCCCACGGGCCCCACAGACCCCGATGTCTAATATGTTTTTTAATTACTGGCGTCCGTGAGCCGGCGCGATGAATATCATACGCGATTATCATATTCAGTGGGATTTGCTTGAATACGGGACGATTCAATAGTTCCGATGCGATTACGTGCATTAATACTGAAACGAATTAATGTAGATTACTATGATAGCTCGTTTGGATTGTATTGTTGCAAATGTATCAATTGGATTATTATTGCAGCGTGTGGAAATATTGGCTTGTTGTCAAGTGATTTTGTATTGGTTTACATAATTATATTAGTTGCTCTGTATGTTTTAAACTATCACTTGATTTAAAAAAAAACTATTTTTTTGTTGTCCACATTAGTACCTATCACACGTACCAACAGAACTCTGTAATTAAGTGTAACGCATAACACCTTCAAAACGAGACGTGAATAATTAGGTATTGCTAACATCGCTCTTACATACCTTGAAGTAAACTTTGATTGCATACTAAAGTCAAATTCATTTCATTCAATTCATTTAAATTTAATTTCAAGTTAATTTTAAGTAGATAAATGATATTCTGGTTCTAATTAAATTGTTATCCATCTTTGTATTAATTATTATTGTATAATGAGATCTAATTAAAATGCTGTGCTTACCTATAATTTAGATGCATGCAATTCTATTGTATTTGTTAATGACATGTACTTTGAATGTCCTTGTGTGTATTTAGTTGGTTTTCCTAAATAAATAAATAAATAAAATAAATAAATAAATAAAGTTAAGAAATGTTTAGAATCGACACACCTTTTCACACCTTTTCACACGTGTGACACTGTCCTTCTAAGACAAGAACAAGTGATTCAGTGAAAGCGTGACGGCCGCAGTAACGATAACTAAACAGTGCGCGATATGATTGGGCAAACACGCGGGCAAACATGGCCGGAATGCTAGCCTCACACGATTGTCACGCCCAACACTTGAGCTAACATAATCACCAACATTGTTACAATATTAGCCTAACTGCGTCTGTTTGTGGACACACCAAAGTTTTTTAGTTAAGCTTTTATGTAACAAGTTACATTGGCATATTGGCTTAAGTATGGGAGATGTGGGTTTAATTGTTGAGGAGACCTTGTCTCTTGATTTTGGTTGCCACGATAGAAAACCAATTTTTAATGTTTAATTTGAAGTCAAAGAATCAGACTGATGCATATTTTTTTTATACCAATTATTACTCAGTTCCAATATATCATCTTTATCATGATAGAAAATGGTACAAACAATAAAATACATAGTAAATATTTTGGTAGGAGAAAAATAAACAATTGTTTAAACTCTTGATTGGCGTAGCGCGTAGGCCGCTACGACGTGCTACGAAAGTTACAAATCTCAGTTTATTACAATCCTCCAATTCGTTTTTGTTTTATCTACGCTTAGCCGTGACAAAACATATTACAGACTTTGTAATAAGTGGCTTGCTTAAAATCCCAGACATGTCTGTTATCATGGAGGTCGTGCTATTATAGGCGCTGGCCTTTGCTACGGTTGATGTAGCGCTCTATTTCGACTATTAATCACTGTCTTTCACTGATGGAGAGAAACCGTGGTTGTATTCACATCGCAAGATACTCGTAGCTTTCATAAATCGAAATAATCTTTCATTGGATCTCAATATGTATCTAAGTATGTGAAATAAATAGCACGCCAGTCGATGTTAACACGAGGTATTAGTATTTTAAGTTTAATGATTAGAGAACGATCAAAAATTCAAATTACTTATCCCCTATTGTCAATTTTTTGTTACACTCAACAAGCAGTATATTTATGAGGACAGCAGACTGGCCCCACTCCTGCATTGTGGGCCCCGCACAGGGCCCCGTCACTGTCCGTACAAAGCGCCTTATTATCTCCATATTATTTTAATATTGTTGCAATACTACAATAACTGACGCGCATTATTTATCCTACACACTAATGAGCGTGTAGGCACCTTACTCGACCAACTTTATCATACAGCCGATAAAACCTAAGCCAATTGATTTTCAACCTTACTCAGCAGTATTAAAGCTGTGATAATATTTTAAGAGTGGTGTTATTGTGTTGGTTTGATCGGACAAAGGAGTGACACGGGGTGCATCTCGAACTGTCAGGCGAAGTTTTGAATGAAAATAAATGTGTAATTATTATTAGTGGAATATTGTCGAGTGGTTCGGGGAATGGCGTGTGTGGCCGGCGAGAAATGTCGAGTGTTGTGTTATTAGGCCCGAAGAGATTATGTAAAACTTGAGTACTCGTAATGTTATCTATTGCTTGAGAGGAGCTATTTTTGGCCAAGTGTGTGTTAAGTTAAGCCGATCGGAAATTAAGCAACTGCATTCTTATATTTTCGGTGAGACAAGCCATCTCAACCCACTACCCATCGTTTAGCATTGAGTAAATAATTACGTTTTGTACTTATTCATTTCAAAAACGTTCACTGTTGGTCATACGATGTGCAGATGATAAAACAAGCTAAAGTGCACATTTATGGACTTCAGGCTTAGGTATACGATAAAAACTCATTATCAAATTAAGGTATTTCATGAAGAGTTATGTAAAAACCCTACAGCCTGACCACAATAGGGGAAATCTACTTGCTCATAATTCGACATACTAATACTCGCATCCACCATTGTGGGAAATGCATGTTGTTTGTCGGTGTGCAACCATGCAGCGCTGCAGGCTGCAACAACATGGCGGTAATGAGCGGCAGTCATGCCCCGTGCACGCGGTAACGACTCCTGCGCACCTAATGGTACTATTAGTGCTGCTGTAGTTTCAGCAGACAATGTGTCAGGTAGTTTGATATTAAATTGTGTGAAGAAGGTATTGTGTTTGGGTTTCTTAAGTAACGAGGTGAAGACACAATAGTCAGTTAAACGGAGATGTAACTATGTATGTGCGTGGATTCAGTAGGCAGTTAGTAATTGCTTTATTTGCTTACTTTGCTTTAGTATTTTCTTATGTGTAATAAGGCTGTGTTGTAGTAAGTTCTAACGTAACGTAGTCAAGCATTTTCAGCATCAAAGTCAGATGTAGCGTGTTATTGAGCATGCAGTAACTTAAGTGTAGTAACCGCAACCAACAATAGATAAATGTTTAGTATCGCCAGGACTATAATAATATAAGTAACAGCAATAATAGCCAGTAACACGACAAGCAGGGCTGGAAACAAGCAACTGAACAAACAAAGTTGGAATTGCTAAATATTTAGTAATTGGCTGAATACACCACCACCGACTGACTCACTCATATTAAATTGTTGAAAAAAGTGCGTGTCAGACCACGCATAATTAAGGGTTCCGTAGTTGGGATGAATAAAATTTATCCCAAGAACAAACTTAACATTGTAGTTGAAAAGCATGTTCGGGGTACATTCCAACTGCAAATGTAAGTTTGTATGCACAATATTGAGTGATTTACCATGTTATTTTACCATGTTATTGTAATCTATAAGCAAAGAACTATTCTCTGTAGTTTAAAAAAAAAATTTGGACCAGTAGTTTCGGAGATAAGGGGGGGGGGGGATGGTCAATTTTCATCTATTTTCTTAAATATCTTTAAAAGCATTTATTTTAAAATGATTAAAAAAATGTATTTGAGATCCTCGCAATAAGCCCTTTCATTTGATATGTCACACGGTATAGTTGTTTTTTTTTTTTCTTATTTGCCCCTCAAAAGTGACCCCCATATTCAAAATTCATTTATTTATGTTACACTTCCGTGTTTGGGTCACAGAAATACATATGTGTACCAAATTTCAACTTAATCGGTCAAGATTCGGAGCAAATTGGCTGTGACAGACGGACAGACAGACAGACAGACACACGAGTGATCCTATAATGGTTCTGTTTTTTCCTTTTGAGGTGCGGAACCCTAAAAATGCCCTTGTGACTATGATCACGTTTCAAGATCAAGAAACTTGTTGAGGATACGAGCCACCAATCACATAAATTGACAGTTAATCTGTCAACTTACGTGGTGTACTTTACAACATACTTTTACATTTTACATGTGCCTACAGTTTCACACTGATGTACTTTCAATCAACTCAGCCTATCGCAGTCCACAGCTGGACATAGGCCCCTCCCAAGCTGTGCAACAACAGCCTGTCGTCCGCCGTCTAACCAGTCTGTCGCAGCCACTTTCGTAAGGTCGTCGATCCATCTACCTGGGGGCGTCCCATGCTCCGCGTGCCGATACGCTATACTGATGTACTTTACAACATACTTTTATATTTTATATGTACCTAAAGTTTCACACAACTACCTGCTCAACTCAATGCTCACACGACAAGACACACCTTACCCTATTACGTTGTTTATCCTAAAGAAAAGTGTAGAGCTAGATCACTTTGAAAACTCCACACAACCCATCTCGAGGACAGAGTGCGTGCCGTACTGCCGTCAAGAGATGAGAAAATAGAATAATGACCGGGTCCGTCCCCGGGGCCCGAAAGGGGTCCAATTGCTGAATAGTTTTGAAGCAAACAACCCTTCAGCAGCCGTCCAATTTGAAGATCTGCCACAAATTGGACACGACCTTTTTTGTAATGTTGTACAGTCACACGTGAATGCCAAATGTACAAAAATCGTGTGTGTTTTGTTTGGGTTACATTGAAAGCTGTGTTTGTAAGTGGAAGAAAGGTAAAGGTGTTAACTTGGAGTAAAGTTGAAATCATCGCAGATTCACAATCACTACATGTCACAGTTAAGTCTGACAAAATGTGTATCTTATGTTTAGACGGGCGTTGATAGCTGCGACACAGTATATAACTTTTGTAGCTATCATCGTCTCCATTGCAATTATGTCTATGTGTCGTTGTTCCAAAATAAAAACGTTTTACTTTACTTTTACTATTTCGTCAATATTGAAAATCCAGAGCTACTTACTCGCTATGTCTTTGACACAAATAATTAGTGAGCACAAACTCCGGTGAACACAATCGTAGTTAATACTAAAAGTACAAAGAGGCTACTACTGAGCTCAAGCTATTAAGTTGAAGTTCATGAAAGCAAATTAGGTACAAGTCTATTTCTGATTACGGCGTTTAATTTAATTTAACTGGAAAAGCCAGAAAACTAGGGTTTTCTTTTCTTTACTCTATTTACATCGTGCAACCTTTTCAAACCACAAACAGTATCAAATCCAAATGCTCAAATATTGAACCCTAACCTGTACAAACAAGTTTGCCTGAACCTAACATCTGTTTGGGTGTAAAAGGCGCTGGTGGCCGTACAAACATCTCGAGCGAGGGCCCTCGAGCGCCGGAGCCCCGGGCCCCGGGCCCCGGGCAGCACATCTCGGAACCACTTCGTTTTCAAACGTATTGACGATACACAGGAAATACTAGAGGAACTTCCGAAGACGTTTAGAAGTAAATGCATATTTTATGGAACTTTCTTATTTATTTGCAATGCAATATTATTAAATGGTCATATTGAGGTCAGTTTGAGGATGCTAATGTAATAAATGTCTGCATGCATGTATAATGCCGAGTAAATTCTTTGCAATATAAGGTATGATGTCACTAAATAGTGGTCGGTATATCGTTCCTTACTCTCCTCATAAATAATGCAACCTAACAAATTAGTCTTTTATTTCATTTTTTCTTTTATTTGTCTTCTGTATTATCTTAGCAATGTGGCGGTTTGATTTTAGAAGCATTATAACTTTATTATGAACAACATTCTCAATCTTCTAGGGAGGGTCCTAAATCCTATTTAAACATAGAAAACCCATTGTTGTTTTTAACAAGCACATCAAACAAGAAAGAGATGGAAGCTATTATAATGGAACTGGACTTAAACTTTAAACTGAAGGCCAATTCTCGTACTTATAAAACGTTCACATTCAAGTCGCAATCTGTCAAACTTGTCAAAAATGTTGGTAAATAGATTGTATTTTTGACAGATTGCGAATGAGATGCGAATGCGAACGTTCTTAAAAATTACGGGAATTGCCCCTCTGTACTGGTGACATATTAGTGTAGAGATAAATCATGCTGAAGTTCCACATGAAACCTCTAAACGTTGATTAGGTGATTGCCCTCGAAAATGATATAAACTTACAGCCATTAAGTTTTTATAAAACAAATTACTTTCACTATTACCTACGTAGAAAACTATTATCATTAATTTCAATAATATACTATTTAATAAAGAACAATTAAATAATAAGGCATGCTATTAATGCTGTTATTAAGTGTTTGTTCTGTGCAGTGCGCTTGCGTATCAATTGCTCAAAATTAATTAATGCTCACCATTGTTGCAATTATTCATATCTAGCACCTGAGTAAACAGCGCACTTGGAAATATTAGTGGTAAGTACCTAGTACAGATAATATCGTAATATTGGTACAATTACTATGCTTCTAAGATACTTCTACATTCACGTTGACACGATCTCCCTGTAATGCGCCACGTTGGAGGACTGACTCCCACAATACAAGCCCTGGCTTATTTTGGGTATCAGTTTCAGTACCTAAAGCGAATTTAAATAAATACTGTATCTACACGTATGTACCAAATTCTTGTGAATGTTCTCATTTTGTGACAATAAAGTTTATTTTACTTTTTTATTTACTTTATTGGTTAATGTCGAATGATATCAAGGTAGAAAGCGGTCTCCGGAACTCTTCTTCTTCTTGTCATATCGACCCTACTTATAATGTTGCTGACGGTACTTACAGCGTTTGAGAGTAGAAAATACATTAATTGGCATGAAAAACTTCGGTAGCACGTGTGAACTGCGTAACTAGTTTTTGCCCCTTGAGGAAATAGAATAGAAGAAGAAAGTAGATAATTTGTGTGACACGAACTAATGGGGATTTATTTATTGTTATGTTTTTTTATTTATTTATGGAATTCAAATAAGATACACCAGCTAAGATATTAAAATAATTAGGTTAGTGCAGTAAATACCATACGTACACAGAAAGTATCACAATATTCCACGTAATCAGTTGTTGTGCGAGTAAGTGATGTTACGAGTATATTCACAATTAGCAAACAAAATCTTAATATGCTAGTTCATACACACCAAACAAACTTATTTTCAATTATTAAGACTTTGTTTCGTAACTCCGAAGGTTGGATCTGGGGTCTTATGAATGATTGGGAGGAATTTTACAAATAACCTATTCTACCCGATTTTGAAAACCAGAATGTGGGAGTAGAAGAGACTCTTTAAGTCCGTTTCCCATTGAAAACAGTTATTGCCAAGCCAAATTGAAAGAAGCTTCTAACATTTCTTATTGTATATATTTAGAGCAACACGAATTCATCATTTGCAAACAGCAAATTAGTATTTGTTTAAATTATATTTTCGAACGTTTGTATGGAATCGATCCACTGTGCGTCAGAAGCATTGTTCTGATCGTCAAGAGTACAGGTAAACTGACATTTGGGAAACTCTAGTAGTTGGGACATGGTCTGTTCAGGAGCAAGAACTCTACACAGGCCGAACGGAACAGAAAAGCACACATTCTTAGTGTAGGTACATAAAAGATGTTTTATTACCGAATTCAATTATAAAAAATGTATTGCACTGTGTTTCATTGGGTTTAAATGTAACAAAATACTAGACTCATCCAACCGATTTCCACACAAAAACCGAACAGTTTAGGAATCACAAAGAGCATGTTTTTCAAATTGACAAAAAGGAACCATTTCCAACGGTCAGCAAGCAATATTCATAATTTGATATCCTTACGAATACTTTTCTCCTACATAAAACATGGCCACATACAACACCCTGCTGCGGCCATCTTCAGACTATTATTACATAATAAAACTTCCTGCACGACGACATAGTAAGGAGCATTAGATGGCGGGGACATAAACTATGTCAGCTAGGTTACAAATCTCGCGGCGGGGCGCGTCCCCATCATAACCTGATTACTGGACTGCAGCGAGAACACAAGAACTTACGAGAAACCGAGAGTACGAGATACGCGTACATCGGGTTGTATTAAACGGTTATTTACTGCCCCTTACGGACAGTTAGCTTCTTATTGGATTTGCGGTTTGATCAGTGTTTATTCTTTATCCAATTGTTTTAGTGGTTGGGCATGTGAGTCGTAGTTTTATATGTGGTTGGATGTGGTTGTGTGGATGATGTGTGAAACCACCAACTCGAAATAAACTTAACAAATGATTTACTAATTCTCGACTACATTACGTTAATTAATAAGTCAGTAAACATTTGGTAGGTATGTATGTATGTATGTATACAGGGTGGCAGGGACGGGTTCCCTCTATCTGGCAGAATTTTGATGCTCCGAAATTTATTTGGCATAACACACTTGGCATAATCTTGTTTAAACGAATATTTTAAAGGCATAAAAAATATTTAAACGAATGATTGTTTTGCCGAATGTTTATATGTCCGATACTTTTATGATGGCAGAATTTTATTTGGCATAACTACCTTTGGCAAAGTTAAAATTCCGCATAATTTCGTTTAGCATAACGTTTACTTAGAGTGACGATTGTTTGGTACAATTTCATTTGGCATATTATGAAGATTGCAGAATTTCATGTGGAATAATTTCATTAGGCATATTGCCATTTCTATAAAACAGCATTTTTAACTTTAAATAAAAATAAAAATATTGTCTTAAAAAGTCAATAGGTTGGTAATAAAAGGTAGTGACAGAAACGAATCGCTGCAAAACCGAATCCACGTAGTCTTGTCTGCCCTACCCCTAGAGTGTAATTTAAGCCTGCGTAGGCGCGGAGGGGCAAGGCGGGCCGCGAGCTGAGGAGCAGGGCGGCTGAGGCTGGCCGGCTGGCCGGCCAGCAAGCCGAAGCTGCGGTGGTGAGCATTAAAACCATCTGCGATGATAAGCTCGCGTGGGACCGCCGGAGCCCCGCAGCGCCGGAGCCGTGACAGAAACCATGCCTGCTGCATGTTGCATGCTGGCTTGCTTGCTGCATGCATGGTGTATGCTTGCTTGCATGCTGCATGCTTGCTTGCTTGATGCATGCATGGTGTAGCATACCCATATGTTTGCATTCTGCATGCATGGTGTAAGCGTGTTTGCATGTTTGCATACTTCTTACAGGAAAAAAAACCACATATGTTCACAATCAACTGTACCTCCTACTACAGCAAAAGTAAAAATGATTTGATTAACGCTTGCTCAGAAAGATCTAGTAATAACCGTTATCGTCGAACGTCCGAGGGAAAAAAAAAAAATGTTCAATAAATTTTATTATTATGGTAAGAAATACAAAATTATTCTAACTATGAATTTTCTGTAATGTGTAAAGATGAGTCTTTCAATTATTATGGATATGAAATGTATGCCAAAAGATGATTCTTACTGTAAACTTTCTCAGATATGATAGTTCTGCCTTTTAAAGACTATCGAAATGAAATGTACGCCAAAAGACGACTCTGACTGTAGACTTTCTGCGATATGATGGTTCTACTTTTTAATAATTAAGGATATGAAATTTATGCTACGTAAAAGATGATTCTGACTTACAAAATTATGAGTTTTGAATGAATGATAAATGAGTGTATGCCAAACAATTATCTGCGAAATGAAGTTTATGCTATCCGCTGTTATGCAAAATAATATTATGACATAAAAAGTTCTGCTGTAAAGGGTGGACCGGGCAGGGACATCGATGTGAAAACTGTTACCATGGATTCAGTACGTTATTCTGAACCCCCCTGTGTTTCGTCGGTTATTTAAAAAAAATCCTGCTGTTCCATACATTTTGGCCGCGTAGGTATTGCACTTTTCTATGAAACAGCAGATTTTTTTTTCTCAATACTCAATACTTTATTGCATTCCATAGTATTACATAGATGGTATAACAAAGTAAAATACCAATATGGACTTTAGGAATAATCCAGTTATTGATTATGGGGAACAATAAAATAACGTGTTGCTGAAATCTTCATTTATTTTCTTGACTCCATAGATAATAATATGACGGACGCAGCCGCCTCTATCCATAGAGGTTATAGTAACCTAACCCTACACTTACAACTAAGATAATCCTACACTTACAACTAAGATAACCCTACACTTACAACTAAGATAACCCTACACTTACAACTAAGATAACCCTACACTTACAACTAAGATAACCCTACACTTACAACTAAGATAACCCTACACCAAATGGACCCTGTCGGGCACCGCAAAATTAGGAGAGAGGAAGAGGGCTAAGTATCAATTCAAGCAATTCAATATTATTATAAATTATTAGATGTGTATTACATAATTATCTATATATACGTATATGTATATTATTAGGTTTGTGCTTATAGGTATAGTATATTCGTTATTTTAATTTTATGTAATAATGTAGGTAATTATTATGAAATTCTTAGAAGTATTTTCATTATTTTAATTTTATGTAATAATCTAGGTAATTATTATGAAATTCTTAGAAGTATTTTCATTATTTTAATTTTATGTAATAATGTAGGTAATTATTATGAAATTCTTAGAAGTATTTTCATTATTATTAAATTATGTTATTATTTATGTATTCATATTTATATTTGATTTCTATATTCCATACTATATTATATATATTTCATAATGTTTGGTGTAAGAGAGAATAATTTTATTTTATTTTGCAATCGATTTGTCATCAAAAACTCCTTTACTGAGTAGTATGACTTGGATTCCAGAAATTGTTTCAATTTATTAATAAATATATTTGTTTTGCTTACTAAAGTCATTTGGCAATTTATTATAAATTTTTATGGACATAACTAAAGGGCTGGTTGAGTGCATTTTGAGTCAGGATTGAGGTATGTTTATTTTGTTTTGTTGTGTCGAAAGGTGTATCTTGTTTGTTTCTTCGCAGTGGTGTAAAAATCTGGGTGTTTTCTGACAAATTTACATAATTCTAAGATATATAAACAGGGAAGTGTGAGTATTTTGTGTTTTGGAAGTGTGGTTTGCATCTTTTTGTTCTATGTTGGTTATTATTCGTATTAACTTCTTTTGCAAAATAAATATGTTTTGTAAATCCGTACTGTTACCCCACAGCATGACTTTATAGCCGAGCCATGCCTGGGTATACGCATAGTAAGTGGCGAGTGCAGTTTGCAGGTTGGTAGTTCTTTTAATTTCGCGTAGGGCATATGCAAATTTTGATAGGTTTGCTCTTATTTTAGCTGACGATAAATTTCAACGCAGGTGGTTTTCAGAATCATGTACTGAATCCATGGTAAAATGTCCCTGCCACCCTGCATATGTGGGGCAGTTTCCATGTTGATTGAGTTTTGGGTTTCAGATCCTGTTCACGTTTACATGGAATGATTCTAAATACAATAAAATAAAATTGCATCAAACGAATATTTTTTTCAATAGGTGATGCTTGAACAGATGTTCTTAGCGCGATTTCGTCGCGGAGCCGTTGTGTTATTGCTGTTCATAATTTATAATTAACAAAACACAATAAAAGACAGCGCAGGTGGTAAAATAAGTTTTAATAATTAATTGATTAAATATCTGGTTTGATGTCTGTTTGTACTAGGGGCCTGATTTTATCGTTTCGCGGTAGATGGGTGGATCTTTAGAGCTATCAAACAATACAACAATACATTTGTTCTAAACTGGCTTTTTGAAAGGATCAATTATCTGAGTGTACTGAGAGTTGAGACAATTTGATCAGATAACAATTTTTTGTTAGGAATTGTTAGTTTGGTTTACCGATCAAAACCGGCAACGTGTGAGAGCTTGTTTACCAAATAAAAACTTAACAAATCTTTCACTATCCTACGGGATCAATTGGATATAATTATGAAGCTATGCTAGCTATTGCTATATACTGCAATAAGATGACTGAAAACTACTAGGTTACATACAAGAAAACCATGTAACTAAAACATAATGTTTTCTACAATAATTGATTAGCGCAGTGACAAAGCTTATTTGTGCAGATGCGCGGCCGCCGTAATCAATTAGTTACGCTATAATGCTGGTAAATATGTGCAGTTGTGTTCAGTTACGCTGCAGTGCAGGTAAATATAACGCAGTCGTGTCTGCGCTAGAGTGAATTGTGCTACAGTGTGCAGGCTTCATGTGCATGAGTCGTTTGAAAGACACTGATGACACAATGATGACGGTTGTAACTCTATTATTGCTGTGCACTCTATAGATAATAAGAAATATTTCACATTAGCTTCCGCCAGCAGCTTCGCTCGCGTGATATTTTTATAAATTATAGTATAAGTTACTCAGAGATAATAATTATAGCATTCTACTGGTGTTCTTTTTTGTAAATCGGTCTAGTAGTTTGTGAGTTTATTTATTACAAACAAAAATACAATTTCAATCTTTTTACGGTTCCGTACCTCAAAAGGAAAAAAAAAACGGAACCCTTATAGGATCACTCGTGTGTCTGTCTGTCTGGTTGGCTGTCCGTCTGTCACAGCCAATTTGCTCCGAATCTACTGAACCAATTAAGTTGAAATTTGGTACACATAATATATGAATTTCTGTGACCCAAACACAGAGTTTAACGTAAATAAAGAAATTTTGAATTTTTGGGTTACTTTACGGGGGCAAATTGGAAAAGTAAAAAAAAAAAATCGATCTGTACCGTGTGACGTATCAAAAAATTGAGATCCTCACAACTATCCCTAGTTGTGAGGATCTCAATTTTTTTATATAATAAGATATTTATGGAAATAGATTAAAAATGACCATTCCCACCCTTATCTCTGAAACTACTGAGCCTAACATTTTGAAAAGATTACAGGAAAACTTATAAAAAGTCTATGGTCTTAAAATAACATGGTAAATCTCTCAATATTGTGCATACAAACTTACATTTGCAGTTGGAATGTATGGAAGAACATGGTTTTCAACTACAATGTTAAATTTGTTCTTGGGATAAATTTATTCCAACTAAGGAACCCTTCATTGTGCGTGGTCCGACACGCACTAGGTCCGTTTTTTCTTTATAATATTAGTGTAGATTTCTATAAAGTCCTCACACATACACCATCATTATTATAATATTATACATGTAAAGAATATCACTACATACTCGTTGCTTTTCTTTATGGATTTATTATCTACAGATTCAGTGTCATGTCAGTGACACCGACTGTAGTTTATGTCATTTTAGAAAAACGTGAAACATTAAATAGTTTCCTGTATGAATAAAAGTATATAAACTAAACTAGAATTAAAGGCTTTAAATGTTGTTTTTTGTTATTTCAGGTAAGTTTGTTAGAATGTGTAAATTGTGTTAAAACTTTGTATTTAATTGGGATAAGAATAAAAGTATTTTGTTATTTCAGAAAACGCAATTTCGTCTTTATTTCACGAAAGCATATTACTATTATATACAGTTGATAGTTTACTGATTATTAGCTAAGGGTAAGAAAGATATTAGGATTATTATTAAGTTACGAGACTTTAATGTCAAAATTCCCTGTCGTTTTAGTCTATCTGACTTTTATTCTACACTCATAGCTACAAAAGCAGGATAACTTAGATTTTCACAATGTCACGTGTAGTACTTATATTGGTGTATTAAATATCCAAATTACACACACACACACAATACACATTGACAAAATTACCACTAAACAATTAGTTTCAGTACCACATAAGTAGATAAGTCATGCAACTTTCGTCTCGAATTTTTATGAATAGGCCTCTGTGAGAGGGAGCGGGCAGCTATAATACCATTGCTAAGTTACCCGACTGGGTTCGAACCCGCGCCCTACAACATAATTTGGGGCAGTTACCACTGGGCCACCCGCTCCCATAAAAACAAGGAAGTTAATAAAACAATAATAGAAACATTACTAAGTAAATTAAGTAAATCAAACATCACTGCATTATCCATACAATTAATAACCCCTGGTGCCGTGACAGACGCACTGTTCTCTCCGACACGTTACCGTTACATTACTTAATGCCCTGTGCGTGACACTCGCTGCCTTTGTGCCGCCTACCGACGCTAATCGATCATAATCGATGCAGCAATCGACTCATTGTTAACTCGATTAATCGAATCACGATAGCAGTTTTATGACTTGTAACGTAATTAAATGTAATCCATTAGTTGGAGGTTCGGCTTTGTTTCATGATTTAAATGGAGGATCCTTATAAATAGGCTTAAGAATCCAATGCATACCAAAACAGACTGATTCATCGACACAGTGGCTAGAGGCGTTTGATTGTCTTCCTATGACGCATACATTTAATCGGAAAAGATATTTGCAATAAAGTGTATGTCAGTATTATGTATGTCTGAAGTCCGTTTGTTTATATGCGTCCCCTACGACACAGGGCCACCAAATTGTCTTACTTTATTTCTTTCTCACATTCAGGTTTACTTTTCATCTTACATATTCATACTTCAGAAGTTGCCACCATAACAAAGTAACAGCAATAAACCCATTATATTTCCGTACCACATCACAATGTCATGTCCGCTACATCTTGGCCGCACCATCAGATCTGCTTAGCCCCATCATTTGTCTACACACCCCCGGAGATGGTGGCGCGGGGGCGCGGGTCGCGGGAGAGACGGAGGGGCTATTATCAAGTTAGTGTCGCATCATTTACCGGCTGCTTTACATAAATGATTCAATAAAGAGATACACTCGATGTTCGCTTCTATTTATGGTGTTTGGGTATTTAAATCTGCGATGTTAATGTGACTTCTTTTCGGGAAGATATTTTAAAATGTTTACTCTATCGTCACACAATCATCCTTAGCTATGTTACATTGCTATAATAAACAAAGAAAGACGCAGCTGTTTAGTGGAGTCAAAAGTGGGCAATGATGAAAAAAAATCCTAGCAACAAATTCTAGTCTGCAAACTTCTGACAATCTGGCATCGATATCAGTTTGCTTATGTCAGCTTTCCGTTTGATCAGTCTATGGTTTGGAGACAATTAATAATACTGACGTTTAATTAAACGTCAGTAATATATATAATTATACTGGCCACAAACCTCAAAAAATAAACTGTGTCCTATACTCCCTACTCGTAATTTATCTCCTCAATCGTGAAAATCCGTTAATCTGCTAGCGCTCTCTGTATAATTAGGTAGTATTCATGTAGTGGGGTTGTTGGAGCCAGTGAACGATTGAACGGCTCTGAACGGGTCTGAATAAGAAGGCAGTAAACAGTCTGCGAACTTAGCGCGCCTGTTAAAACTTGTCCCGTCTGAGACGAGGCGCGCTGAACGACTCAAACAACTATACCTACTCTACGTAGGTAATAGGATTTTATTGAACTTTCAAGTAAAAAAGTTGTGTACGTATTTAATTAATGGTTTTGACTACTTTAAATAAAGACCCTTCAGCTGCAAGTTATTTCGGGCCAACGAGACAGCTTTCCAATTTTCATCGTATGATTTTTTAAAATAATTAGCACAATGTCTCAATCAAGAGAAAAGAACCGATGTAACTATGGGAGTCGTATAAAGCAACTGAAGGATTAGAGAGATATACCTACTTACTATATTATTTTGTATCTTGACCGCTAAGATCTAACATACTTGACTAGGTATTGCTATTAACCTTTAGTGTCATGAGATAACAGACGAATTTGATAACACCATAAAAATTATCTACCGAACCAGTTTAAACCACTCACAGCAGTTGTAGCTACCGAAGTACCGAATATATCTAAACTACCCAATATACTACTTATACCGGGTGTATCAGTGAACCCTAGACGACTAGCGCCGCACCACGTCATCGCTCAACTTTATAATTGAGCCGGAGCTGAACTCAACTTGTGTCCTTTGTGAGCTGAGTATTTACTGCCAACCTTCAGCGAGCGTACCTGGACTCGCATGACCTATTTATTGATCGATTAGGTACGTGTTTTAGTTTAAGATTGGGAAAACCGGACCTATTATTATACCCGCATTGGTGAATAAATTCATGCCTGTATAGATTTGACGATTACAGATTTTGAATGCTTAAAATTTGTGAAAAACCCCAAATGGATTATAATCTATTAAGTTATTAACTTTTTAATCTAAGCATTATATTTCAGTTCATTGTTGTGACAATCCCAGAGAAGAATTCGTAAGAAACTTTAACCTACTTTTGTAAGTAATAATGAAATCTATTTCAGTTGAAAGAACACTTTGAAGAGACGTAATCAATTTCAATCCCTACGTGGGCGTATCCCTGATTCCATTTACTCGCTACAAATAAAACCACTGCCCGTCTAATATCATTAAATCAGAAATTCCACTTAAGATATCGGACGCAATCAAGTAATGACAATTGAGCGCGTCGCACAATACATTGCGTTTTGGCAACTCATCGGTAATATAGCTAAGTGAGCCGCGGGTCGGTGGTCAGCAATCAGGCGAAGCGGTCGATGACACCCGCAGTAGTGAACGGTGTTTGATTGGTCAGCTTGTGTTTATTGGAGTGATACAAAGACAGACGTTTGTTTATGTATGTATAAAAACAGGAGTAGTTTAGAAATCAAATTTTGTGATGCACTATGGACTGCTTTACCTACTACAAAACTTGGCATCATAATCAATCACCAATGTTGACTATTGAGTGTACCTATATGAACTTAATGAAGCTTTTATAGTCCACAATATGAATGTTTAAAGGGGTCCTGGCTGAATCAGGAGAATTCCAACATTTGAGAAAAATATCCCCTTGTAGTTGTACGCCTGATTGTAGGTATGGCTACTGGTGTCGAAGTTGTCCTACTGGTAATAAGTTTGATTTCTTTCACTATATGAAACGTAAGCAACTGCTGAGCATCCAAATCCACAGACACACAATTCTAAGATCAGCCAGCCAGCCATAGAGCTAAAGATAAAGTCATAAAGTAACAAATAACCGAGTTCCACGCTCGGACATCCTCGGTCCATCCTTGTATTGAGTCACACAGTGGCGCTGACATTGTCAGGCTCCATCACGTGACTCGTAGGAGAATGGAGGGCCGTCTAATGTCGTTAGAGGTTAAGTAATACCCCGTACTACTTTCTATCAGTTTACCAGTGAAATGGGCAGATTTGATCAATTTTATTACTTTGGTAAATTGTTATTGATGTTCCCATTTAATGAAACGTCTTCATTCTGGTAGAGCCGTATTCGGTGATATTATATTATTTGGATATTAAGATAGGATAGATCTTTAGAGAATTGTTTTTTTTTTAAATGGTCAAAATTCAAATTCAAAAATAGTCATATAGATTCTGGCTTTTTATGAGGACAATAAAGTTCCATTAATTTAAAAATATATCCTTTATCTACATCATCGGAACTTAAGTAACATAACATTACATAACATAACACAAGCTCATTTATCTATCGCGATTTATTGCATGCGACGTCTTCTCGGTTCACCAGCTACATGTATATGAGTCTTGTCTATTTAGAGCTGCTCCATTGTCAAAGCCGAATAACTTGGCTATTAGTTAAATTTATGCCTTGTGCCGCGAATGCACATGCTAGGGGCACGGATTATCGAGATGATGATTCTTGATCTTAGCCAACCTATCAACTACACTCATGGGCCTATTCCAGTGGTCAGCGATTGCAGCTCCAAGATGTTTTACGAAGGTAGAAATTTGTGGGGCGAAGATTCCGTCAACAGATGTAACAAGGGGGGTGAACGTCGCATGTCGCATTTCACAAGCGTTAGAATAATTCCTTATTTTAAGTTAATAGTTCCGTTAATTTATTTATGTAGTCTTGTTTGAGTTCGTAGCATGACTTTTTTACGCCTCAAACCTAGGTTTGTTTCTAATTCCTCATTGTATTGTCTTCTTTGTGTATATTTATTTTTAATCTGTCTAATAACAGTTGATGCTTTCAAACCCAACCAAGACATACCAAAAATATTGTTAAAGTCATCTTTCATTACACCAATTCAACTGATCGGTTACAAAAATAAATCCGCAACAATATCTAGACAAGCAACAAACCGTTTAACAAGAGCTCAGCGGGTGTCCGGGAATCTCAGTCGTTAGTCCGACCGTCCGACCGTCCGTGCGGCTCGCACACGGCGCGCGACCGGCACGTGCCACGCCAATTATTACAAATGAGCATTTTTTAATGATAGTGTCTCCTGTAATCGTGTTAGCGCCTCAGGGTTACACAGATTGGTACCTACTGAGTGTTAGTTATTGGATATTTTGTGAAAAATTAAGTAGACGACTCAGAACAGAGAGAACTCTGAGGAGCCTAAAGTTCACCTTGTGATGCACCATTTGGATTTTTCCTTGGGTGGTTTGACACCGAGGATTGAAATACGATGATTCATCAAAGAAGCCTTTTTGGACTGTGCCAAAAACATTTTTTTATAATGTGAACATCCACTATGAGTAATCTAGATGACTACTTGCTTATAGATTGAACACTGTTTACTCAGAATGTACCTAATATATTTGGTTGCGGCAAAGGAACTATTTGATGAAACGCACTCTATTAATCCATTTGACTTTTTTTTATTTTATTTTTGATTACTGCAACCTTGTTGACATTTTTGTATTAATTTGACATTTACTGTAATTTTAAATTAGGAAATAATAATAATACTTAATATAAATTAATCAGTGTTATTATTATTTCCTAATTTATATTTAATGTCTTTAAACTTGTGTAAATTAAATATGATTTGCATGCCCTTGTGACGGTAAAACATGGAGGACTTTCATAATAAAACATAAATGTAATAATTACCCATGTTTGCAAAGTAATCAATAATAAAACATAAATGTAATAATTACCCATGTTTGCAAAGTAATAAATAATAAAACATAAATGTAATAATTACCCATGTTTGCAAAGTAATAAATGATTTAATTTGATTTGGTACAAATAACTTTCAAAAGCTTAAAATTCAGTACCTACCTACTTACACCTAAAAATCTTAAGCAAGGTTCAGAACCAAGTTTTTTCATAAATTTTTAAACAAACTACCACATTAACTAAATACACTGTAATTACTATAAAAGAGTCCACAAAGCTGCCTCTAGATATTGTAGTAGATCATTATCTGTGTGTTGCGCACGCGTCTATTGTCCGATGCGATCCGAACGTTGCGTGGCGTGCGCGTGGGCTCGGTATTGTCATGTTTTTGTATTAATTGTGGATTAGGGGATGTAAGGCTATTTGTGGTAATTGTTCTACGTGGTTGGGTTAATGCTTTATTAACAGTTTATAGAATGGGGATAGTTGTTTAATGAATACAGTGTGTTTTTTAGCTACAACAATTTTATTACCTTAACGCACTTACGTCGTTAAAGTTTGGATATGTTACAGGAATTTTCACTCATTTACAGTCAATTAGATTATTTTTATAAATGAATAAATGGTCTAAGCATGCAATTATGTTTATTAATCAAGCGTCCTGCTCAAATTGTTTTCAAAGAAAAGAAGAACTTACTTACTTTAAACTTACCACTAACCTTAAAGCCAGAGCTAACATTTGATTTAATAATTGTTAGTGCAAATAAATGGCACTGTTATGTTTATTAACCAAAACTACAATTTCAAATCTACTCACTAACAAACTAAAAAAACAACAGCTAAAACAAATCGCGTGTTCTCACACTCACAACAATGTGATTAGGGGATGTAACACCATAAACATCCCATGAACACGACGCTCCCATGAGCTAAGAGAGCTTGTACAACTTTGCAATCATAAGGGGAGAAGGAGTTTTGCGCACTGTTGAGTCTCTTGCGCACTGCGAGGGGCGCAAGAGATGTCATTTTTCTTGTCATATTAAGTTCATTTAAGTGCTTCTTGATTTTAATAAAGTTAGGCCATTTTTAGCTTTAAAAGTTTAATGGTTTGAAGTTGTAGTAAAGTGCTTGTAGTGATTTTAATTGAAAACCATTCGAGATGATAATGACCCTTTTGAAAAATATTTAAATACATTTTTGTTGCATCGTATTAACTCATTTTAGCTAGTTTCTGCAGGTATTTAAAATACATTGTGAACCTCTTAGGGACCTTTATTTTATGAGGGATGCAACGTGTTTCTCCATCCATGGGAAACTATAAATAATTACTTAGGAATATATAAAGTTGATCAAATACCGGTACTAACTGAAAACTAAAACATGTCATGACGCAATTACGAGTACAATTTTTTTACAAAATTATTCCAGTACTATAACTATCCAATAAATATTAGTTATAAAATGAAACTGGTGCAGTCATTGAAAACATCCATTAATACACATTACGACTTTTAAGTTGCACCAGTTCATTATTGGGAATTAGGGGACAGGCAGCGACGGGCGCCCGGCATAGTCGCCCTAGCCGAAATGCTTGGGGGCGTGCTATCACCACGATGAACTCGAAGCTTGCACATTTCATTTTGAGCTTTAGGAGGTGGTAATAAGGATGTGACCAAGTGTGTTGTTAAGTTTGCACTAAGATAATTTATAGTTTATCTCATAAATAGATTATTACACTCCAAGTGGTGATATAAATCAGCACTAATGCGATTGTATCGAGTCTCTGTTTGGTGATGTTTTGTGGTTATTGAATTGTTTTTATACGTTCACATGTCAGGACTTGGGACGCCATTTATTTGAGATAACTAAATTATCGTTTAGCATTTTGTTGAGGACAAGAGTGTAATTGATATTAATAGCAGCCATGCTTTAATGAAGAATGCTGGAGTAATATAATTATAACGAAATACTGCTTTGTTCGGGGACGACGAGGCTGGAGAGCGGCGCCAACAATACACGGATGAAGGGATAGTCGTGCAGTTTGAATCTGCTTTCATTAGGGTGTTATTAAATCTCTTATTTATATAATATGACTTGAAGAAAAAACTTTGTACCCCTTTTTACGAAAATTACGCGGACGGAGGAGTATGAAATTTGGCACAGTTAAAGTTTATATGGAGAAGGAGTGCAGAAAGCTTCTTCTTTTCGTGTGGTTAGTGACTAAACTGGTGTCAGAGTTTTAAATTCGCCTATGGGCCTCTGACTTGGCTTCACATGCTGTCGAGTAATATCTCTCAGGCATGCCGGCAGAGAGCTAATATTTTTATATAATATGCAATAGAAATAAATAAAATTGAAAAAAAAACATTACACACACTACCATGCGTTTGACACACACTCTTTTGTTCATGGTTAAAGATGGCTACCTTAGAATAATGACATGCAACATGGAATTAGTATTTAAGTACTATCATGGCAGCATGGAATTAGTATGAACAATCCTAAACTATCCAAACAAACTTAAAATTTAAATAAATTATGATGGAATTTCGACCACTTGGCCAACAACAGTCCACATAATTATAACATCAACAAAATTATTGAGTAAATCGAGTACTTGTAGGTACTTTTTGTTTCAAGTATAAATGCTATATTTAATCGGCGAAAAAAAATGTAGGAAACTTTTTCTTCGGCGGTTACCGTAACCGAAAAATAAACTTTAAACCCAGATTAACCAAAACAAAATAGATACTCACGTAAACTAAGGTAAGCCAACCCCACAGTCTTATGGACGGTTTACAATAACTAGTGTACCCATGTTTAGACAAGTTGTACAAATTGTAACATGCGGCGTTTCAATCAGGAGCCACTCGAGTGAGGCCGAAGATGCGCCGCGAGGGGGCTCCTCCCGGATTATACACTTGGCACAGAACTACACACAAACGATACAAATTAGTGGAGATATATAAGCTGGTTTTCATAATTAATTTCAATTTAAAATTAGAGGTTTATTTTAAAATATTTGTAGCGCGATTAGTAGATGTCTCGATTGAATGTAATGACCAAAGCCTATGTTTGCCAAAGCGGATAATTTAGCCAATGACATGTTAGTTTAGATTTCAGTAATAGGAAATTGTCGGTTTTAACCATGGCAGCGTTTTCCGATTGTAAACCAAATTGTTAGGATAATAACATTGAAATCAAATAAAAGTAGCATTTTATTTTATTTTATGTTATTGTAAGTACCTCTCTCATATCATCCTAACAATCATGAGAGATGTAATTAGAGCACTATTAGAGCACACCTCTCCAACTGAAGCAACACATCCAGTACGAGAACACATTGCAATGTTTCACGCTCAATCAATCACATTTGGATGTAATAACCCACACATAACACATCACGATACCTGCAAATAAACGCACAAATAAGACGCACTGCACATGCAGTAGGAAAACAAAGAAGGATAACAGATAAACAGCTGCAAACAAGGAAACCGGACCAAATTGGCCAACGGAAATAACATACCCTCGTGGACCTACTTGTACGACAAAAAAGTAGGTCCACGAGAAAACACCTGATATAAGTAGTTACTTATAACGATTTTATTTCCTTTATATTTGAAACATTAGTGAAGGTAAGAGGTTTCTACTCCTAAGCTGTAGGTAGCTAACAGGCAACCTGAGCTTTTAATGGGATAATCTAGTAGCGATGTATTTATGTAGAGGCTGTTAGATTCGACAGGACCTCCATAGTTTCGCAATAAATGAATAGGGACTCATAACTGAACCCATTTTCATTTCCATCTTTCTAGCCCAATCACGCAGATGATCAGCTCAACCAGAGTAGCTAGCCTATACCTAAACAGTCTACGTTTTATAAAGACAATAGCTGTTGTCCACGACTTCGTCTGCTTGTATGTCATCATTTTTTTATACATATATCCAGGATGAAAGTATCCTATGTTCCTCTCCAAGTCCCAGGCTACCTACGAGTATCATGTCTTTCACAACGATCGGTCCTGGGGTTTAGGCGTAAAAAGGTAACGGACGGACAGACAGACAAAGTTACGTTCGCATTTAGAATAATATATCATACATCACGCCTTGTTTCCCCGAAGGGTTGGGCAGAGGTGTCCTTATAGTACACCGCCATGGCGGCTAGTTAGCCTTTCTTATTTCCATACAGTAATATTGCCAAATTAATCAAAACAGGTAAATTTTTGACAGCTGTTTGCCACGTTGCCAACTTTTAGGCAACGTCGCGTTTTTATTAATAATATTAATATGGATAATACGCAACGAACTATTAAAGGGTGGACTTAGTTAATTTTTAAAGATATAAAGATAAATTAATTTGTTCAAACATGTGTAACGTACCAAAATAAACCACCAAACCATACAAAGTTTACCTAAACGTTTGTTGGTGGACATGTCTATGAGCCTTCTGCGCTTAACTGTTTGACGATCTGAATAATCAGTCGGTGAAACGCGGCCGGCCGGCTAGGTGGCTATTACCGGACGCCGGCCGGCCCCCGTGTCCGGCACGCTAATTGCTAAATTTGCCCCGGAAGGGGGCGGGGGCCCACCCCCGGGCCCCGGCTTATTGCGACCTGCCGGGGCTGCTTATAAACGTGTTTATCGGTTATTCGGTTCTCTCAAATACTTGACTGTTTCAGTTATTAAAGTTAAGGTTTTTTGGTAATGAGGTGTTGTGCGTGTAGTACTGTGTAGGGTGACAGTACGGCGGACATTTGTAGCACAGTTTTAGAATTTATTTTAGCATTTACAGTGAAAATATAATTCCAGCTCTAACTTTTATATCTGCCTGTTTTATTTCTAATCAGAAGACTCGTTTCGGTTGGTTTAAACCCTGATGATCAGAAGTCCGTATAACTAATTAATTAGATACCTACTGAAAGAGTCTTGTACGTTACTGGTCTAGCGGTAAGCTAGAAGAACATCACGTTTATTTGGCGTGCGTCATACTTAGATACGGTAGACTGAATATTAGAATAATAAAGCTATGTAATTAAAAAACTAGTATCCCAGGTAAAAACAGGCATGTTCTCATGCTCTGATCAATTTCTGTGCTCCATAGTACCTACAGCCATTTCATGCTGAGTTTGGTTAATGTCAATAAAACAGCGTGTGACAGCCATCACACTGTATACGTTTACCTACTGCGAGGCTAGAGCACACTCACCACATACTCGTACCTACCTAATTGCAATAAACTCGATATAAATAGTGAAGCACTATCATTATTAGACGGGTATTCTCGGAGGTACATAATATCGCCGTATCGGCTTTTCGTTACCGGTTGAAGGGGCGTAATTGCCGCGAAACGCGATCAGGCGCCGTCTCGAGAGCGGATGCGATACGGAGACGAGCCGTAACCGGGACTCCGCCGGCTTTGCTTCACAGATTATTGATACTGATTCTATTGCAGTTAAATGTGGATGGAGCTATTTCTGGGGAGATATTTAAGCTAAAATGTTACCTAATTGGAAACATTTTTCATCTGTTTAGAGAGCGTGAGCGAAAACAGCAATATGTTTAACTATATTTTCTATTTGACGTTCAAAAGTGCCTATTTGAAATAAATGATTTGATTTTGTACGTTTTCAGCTAACCCTTCTTTATCCATTGGTTGTATCTCAAGTTGGTATAATTTTTGTACGGGTACCTTATATAAATGTACCTTACATGATAAACTGATTTGAGGTCTACTTATTTGCTGAAAGTTATACAGAAAGCACAAACACCCAAAACTGATAAATGATCGACCCGCTGCAAATGAGTGCTTTTGACCCAAAAGATGCTATGCGACTACACTTACTCAAACATGTATATTCATTCACTCGCTGCGCGTTGATGTCAGCATAAAATTGAATTAATTTATATGTACGGGTTTACTCGTACAATTTTTATCAGCGAAATTCTCGAATCTAACAAAGAACCACTAAACCATTTTATAACTTACTGTAAATTGTTTACTTAATACTTAGCTCCGTGCAGAGACGCACAATTGAATTTGCCTTCAAAGATCAATAACGGTTTTAAGGAATATGAGGATTATGTTACTATATTTAGTCGACAATTCACCACACTATCAATGTTGTTACCCACTTCCTTGTATTTATGACACAGTAGATTACATACATAGTAACATATTACATACATATTTGTATATTGTACTTCTTTCTTTTTTGTTTCGGTCGGTCGGTGTATAAGGAAAATAAAGTGATTAGTTCGATAGCGACCGGTGGCACAGCAGCACACGTATATTGACTACACCATGTCTATATCGACCATCTCCGTGCTGTATATCACTTGGGTCGTCGGGATCACCTTATCATCGCTATGCTTGGTACTGCAAGGAGTGCTCTCCGCGATCAGAGCCGACCTAAAGAAACCGGACCATAAGATCCTCATACAGCTGACAGTGGCGAGATTGGTACACACATTCCTTGAATTTGTGAATGTAACTAGAAACTATGATACATTTGACAATAAGATGTACATAGTGGATGCTCTATGGGGACTGCACCACTATATAGACGCCGTGGCGGTGTGCTGGATGATCGTGTACGCGAAGAATGTTTGCGACCAAGTGGTATCAAAAGTGTTGCATAAGTTGAACTTTGCGTTGCTGTCTCCACTAATTTGGTTCCTTCCGATACCAGTGGGGTTGTTGTATTTCGCCTGTCAACGTCTGAACCATATGATTATATACGATAAAGTTTTCTCAGGTATAAAAGTCGTCGTTTTAACAGTTACCGTTTTGTTTTACTGTGTGATCTTCTGCCAAATTATAACCAGAAGCAATTCTAATAGAAATTTCTCAAATATCATAAAAAAATGCGTTATATCATTCATATTAGTTTGTATAACGGATATAGAGGCTATTCTTAGAGCATACTTTACAGCGAGTAACACACTAATATATTATGTTTTCTTTGTGTTAAATTCATTTCAAGTGTTAGCGGTGACAGTAATATTTTTCATTCCTGCCGGGACCTCGTATGCGGTGTGACCACGACGCTGAGAAGGTACACTATAAGCACCTTATAGATTGTTTATTTTGTATTAACTTTAAAATAGTTTTATTATATTGAGAAATTTTACGCTTACGACTAGAATGAAGCAAATTAATAAAATTTTAACGTCTGTTTCGAAGTGATTTAACTTTAGTTACAGGAAATTAAAAAATCATTGTTTTTTCTTGTAACCTAATTTGTAGCCATATTTCCTTGTAGCGAAGTGGTTCACTTTATTTATTAATGATTTAACTATAGTTACAGGAATTGCAAAAATTATTGTTATTTTTTTTGTAACCTAATTTGTAACCATATTTCCTTGTAGCGACGTGGTTCACTTAATTTGTTGTATAACATTAATAAATTGTATACACAAAACGAACACTGGTTTTTATTTTCTTCAGGTAGGTAAAACCCGTATCTCTTACACCGCACTTCTACTAGGTAGGTACATATAGAATATTAGTTGATGTACGTAGGATGTAGGTGTTTCCAATAACATGTTGACATAGTTTAAAGAATTCAGTACTTCGTACATTCTGACAATTTGGCATGCAAACATTACTTACAAAAAACAATATAAATAAACATTTTTAAATCTATTGCGCTGACTTTGAACTATCCAAGTATTCAGCATTATTTCAGGAGATGAAAGTAAAGTAGTTACTGATGAATATGAACAAATTATACAATCTCTGGCTCCTAGAAATATCGAAGAAGAGAGCTACAGATAGGTATCAGTTAAGGCTTTTATTAGTTAGAAATATCCCAAAATACGCATCTATCAACATCATCAGCCTGTAAGTAGCAGTCCACTGCTAGACATATGCCTCTCCAATCCAATCGCACCTCATTTGACTCGATCCTCGGCAAACTTGATCGATCTACTACAGTCACCCTGTGAAGACTGTTACTCCACCTAGTCTGAGGGCTTCCTACCCTATGTTCACTCCACTGAAGAACATGTCTACCGCAGCAGTCACGGCTACTTGTATGGCCGAGCCATCGCCTCTTCAGCTCATTCTGAGGGCTATGTAAACAACTCTGGTTCTCTGTTGGATCACCTTATTACAGATTGATCTCTCAAAGAGACTCCCACACAGACCTTTGATCCTTTCTATGGAAAGGACGCTAAGCGATTTTGAATTTGTGATCAGTCGTGCGGTGAGTGTCTACGCTTCGGCTCCAGTCATAGAGGGCAGGCAGCACTCATTGAGGACCTGTAGGTACCTACCTACCCCGCACCCATAATTTACCCTTACGTCATCCCATTCTCTTGGAACGGCCTTTGTATCCATGTAACCAAAACCTTAATTTCATTTATTATCACAGTCATGTCGATCTTGACATGCTTACTTAAACACCATAACGTTGATCTAGTTGTTGAGTAGATCATTTTTTCAATCATTTGAAGCAATACAATCAGATGACAAGTGTGTTACATATACCTACAGGCTGCTGGATCGCCACTATTTTGTTATCAGTTTTCACAGTATTTTGCTCAAATATGCTGAATAAGGATAACTATACACAAATGGGATATCCCAATTAGTTGCTGCTTGTTGATTAGATTACAGTCAATAGCAAACATGAGGAAAACCACAATTCAATATAAAAAAGTTAGATCTATTTTGCGCATTAGAATTAGGTAGGTATGATTGAGTTAGGTACTAACCAGTTAGTTTGCAGACACACAAAATATTGTCAGATTCCATACATTTTCAAACGTTCTAATTTAGCAAAATACCTTGTGTCCTCAAATAAAACTACCAAACTGCGATTAAGCCACAATTTCTATTATTTTCACGCAGAGAAAGAAACCCTACTAGATATTACTTAAACGCCTATGGGTAAATAAACCTATAATTTCCAACCATTTTCCGTATCTAAGCGAGCGATGTAATATCCGCAATAGATCGGACACGGCACAAATTAGAGGAGTGCAGTGTGCGGCTGAGATGCGGATATATCCGCTATCGGCGCGTAATTGGCGAGAAATGTGATCGCCGCCGCCGCCGCCGGGCGCGCTCTGCTACCAGGTTACCGGCACACTGCACCTGTGCTACCTACTGCTGCGTGCTGTAGCTCGTGAAATATTATTTATATACTAGATCAAGTTGCTGTGATACAGGCGATTCTCGGTTACTGAGGTTGGTGTATAGTGAGGGACAGAAGTCCACAAACAATTAAGTTTTTTAAATATGTATTAAGAGCTAAATATTGCATTTCCTAAAGTAGTAACAGAAGTAAAAGAATATTAAATCTGAGATATAGGTAATAATGTTGATTAGATGGATGTGTAAAAGTAGCAGTGTTAATCTACTTTTGTCGCTGACAGCATGTTTATTTTTCTGCAATGCAATCAATTATGCACAGGTAGAAGGGTACGGAAGTTCATAGTTAACTCACTGTTATCTAATGTTAACATAGTTATACCTACACATTATGAGTAGTTACGCTTGCAGCTTATGTTCAAGTAGGTAGGTAACTATTTAAGAACGCGCTTCTTCAAGTCACTTGCTTATTATAATATAGACATTCTTAAACTATGCAAGTCACTAAGGACAGCAATAATTGCTAGATTTGATTGCACAACAATCACTATTATTGTATTTAAATAACGGGGTATTAATGATATAAGTATTGACCTATCAAACATTTCTTTCTTCTCCGAAATAGTACCAATAGTAGGTACCTAGTTATTAATTGTTTAACAATGATACAATACCTACTTACAAAAAACATTAACAAATGACGTAATAACAAAATATCCGACTGATAGCCTATTACGGTGGAACCGACTGACGCGACGCCCGTCGGCGCGCGGATCTCTCGCCCGCGGATATTGCGGTGAGCACAGAACAGAAAGTGGCGGTGAGCACGACCGACACGTGACGCGTGGTCATCCGAGTCGTGCATAATGACTGCGATACATTGACGGAACCAATTATTTGTGTAACGAAAAATGTCAGAAGGCATTTGTCAGATTTGGGCTGATTATTTAGATTAAAATTACATAAATATTACAGCTGAAGCGTGTATCCAGGTACGTATCTAAAAAAAAATCAATTAATAATTATATTCTATTCGAGAACGTAATGACGCAGGTAGGTACTACACCAATTCACTCACATAAATGGAATCTAATTCAATTAGATCGTTCGTCTGTCGTAGCTACGTAAATTAATAGTTTAATTTTCATCGCAGACTATCATCTATACTTACTTACCTGTGTATGGGTATAGTAGTACATTAAACAAACAAAACGGACGCAAAAAGACAAACCGTGCCAAGACAAAACCCAGTCCGCCATGCCACTAAGAAGGGCGGAGCTAATAATACAAACGCACGAAACCCGAACATAACAACGCCGTATAACTAACTACTTAAAATAAACCTTAAGTTCTAATGTTTAGGATTGAGATTTGAGTAGCCTCTGGTGCTAGTTACACCGTTCTGGCTCGTTTTACTTGCACAGAAGTGGCCAATCAGCGCGCGGTTACCATAGCTACGCGTAGTTGGCGCGAGTGGCTGATAGATGGCGCTAGGTTCGCTCTTACGTTATAATTAATGGATTGGACATTTTAGTTTTAAGATCGCACTCGACTTGTCTGTGTAAATTTGAATTTCCTAAAATTACATGATTGGTAATTGGTAATCAGTCTGAATTCTCTTTAACTTATTAGGGTTCCTATCATAAACAATTTTCCTGATTAGCAGCTATGGTACCTATCTTATATGTTGGTAGGTACGAAGATACGGGCTACCACTTTATTTTTTTACCTTTTTCCGTTTTTAGTGAGTGTACCAGTGCCGCAAATAGTAAAACTTTAGACACCCGTGAAGTGTCATTCAGATAATAATTCTACAGCGCGAATAAACTTTCAAATTAATATCTACTTCGTTGGCAATCCAAATCGGAATGATCTAACAACAAGAAATACAAAGAATTTGCAACTGTACATTTTAGGTATTAAAATAGGATATTAAAGTATCTTTACTACGAGACGTTTGATTGCATAATAATCCATTTATTGCAACGTCTCACAAACTACGCGCCCCAAAATTGGGGAAACCTAATCCCCAGTAAGCCATTATACCGAAAATTCAACTACCATCACTCATAACTTTACATTCCAACTGGAAAACATACTTTGAAACGTATGAAATAGATTTCATTTTGGTGTACGTCGTAAAATTTTCCTGCTTGAGAAAATTAAGTGGCAATAAACTCTACGCGGTCAGATTAGGGTTTATTTTAGTTTGCTATGAGGACTGTGAGTTTGGAAATGAAATTTTCATAAATGTGCGGTGGTCGCGGGGTGCGTGGCGGGGTACCCCGGGGGTGAGGGGGGCACGCGACGGGGGTAGTACTGTGGGGGTGGCCATATTTGTGTTTTCCCCGCAGCTTCCGAGTAGGGAAGGCGCGACACTTGAGCCCTTGTTGTGTGTTGCCGACGAACGGAAAAACTATTAATAATAATTATGACTAGCAATTACTGAAACGACTACCCAACGTTACGTTGTATGTAATATTTGTAGTTTTCCTAGAAATATTGCCTCAATTTGTAGGTATTCGTTTCTATAAAGACTAGATGAGAGAGCTTTCTCTGAGAGATATTTCTTGACGGCATGTGAAGCCAAGTCAGAGGCCGATAGGCGGCTTTAAAACTCTGACACCAGGTTAGTTACTAACTACACGAAAAGAAGAAGAAGACCGACCTGTGACTGAATGGTACTTATGTGTCTTTCTCCTACTTGTTACTTTGCAATTTAAACTAGAGATGACCCAGCGATTCTGCAGATCCAAATAAGGTACTTACAGAGATCCGTTATGTGACATTTTACAACCCTATCAACTGGAGAAATTTTATTTCATAACTAGGTAGCCAATGTTTACCTAAGTAGTAAGTACTTAGAACCTACGTGGGCTCAGACTCTAGTTTTTAAAGGCATTTTTGTTTATTATTCGTAGTACCTACTGGATATTTATTTACTTTTATTGCGTGGTATATGAAGACAATATATTTTTATCAATACGTTTTTTTGTTACGATGCTTAAGATCGAACAGAAAGCATTAAATCATTTCATTGATCGTGCACAAAAACTGTGCAATTCAATCGCCCGTGCAGTCTTTAATAGTTGTACAAAAAAAAACTTCCTTCCGCGAAATCTTTAAGCAATTGTTTGCACAAAATATCGTATTGCTCGGATCGGGTGTCGAACTCATGTCAACAGCGACTGATGCGAGCTGACGGCTACCTACTTCGCTATTGGGCAACAAATGCACACCGGGGACGCAAAAAATGCAGGATTACCAAATAGTATTGATGAGCAAATTAAGTATTTGATGTTGCTTTTGCATCATGAACTAGCCAATTTATTATATTTTACATTTTAAGTAGCGGGGGTATAAATCTACAGTGGCAGTTGCCGATGATATCGCTTAAAACATACCTAATTATTATTGACCTTCGGTATGTACTGATAACATTTGTAGTAGGTATATTGACGAAAATATTGCAGAAAGACGGCAATACAGAATGACATTGGTCAAAAATTTTCCGCTTCCAAGCTTTTGTAATGAAAAATAAAAATGTGGAATCGAAACATTAATTAGCACATAAGTTTACCATATTGAAAAAAAAATAGGAATGTCCTGAATTTCCACGTTAGTGTAGTTCCTACATCAATGTCGTAATTTTTGAAACTTCACATAACATCACTTAAAAACTAATGAATGACAATGGATGGTAATAATTTATTGAAACTGAAAAATTATAAGTATCTAACTCGCATTTCTTGTTAAAATTAATAAGCAAAAACTTATATCGTGTACACTGTAAACTTGCGAATTGTAAATAAGGGATTAATAAAAAAAATACGTTGACTACCTAGATTAAAATAAATTACGTATGAGAAAAAATGTAATTATTCGCAACCCAAAATTGTCCCAGTATTTAACCGCTGTTGCTTTGTCGTTCGGTTCGGATATTCGGATATCTAGCGGCAGCGCGGTGTCACGTTACACTTCGACATCAATCGATGGCAATTGACGTAATCACTCAGTAAAGGAGCATTTTTTGCGCCTTCCAGCCGCTGCGTGAGCGACTCTTTGTGGTAAAATTATTATTTTGGTACACCATTGTTGTTGGAGGGACGACTGTTTTGATCCCATTCTAATTGATGAAACGTTAAAACGAATTAAGTTTCTGATGCGATAATAATGTAATCGGTGTTGAGTGTTCTTAAGTGTAAGGAAATGTTTAAATTAATCAGAAAGTGCATACGCAGCATGTCAAGAATTGAAGAATACAATATTCGAGTTGTTTATGTATTAGCACATATTTAGGTAAATACGTAATATCGAATGTAGGTAACTAGTTTGGCCGTTTAGCATAAACATGGAAGCACCTGAAAACATTATCACTAAGTAAGTACAGATTATCACTAGCTTTACATTGGGGTACATCTATCAGATGCCTAAATCCTTTCAACTATTGCACACTCGAAAAAACACAGAATATTTCCTTGAAAGTGAAGCCCAACTCCTGTTTAATAAAGTTCTTCTCGTAAAAGAAGGCACCGTTAATCCCCAGCCGACCGCATCAAAACGCATCACCACACATACTGCCTGTTATGACTTACGGAGCCGAAACATGGACACTCACGTACGGCTGGTCCATAAATTCAAGGTCGCTCAGCGAGTTATGGAGCGAGCTATGCTTGAAGTCTCTCTGAGGGATCGAATCCGGAACGAGGTGATCCGGCAGAGAACCAAAGTTGTCGACATAGCTCACAGAAGCTGAAATGGCAGTGGGCCGGCCATATTAGCCGTAGAACCGATGACCGCTGGGGTAGACGTGTTGCGAACCGGCAAACGGAAGGTGGGACGCCCTCAGGCTAGGTGGAGCAACGATTTTCGCAAGGTGGCAGGTAGCTGCTGGATGAGAGTTGCCAAGAGTCGTTCTGAATGGCGTGCATTTGGAGAGGCCTATGTCCAGCAGTGGACTGCTATAGGCTGATGATGATGATGAGAAGGGCATGGACTGGTCAGCATACATGAGTCGTTAAGCTCCTTAGTTCTGACTTGAGCTTGTCCACTGAAATCTGAGTGGTTATTTCCTCAAAAAACCATCTCAGTCCTCATATGGTCTGACCAAGATTATGTCTGCACTTTAAAAGAGACTGCGACCTCTGAGTTTTGTTCCGGTCCTCTTACTCCGAGCAGTCGGTTAAGAAACGCCGACCTCATCTAGTATTTAAAATATGATTGACGTGTAAAAGTGTTCGTACAAACCTACGTACATAAATAAAATCATGTAACATTTATCAGCTCACCTGGATCCTGTCCTCGGGCAGGTCAGTCTTGAGCGAGAGCATCTCACGCGCGTACACGTCAGGGTAGTGCGCGTCCTTGAACGCCTTCTCCAGCTCGTCCAGCTGGTACGAGGTGAAGATCGTCCGGCTGTGGAAGAGAACACAACATGAGCTTACCAGGGTAACAGGAGAGGATGTGGGTACAATCATGTAGAAGCTAGCGCTTTATTTTTGATTGTGTAGGATTATGGAAAGCCAACATATCACAATAGTTATCAAAGAAGGCATTGTGAAAGGTTAGTTTGCAACTTTCTTCGGTTTCTTCTGAAATTTAACACAATTCCTAATCTTACATCTTATTTAATTACAGTGAATTTCATAACCAAAAAGCACCTTTTTCAGCTTTTTGGTTATGAACTGTTTAGAACCCCACCGCAGATATGGGATTGTTCAAACAAAATATCCTAAACTACAGAGAGTTTCGTAAGCGTTAGAACCTACATATAGATGGAAACCCGCTAGTCAGAATATTATAATTATAGTTGTAATCAAAACTTTACTTTAGCTTTACTAGAGAAAACGTATGGTGGTGGTGTGGTTAGGTACTGTTAAATTAACGTGCAGATTAGTACATTGTTCACCGAGGAGAGAAAGTGACCGATGACTAGCGGGCTGTAGAGGTGGGAATCGCACTTTCTTCCGATACATAGTGCTTTATACTACGAGTATAAGTGCGAGGAAAATGAAAGACACGTCATCAAATGTCCATCTAACACTACTAGACGGCATTTCGAGTAGATCGTAAACACAAATTGAAAATTCAAATAAATAAAATAAAAGAAAGCTGTCCGCGCATGCGCGATTTTCATTTATGAATTCTTGTTTTTCTTTTTCTTTGTTGTTGCCAGAGTAAAAGTTATTTTAAACATTAATATACAAGCGACAACCGGATGCATTGTATATTATGTGTTTATTTTAAACATTAATATACAAGCGACAACCGGATGCATTGTATATTATGTGTTTATTTTAAACATTAATATACAAGCGACAACCGGATGCATTGTATATTATGTGTTTATTTTAAACATTAATATACAAGCGACAACCGGATGCATTGTATATTATGTGTTTATTTTAAACATTAATATACAAGCGACAACCGGATGCATTGTATATTATGTGTTTATTTTAAACATTAATATACAAGCGACAACCGGATGCATTGTATATTATGTGTTTATTTTAAACATTAATATACAAGCGACAACCGGATGCATTGTATATTATGTGTTTATTAACGTAGGATACGATAGTAGCAAAGACAGTTCGATGGAGAGTGAATATAGTAACATGGATGAATCTGATTAAAAAATCTTAGAAAAATATGTTTTATTAAAACTTCTTCATAAACGACGATAAAAAATTATATACGAGTCGCACTTGAGTATAATTTTATCGATAATTTGTAATGTGTTTAACACTATTTTAAGATGACAATTAAACGTCATCATTTATCATAGTTAAAAACACACTTTCGAAAACAATATTAAGAATTTAAACTTTAATATAATTACGAAATATTTTTTCTGAACTCTGAGTTGTCGCAATTTCTTATCTAATGTGTTCTTCTTTTATTTGTTTTTTTTTTAACAATGCAGAGGGAGCCCATTTTTTATCGTGAAAATATGATTACCTCATCCTACATGCAATTTCCATATTATTTTGTGCTGTAATTAGGAAATGAGACGAAAAATAGTTTTGAAATCGATCCTCCTTCGGTTTTTTTATATTAAGAAGAAAATTACAATTTGCCGTGTTTTGAACCTTTAATTTCCCTTAAACAAGGCCGAATGATCTATTACATATATTTGTTTCAGGACTTAAAAACACTAATTTGACTATTTAAAATTGTTTCTAAAACAGGCAAATTCTGATAACCCCTCATTAGCTCCTGAGTTAAGACTAGAATCTTAGGTGCAGCGAGGGATTCAAGTTCGCCCAAAACGAAGACACCTTTATCTCCGAAGAGATCTACTTTTCGCACCTACTAATGTTACTCGAATTGGTGGAATTGGTGGTTTTTATTACCTTGCAGGTAATAAAAACCAATTCGAGTAACATTAGTAGTTTATGAAACTGTTAATTAACCGGGGAATACCTAGTTATGTGCAGTTTTATACACTACTATAAGTAGTTCATCCATATAAGTCTCGATCCTGTGGGAATATTGGGATAAAAAGCATCCCATGTGTGTCCCAATCCAGGTCATGATTTACCCACGGACCAAATTCCATCCAAATCCGTTCAGCCGTTATAGCGTGTAGCGTAACAAACAAACTCACTTTCGCATTTATAATATTAGGTTAGGATTTTATTTAAACTCATGTAATTTCATGAAAAACACAATAATACGACTATAAAAAATAATACTTATCGTAAATATAACGCTCAAATCGCATATTCTAACAAAGGGGTACGCACCACAGCAACCGATCAGCTGTTGCAATGAGATACCTTCATTACCACCGCAGATGATTTAGAAATAGTGGTTAGGAAAGTCTAAATACACGGTGATTTTTAATTCACTGTTAAACTTTGAGGAGGTAATCGTACTCAAGATTATAAAAAAAATCACTTGGGGTCCAACTACGAAATTGCAAAAAAAACATGATTCATTTCGATATTTCAAAGTTGGTCTCATAGTGAAAGTTACACATAATCATGAGTACTTTCACGCTCTGAAAAGTGAATTAAAAATCACCGAGTATACACACTATTCAATAATTTTGGACTTGGCCATACAGAAAACAATTATTGCTTTTTATGTTGTAATAATTTTAGTATGATATATTTATTTAGTATATAGATATATTAATTAGAGGAGCTCGTGGCTAAGTAACAACAGCCGCACTGGTCGATCCATCAGGTTAAGCTACGCTTGCCGGGGTTGGTCAGTGGATGGGTGACCATCTTTACATACCGAGAATCCTCCGTGCCTCGGAAAGCACGTTAAGCCGTTGGTCCCGGCTGTCATTCGTGGATCTTTGACAGTCGTTACGAGTCGTCAGAAGCCCGAAAGTCTGACACCTGTCTTACCAAGGGGTATCGTATTACCCAGTTACTGGGTTGTGGAGGTCAGATAGGAAGTCGCTCCATGTAAAATACTGGTATTCAGCTGCATCCGGTTAGACTGGAAGCTGACCCCAACATAGTTGGGAAAAGGCTAGGCAGATTGATTGACGTTATTTTTACAATAATATCTCTATTAAGTTCCGAAATTTAAGTTGGTTTTAGTTGTCGTTGACGAACAACAAGTAGTAACGACAAGTAAAACCTATGAAGTCAAAGTCAAGACCTGTCAAGTCTTTGATCTAGCTTTTGGTAAGTAGGTTCATTTATAGAAAAAAAGTATATTTTCTTTGTAAATGTTCCATAGGATTTTCTCAGTTCCGTTCATAATAATATTCAGTACAACACGAGTATTAATACCCCCTAAAGCAAGTCATATCAGCCTAGGGCCGATATGACTTGCTGGTTATATAATTTATTATGGCTTATTATTTTCCGAGTGACTAATAACTTAAAAGTCGACTAAATGTTTGCAACAAATAAAATAACTTGCCAGCGATTAAATATTTTCGCGACTATTATATTATGTAAGGTTCAAAATTAAAGGTGTTATAAAAACTAAAAACTAGCAGCTGCGTTTAGGTAGCAAATAAACTATACCAGTCAAATAAAATATTAGGCGAGGAGCTATAAATAATGACTTGGCGACTAATAATGTTAGTAGGGTGGCAAAGATAATATATTACCAGTCTAGTTAGAGTAGGTTATAATTTTTTTTTAATGGTTAGGTTAGGTTAGGTTAAAACTGTGACTTCCTACGCCAGAAACGACTAGATTATATAGAAAATCTAAACCTGCCCTAATAATACAATAATAATATATTATTTATGAATGCCCATTTTCTATTTTATTTTCGCCATTAAGTTTCCGCTTAGATATTAATTCTGTTCCCAAAAGAAAAACTTGATGCTAGTTTAAATTAAAACGGAGCTTATTACTGATATATCAATATGCTACCTATTACTTATTACGATACTCCTTATTAGCTGCCAACCCATTATATATGGTACCCACTCTATTTTTTTTTTAAACCTATATTCATTTTACTTAGTTGCCGCATTAAATACATGCCATTTATTATTAGGGAGCAGGTGGTGTGAAAAAGTTTATTTGCATGCAGAATATTTAGAAACTATAAAAATATATCTAAATTGTTTACATTCCAAAAGTATGATGAAAATGTAAACAAATGAATCAGAAATCGTACGTACGAGTATATTGCCATGCAAATTTGAAGTGCCAATAATTGAGTGCTTTGATTTGATTATTGGAATACTTAAAACCGATTGTCTAATTTGATATCACCTTAAGGATATTTTTCATTTGACAATTAAGTTTAATTTCATAACTTCAAGTTTCGCCGATGACTTTTCAACCACAATTTATTGGAAAAAGTGGTGAGGTATAAACTTGAAACCTTCTTAATACAGATGAATGTGTTACTAATTCCTGTTAGTGAGCGATTGTGTAAGAATTTAAGCCGAACAGGGTTGCTTTACAATTTCATCAGACACATTTTGAACAGACATTACGACACATCGAATAAAATATACATGTAATAAAATCGTAGCGAAGGTTAAAATTGCGAACTTAATACTTAGAAAAAAATAATTTGCTACGAGGTCTGGGAACCATTTTATGCCAAAACAAGAGTTTTTAAAATTTTTGTCTGTTTGTCTGAATGTACGAGTATGTTCCAGCATCGCGCAAATACTACAACATAGGTTCTGTTCAAATGTTGCATAGATATTCCCCATAAGTCTAATCAGTCTGTAGGCTATACATTATCACGCCATTTGTGATGCGGGATGAGCAACATTATATTATGTTCGTATTCTTCTAATAGTTTGCCGCAAATTGTAAAAAGACGAGCCAAAAGGTTAGAATATTGGAGATAGTCACAGACTTAACATTTTAAATGATTATAACGCTTCCTTAACTTTGCTTATGCATTCACAGATTTTAAAAAAAAATTACAGTCATGAAGAAAATGGACAATATGCACACACTCAAAACTTTTATTGATGCCAATCGATCCTGTTTCCTATAGGAAAACTTTATCGGACCAACTGAGGTTTGAGTACTAGAAAAGAGATCGTAAAAAACTTCGCTGGACTGGGCGGAATAGGGAACGAATATAGCAGATACAGATTTAACCTTCAAAATGATTATCATACCCATAAGGAGCTAAGCAATCAATCATTAAATATATAACGGTAATTTTAAAATAAAATTAGATATACGTAAGTATATACGGGAATTTTAAAATAGCCTAGCGGTTCGGAGACTGCTTCGCAAACCTAAGTTCAATTCCCAACTATCGATATATTTTGTGCTTCTTTTTTACATTTTGTTATTCTAATAAGTAATAGTTCGTAGACCGTATTTACAACGAAAATAATAAGTTTGGGTCTCTTCTGTCATCTATGGCTATGAAAAAAAAAAAAAAATGGTTAGGTGTCTGTTATTGAGGAATTCCGTGTGTTTAAAATCTACGTTATACTATAGTTTTTGTGAACAGCCCCAGAAGAATGCAACAGTCAGTATATCAGTGTTGTGCCATTAGAGAGTATATTATGCAGAAACGCAGGCGTTCATTAATTCACTAAAAACTAAAAACTTCGCAGGCAATGGTAAATTGCTACTGAAGGCTGCGAGTGTCGACCTCAGGACGAGCTGCTTCTGCAAAGGACGTTTGCTTGCTCCCGCGTCACCAGTCCTGACTGTCCTTATATTATGGCTGCTGTGACGAAAACTACAAACGTAGTATACTGGGAAGTTTTATAAAAATGTGCCTCTTATTTAGTATATACTGGTGTCTTACGACTTCCATGGGAACGAAGTCGAGGGCAGAAGCCAGTATCTTATGAAAATAAATGATAAAAGAAACAACATGACCACTGCAATGCAAGTTATACAAAGCACCTAAAGTGTTATTTACCTATGTCTACGTTTTTTCTTCTTTTTCTTGCCGTTGTAGCCGGTAAGCCCGTCGACTGTGAAATCTTTCGCCGCCTCCAACGACGATACCCCTGCCGAAAGAAAAATTATCGTTAACACTAGTCCATTTCAGTCGCCCACTCACCCGCAAACTTGCGGATAATCGGCGCTGTATCCGCGCTGTCCGCGCAAATCGTCGCCCGCTCCGAAATCCACTTAACAAGTAGTGTGACAACATAACACAACACTCGCTCGGGGATTTGTCACATAATTACCGAATGTGATTGCCAAATGAATTAGTAAACAGGCGCGCGGTGGCGGGTTAATAGAATAGATCGAGCGCATCCCTCGGGACGGAAGGTCCCGGACAGGGGTGGCGGTAGGGGGGAGGGAGCGGCCCTAGGGACCACGGGTAATTGAATTTGGCGCCAATGAATACGACAATGAATTATTAAATTTAGAGCGGTTCCCTCACGGACCTGCCGAGAAACTGCTTAACGTTGCAATCCTGTTGCACAGTATATATTACTCCCTGACACCTACAGCTTTGTGCATATTTCATGAAGAACCAGCAATGTATAGTAACAGGTATTTGCTGTCTCCGATTGTTATTTGTTTGCGATGGTGCGTGACGGATCGCGAATGGTATGTTTTGTAAAGGGTGTGAGTTTATCAGACACGTTATGAGGTCAATAAATGTGTTAATTTTATTAATGTTTCGTAAGTAATCATTTATTATTGCAACTGGACAGCGAGATAATCGATGTACGAGTATAAAGAAGCTGTTCTAAACAGGTGCATTATCTATCACAATAATTTTGTCTTAACTGAATTTGTAGATTGGAATTTAAAGTTTAAGTCATATGAGTGCTATTTTTCCGACGAAACGATACCCATGAAATACGTTTTTCTTCGATATGAAGTTATACGGTAACCAGATGTCACCGAAACATAGTAGGTAAGTACCTAAGTCCCAATCTAATGAGGCAAAGATAAAACAACAACTTAGACATTTAAGAAACCTGTCCTTTTTGCAGTCTTTTCCACAAACACTATTCTTATAAAGCGGACAACGGTAGCATGTGTCCAATATAACCCTCACCCGGTGTCCAGGCGTGTCCGATGTGTTGGCGCAATCGATTGGTCACACTAGCGTCCTGCTCCGTGCCACCCGCCACTACTACCGCTTGCACGATATAAAAACATGCAAAAGACCCACTGCACTGTAGTAACATTAATATAAACATAACATGACGCTTTTATCCCCAGACGGGTTAAGCAGAGGTGTATAGTACACTCAACATTTCGCAAGTAATTTTTACGACCTATGGACGCGATGATTTGCTATCAACCAGGCACGAATCCTTGCAGACTCTACTGAGACTTTCCTCTTAGATACTTAAACAAAATAGGTAATAGTATGTCTGACCAAGGTATCAAACCCAGGTCCCAATGCTGGACAACGCAGTGGACTTTTATGGCCTTCTGATGATGATAAATTAATAACAACTGTTTCAAAAGTATCAGATGAAAATGTAAACAAATGTATCAGAAAATTTGTAGTGCCGCTTATAAATTGAGCGTCTTGATTTGGATACTTAAACTCGAAATTCTAATTTAAAATCATCTTAAAGGTCATTTTCATTAGACAATAATAATTCGGGTTAATTTTATTATCTCCCTTTTTGTCGATAATTTTTCAAATACAATTTAATTATGTTATTCAAACAATATTTGTTGTAAAAAGAGGAAAAATATTAGGTTGAAACCTTCTAAATACAGATGACTGTTTAACTGATTTCCTTTAGTGAGCGTTTGTGTAAGAATTTAACCTGAACAGGGGTTGTTTACACTTTCAACAGATACTTTTGGAACATACTATAGTCATTATGTTCAAAGTATTCGGGGATTGGCCACAATTTATCTATATTTTTGTTGTATTCTTGACAACTAGGTAGTGCTTAAGTTTTTAAACTGGACAAGGGTTTTGTTATTGCATAGTGGCTAATATTTTATTGCACTGAGTAGTAAATAGTAAATAATACACATTTTAAGACGCTATTAACTCTTGGCACTCAAAGGTCAGGTCTGACTTACCAGAAGATCAAGTTATACCTATGTGCATTAGTTACTTCGACCGCGTGGATATCAGAAAATATCCCACGGAAACGTACTACCTGTAAACTACTAAGTAAAAGTACTACTACTAAGTTAAAGTACCCTATGTGTTAATTCAGGTTATAAACTAGCTTATGTCCTTTTCAGGGTCATGGTCTACCCATGTACCAAATTTCATCCAAATCCATTAAGCCGTTTTAGCGTGAAAGCGTAACAAACAACCACGCATTTATAATATTAGTTAGGATAGTTAGGACAACGTATGCCAAATTTCAGCCATCCGCGATTGGTTTATGCGGCGCACGCCAGTAAAGCTCAAATCGGCATGATTTTTCCAGCAATCATCGTTATATGTCAGGCAATTTATATAAAACTATAATAAATTATACTGCTAAGAATTCCTCATGAATCACTCCGTCCATTGGTGAAAACCGTATGAAAATCTGTTTGTTAGGTTTTGAGTTTATCGCGTTCTGACAGACAGACAGACGCGGCGGGGGGACTTTGTTTTATAATAAGTATTAAAGTGATTTATGCATATTTGGTAGAAGAACATCTATCTATGGGAATAGTTATGGTGGTTATTATGTCATGATGGTAAAGCGTTGCCTGGGTCATCCGAAAATAATAGAGTAGTCAAATCGAATGTTGTAGGAGGACATTCAATGGTAAGAGTTGTTTGATTGTAATGGTCATTCGTCATTCTTAATCGAGCGATAGTCGCACAACTGTGCGCAATCAATAAATGAATAAAATGAGACCTAACAGCAGATTCTTGGATCTGTAAGTCAATTGACTTTCAAACGAACCTACCGAAAAAAAAAAAGGTATTTTCTAATATAGTTTCAACCCCGCTGCTCTTGACAATTTTATTTAATAATGCCAATCAAACAAATAAAATTATATAATATAATATTTGTCCAATTCTTTTGTCTAAAATTTTATCGGTTTGGTCTTTAGCACCGACATATTTGTGATTTTATATCCGAAAACGTTTTAACATTAAATGAAAATTATTAAGTACTTACTAATACTCAATACTCAATATCTTTATTGCTTTACCATAATGTAACTTAGATGGTAACTATATATTTAGATCATTATGGACCCTGTAGGGCACAGCAAAAGGGTAGGAGAGAGGAATTTTATTGCTCTCACAAAATATCTTATTTTAAATACTTTCTTTTAACTAATTTCTTTCATTTTCTTTAAATGTTTTATAAGAATTTCAAAATCGGTATTTTGCTGGATTCACTGTTATTCTCTACGTTTTATCAACCGCCTTGCCGATACAGCAGTTGCTACGAGATTTAATTTAATCCTAAAACATACAATACCTATAGCGTATAGTCGGCGTTACAATGATAGGACAACTTCGGTAAGCTGCTCAGTGGTGTCAAAGTAAGTGAACGCAGTATCGTGAGGAGGTAATCACTTAAACTGTGGCGCAATACGCTCGGCTGTCCCTCGGGAGAGATCGGGGGTCTTCGGCAGTGACTGGAGTAGGGACGGACCTCTGAAATGTGCGTTTTATGATACTGCACTTATCTTACCTTGGATGAAGGAGCCATATTGTCTAGTGGATAGGTTGAGGTCAGACAAGAAAAAGTTGTTCGGAAAATAAGCTCCGCAGTCAACCGAACTACCTTAACGGGGGTAGCAAAGTTGAGTAATAACTGAAAAGACGTTGAAAATGTCACGGTATTTGAGTTTGACTACATTATGTAGCTTTGCTCACATTTGGACATTTGGACACGCAAATCAGTTAAATCAGTTCTTACATACAATAACTGATTCACAAAATGAACTATTTAAGAAAGATTCACATAATTGTAAAATTATTATATAGTGGATAGAATTTATATGAATTGTCTGTCATGTAACTTAACCGCACATGGGTTTATTTTCAAATTACCAAACAGATTAATAAAATTACCGATCTTTAATTTCCCAGTCACGTGCCTAAAAGTAAAAGTACACTATGAGCCGACCACCGATACCATCCACCATTAATTACGACCACCGACCGAAGCACGTGTACACCTCCCACTCACGAAGCACGTGTACACCTCCCACCACTAACCAGAACAAAACTGTATCATTATAAAAATACGATCATTACGACACGACGCCAACGAACCAATAATGTATGCGTTAACACGAATTGTAGGCACAACTCATTATAAACCTACAGCTTTTAGGCATAAAGTTCATTTTGTGTTGTGAAGGAGTATAATTCATAGCGCGCAACCCTCCCCTCAGCGCGGGGCGAGGGGGAGCACGAGTGTTGCTGAAGGAAAGCTACTTGTTGTGAAGAACACTGCCACTTTTGCCGGCGGCATTGTGCTCCAAATGAAAATGTGTTATGGAAAAAATTATGTTGTATGTAAATACTTAGCTAGGTTTGTGTTTATGTTTTTTATGGCAGTGGTGTGACTAAATGGAACGATGGGTGTTTATTTTTGCTATGGTTTGCCTTTAGATACTAAGGAAAGTCAAAATTAATTTCTATCGTCGATAAAGGGTGGCTACGGCTTTCGTAGACCCTCTACGGCTATGTCTACGGCGTGGCGTATACAATGAAACTGTCAATTTGCCCGGTAGTTTGTTTGTGTTGTAGGCAAATACTAATTTTTGGAACATAATTGAATAACGTGTATCAAATGGATTGTACCTACATGCTATGAACAATAGAATTTACTAGGCGAAACGATTGAAACATTGCATAGGTAGTAATTTTTCTTTTTAATTTGTTTATTACTGTGTAATTTGATTACATTTTGCATCGTGTGTAATAATTATTGTCATAAATAATATCTAACACAAGAAGTATTATATTTTAATTACAAAAGAACGAAAGTTTGCGTTCAGGTATGCAGATAAAATTGCTGCAGTGTTATTAAAATTAATTGAAGCCACTGTGTACTAATATGTAGTTAAGATCACCGCGAGAACTAGTGCATAATATGATAGAATATATCGCCGATTTCATAATAACGAACACTTTTCAGAACAGCAATAATATTAGTGTTTAGAACTATGAGTGAGTTACAAGTTGTTTTTTAAAAATCTCGTAGGGATCGAAATAAAATTAACATTTAATTAAATGATCGAATGCTAGGGTTCCTATTTACGAAACGAGCCTGTTTTGTAAATTAACTAAATAGACGAAGCCTTTTAACAAAGTATTCGCAGCCTGAATGGTACAGTTGTAGTAAAATTACTGGGGCTTTTGGTTATAGATCAGATTCTTGTTCTTCAGTTTCCACTGATAATTAGTAGACTCAAGACTGTGAACAACTACCGGCGGTTTAGAATGACAAAAATGTAAATTCATGACTGAAAGCATTGCTGTACATATTTCAAATGTAATATATCGGCATCGCGTCAACAGTGCGAACGTTTATTCCTCATATTGGGCCAATTGCGAGAGTCGCGACTCGCGCACAAATTGGCAATCGTCGCGCGGCCAATTTGTCGAGATCAGCTGACGATTAGATTTATTCGTCGTTCAACCTCGCAGGTTATCACTAAAAAGATATAAAAATAAGGTAAACTACTAACAGACCCCAAAACAAGCACTCGTCATTGAACGAAGACAAGAACAATCTATTTCGATTTGTTCGAGTTGAACGAAACCTAAAATCCTATAGTAAATATCGATGCCAACATCATCATTACCAGCCTGTCGAAATCTATCAATGAATCTAGATTTCTGGGAAGACCACCGTTGGACAACTGGTTTGGGCAAGTGGATAGCTGCACATCTCTAAGTTAATTATTATTATTATTATTATTATTTATTTATTTTCAATCAACTTTGGATCATACAATTATACTAAATTAAAAATTATTATAAATTATGAAATTAAAAATGCACTACAACGCGACATTACTTCACAAGTGTGTCATGTGACCCGAGCTGAAGCTCTAATATCTACACTGTCATGGCACACTTTGACAAATCTGACTATAGTACCATTCCATTTCTTCCCGTGGGTGTCGTAAAAGGCGACTAAAGTCCGGTCGCGAAGCAGAAAGAATTTCGTACAATGACCCCTCATTACTTACCTCTATCGCTCGCGCACAAATGTATTGCTGTCGCGTTCGCGCATTAGAAGGAATATTACGACTTTGATGTGTTCCTGTTACAGTTGACATTTTAACATATTCGAGGCACAGTGATCTGTGTTTGGGTCAGTAGTGAACCTTTTGTACTTCTATTGTTATTTTGTCATATGCGTGCGTGAACGTGCCGCATGCACGCGCGACGTGACGCGATGACGCGTCTGGGACGTCAGCACTCGTGGATATTTGCAAACGAAAACTCTCGTTTATTGCCTGTATTTTGCCTACGTTGTTTTGTAAAGGAGCGCTATGTTAGTGATGCCCCTCGTTTTGTTATTCGGAGACTTTCACATCTAAATTTTCTTTTGCAAGAAGAACTATTTCGTGTTTTCTTTTGTATAAACAGATTCTTGTATTGGACTAGTGTGATTGGTACTGCAGTTGGCATTGTGTAGAACATAATTATATTAATTGCATACTACAATTTCTTTAAGTTTGTACATGCCTCTGGACTCTACCAAACTACAACAAATACTTATAACTACTCTCTCAGCTTGCTACAATGTTTTAAATCTAACGTCACATAAGATGCCCATGTCAAGCAGTAGACCGCAAGACGTTGTCTATCAATAAACTAGCCAAAACAGATACAAGTTAACCGAGAGGCCTGTAGCCCTAACTATTCTCAAAACGATGTCTTTATTTACACCAATAAATATAGTATTTACTCACCGTTCTCAACAGAAACAGGAAGAACCAAACAAAAAATAAAATCCCCGAGGATCTAATTTAAGCCAGAAGCGGATCCTCGAGTCGCTATCTCATTCAAATAAAAAGCTTAACAAGAATGCTTGCAGGTAAAACGCTTAGCGTAACGCGATAAGACGTGATGCAATTAGGGCGCGTACGAATTGCCAATTTGTCGTGACAAGCCAATTGACGCGCGTTCCGCCGCTTATTTGATTCAACGAGTGTCGTGCGGGCGAGATACCGCCACATGTGTTGCTAGTATGCTTCTAGCTGGTTACCGTATTTGGTATGTCTAGAAGTGTATTTGAATAATTTTGGCTGAAATTGTACACAATTTTACACTGATTATTTAGCAGAAATTATAGGATTCTCCAGCTGCATCTATCATGGGAAAATACTGCAAGTACACATACCAAAACTTTTAATGCATTAATAGTTTGTTATGTTCAGCAATTGAGTTATAAACATAAAGCAAATAATTCATAAATTACCTGAATAAAACTGTCGGACCGCTACGAATTACATGAAACAATTAAAAAATAATAATTAAAAACAGAAGATTAGGGGAAATAATAAACATAGAAAGATAGGTTAACATAGAAAGCACCCCATAGACAAGCATACACGTCAAAGGTCATTTCACACACGGAAGAGACACAACACAGAATAACAATAGAGCAAGACTAAAGATTCGAATCCATAACTGGTTTATGATGTGTTCCTACAACCTTGAGATTGAAAGCTAAGCTTCGGATCACGAACAGATCTCATCAAAATCCTCGTAGGACGACGATATTCCTTTACAGCCCACTAAACCTTATCTAACACACAATGCGCGACCACCAAATCTCGCGAATGTTTAATAAAAGTGCGTGCACAGCTATCGCATTACGCCTCGTTCCCACCGCAGGTGTTAACAAAAATAGAGCAAGTTCACAAAGCACTGGTCCACACAATGCGCAACGAGCCAAGCGAACCACAGATATTATGATCTCGACGCTTTTCTTTTTCTTATTTTTACCGTTTTGGTCAACCAGTTCTGTTTGCTTGTTTTATGGCTTGTTTTTAATGATGTATGTAGTCTTGGTTGGTAGCTTAAATTGAGTACATTTTTAGATTTCCAGAGCTGTCTGCAAGCGGCAACGTAATAAATTGGCTTATGATATCCGCCCGGGACGAACAGCACAGCTGCTATGCAAGGATGTGAATATTGGACGCTTTAGGAAAAGTAGTCTATCATTTTGATGTCTACATAATTGGAACATTAGTATTAGATTCCCAGCTCATGAAGTGACACATTGAAAAAAATAGGCAGTCATGGGGTCCGCCCACAGAAGTGAACACTTAACTGGTAAGTATTAGTGTCATCTATATTCTATAGTAAAGCACTACGGCGCGTCGTCGTTGGGGTGACGCCAATTCATAAGTTTATCCCCAAAAATCGCTCAATGTGCATAAAGAAGTTTTCACTTCAAAAATAAGAAACAAAATTAAAACCAAAACTGAAAGTGAAACATTTAATTAGACTAAAGTTTTCTGAGAAATCAGAATCGGCAACAAAAACAAACTGTTGATAAAAACAATGTAGAGAGAGTATCAGCCAATTGTCAAAACAGGTTAGTTGTGAGAAGTAACTGACCTAAACGTTAGCCATGCTCGATCATACAACGCAGAGACTTCCAAACTTGAGATAACATTGAAGCATGCTCGTAGAAGTGCCGAGTAATTAACTAACAAAGTTGGCAAGTTTGGACCTGCAGTCGAAACCAGCGGCGGCTAGCGGCGGCAGGTGGCGGCAAGCGGGCGGCAAGCGGGTGGTGAGCGGGCGGTGAGCGGGCGGTGAGCGAGCAGTGAGCGGGCGGTGAGCGGGCGGTAATGAGCAGGCACTCAGCCCAGGACAGTAGCCATTATAATTGCTAATGGGCCGCTCTTCACTTTGATATTTCGGAGGACGTCCACAAAATTTATTTCCAACCTTAACCATCCATATCACTAGCCAGTAAAGTTGATAGTCCCGTGGCACGGGTGCGTTTGGCAAAGTAAGTCATTATGCGATCAGTGGCCTTTAAGGGGGGTGGGGGTAGGATCTAATCGTTAAATATTATTGTTGCCTTTATAGGAAATGGATTCGGAGCGAGCATGTTGTTGTGTACCTATAAGTTTTAGCGTTAGGTTTTATGTATTTACTTTTTTTTATCGTTGGAGGCTATTTGGCACAGTTTTGGAATGTTACTGTGAATCAATCTGAATGACAGTTTTTATTGTTACGATATTTTTCGAGATAGGTTTCTTATTTTCTTTCCTCTTTTCGGTTAAGTAACGGGTAATTTTCAAATAATACACATTTTAGGGGAATGCTTTATTACAAAGCTCTTTTGCATTGACTATGAAAGTTGATATGAAATGTTGACTGACTAAGTTAACCCTCAAACTGAACTGCCAGTGAACAGTAGCTTAACCGTGACCGCAACTCATATGAAATGGATGATATCAGCCGCATCGGCGACCGCAGAGGACGCATAGCCTACTGGCCACACAACCGGCTATGAAAAGAGGCCAATAACCAAGTGACAGTTACAGTGTCCGGCCAGGCCACGCCTACCCCCCTCCACACAATGAAGGGGGGAGAGGGGGGAGTCGTAAGTCGGTCATATTAGCCTTTAGTTTGTAACTTTAGGTAATTTATGGTTTGCAATGGGGGGTGTTATGGAGAATTCGTTTGTTTTGGGCTAGGTGACTAAGACATTGGTTTGCCACCATGACTCATGCCATATTTCTGCAGTCAGGTTGAGCTCGTTGGAACTGTAACATTTATTCATCTTTATCTTGATAGCCAATTTCAATTCCATGTAAATGAATATGGACCTCGACTATGTATGAAACTACCTAGGCACGGTAGAGAGACAGCCAAGTTCTAACAAGCACACACCTTTTGTTAATAATGGGTAGGCCTACTGAGGTTTTTGCAAAAATTGCCACAAGAACAACCTTAGCCGTGCTCACCCTCCGAACAATAAACATGTAACACTTAACGAAAAACCTTCTTATAAGAACGAAAAAGCCGGAGTGGGCATTAAAATGGTGTAATTGAGCGGGTGTGTGCGATGAATCGGGTGGCCGCGGCTTTTTAAATTATTCCTCTCGGGTGCGCCGAGCCCGCTATGTAATTGTATCGGCTTGTTGACACCCCTGTAGTACCTACACCTTTATGTATTTGGATACATAGGTAGGTACATACATGAATACTAAGATTCTGTCTCAGGATTTTCAATTGAGATGGTTCATAGAGGGATTGTATCATTGTGACATTTGTGTAGTTATGAATGTTCAAATCCAATACGTTAATCCGAGGTAGCACTGGTAACTGACTAGCCAGGCTTTGGTTATAGATTTGTTAGATTCGCCGGCAGAACAGGTATGCTTGATGAAATCCAATTTGTGTATATATTTATGTACCTAACTAAGTACCTATCGGTATTTCATTTTAACTTTACCTTTGCTGTCCAAAAGATTTAAGATTCTGAATATTTCGTGACAAAGTTAGTGAGCGTACTTTCTTGAATAGACCTATATTTTTTTTAGATAATCTAACACTATAAAATAAATAAAATTATTATTATTTATAAAATCGATGCAATGCAAAAAAAAAACAACGTTCCCTTTCCTTGACACAAAACTATTTACTTAACAAATTGGACCGTGTACCGACTGCTCGAAGATATCCTTACATCATTAACAGGGGTGGCACAACAATATCGTTTTCAAAAAATTGCGGAAAGTGCCAAATAACGAGCCTCGGGGGATGCTGCCCAAATCATGCCACCGCCATCCGTCAGCCCCTCTTAGCGCGTTACATTTCACTTGTTAAGCGACAAATTATTTGTATTAACGCCTAATGTATTTATGTTACAATTTTTAGGTTAGGAGGCGAGAACTTGGCTGCTTATTTTACCTTTTAAGATTGAGTCATTATTTTTAGCGGAGTCTATGCGGGGCCAGTGAAATTAAATTCCAAATATAATAATTTTTTCTTGGTTTATTTTTGGAAAGGATTTTGTCACCCTTGTTAAAGAAATACCTGTGCAGGGTATTAAAATTCAAGAAGAATAAAACTAACCAGCAATGATTTTTAGGATTTTGATAGTGTATTTCGTGTATAGCCAATATACTCTAGGACTAGTTGTGGCACACAGCAGGCGTTTAGATTTTGTAGGACCTCAAATTTTTTACATTAAATTGGCATTATGACACTTTTGTATATCATAAGCATAACTTATAGACTTTTCTATATCATACGCATACTAGACTGAAAGCTTTGGGGAAATATAAATGACAACTACGTTAATGTTAAGTCACTCAACTCGTATTAGATAACATCACGCCTTGTTGCTGCGAAGGGTTGGGCAGAGGTGTGTAGCTACCAATAGTACACCCAAAATTCGCCAGTTACATAACATGTTTGAAGTCTATTACATGGGTAATAGGGGGTGAGTCTATTGCCATCAAACGGACGCAAATCCAAACTCCGGGCTGTTACTGAAAAATTCTAGATGGAAAAACCCAATAACACTTTACCCGACCAGGGAATCGAAACCACGCTGCCACGTGCCGAGCAGCAGTAGCGCTCGCGACCACTGGACCTACGAGACAGTAACTCGTGTCTCGTGTCTATGGCAGTATTTCACAATCTTCTGACGTCAGTAACACACACAGGTGCACGAAGCACGTTGGTAAATCTCTCCCAAACAAATTAACACACGTGCACTAATTGATAAAACAATACAATTTAATTTAATTTCGGTCATTCTGTTTTCAACTCGTTAAGACACCATGTTTGTTCAGACTTGCAGTAATTGAGCATTGTGGCGGCAATTGGTTGTATATTGTTTAATTATTAATATATTCATATATGTGCGTAATAAAGTGCTTGATGAAGACAATGCTAGTAATTAAGATGTTACCGAGGTAATATTTTCATGTAAATAAATACGTTTTGTTTTTGGATTTGTCCTCTGAAGACTTTAGTTTAATGAACTTATTGTAACGAGCAATCTTGTTGGATAAGCCGATTGCGGACGTCATGTTTTTACTTTCTGCGATCCAAACATGTACCCACGGACCAGTTTACACTGATAGTGTAACTTACAGAAAGTAGAGTCTTTTAAGATTTGTTGACATAGGTAGTACATTTTGGGGTCGGCTTGGACCCATCTACTGGCCGACCTCGCCTAGCGTTGCTTAAATTTGCGGATCGACCGGTGCGGCTGTTATTATTTAGCCACGAATCTGGTGACGATGGTGGTGCGATATTAAAGGTATAAGCACTTATTATTATTCACAAGACTGTTTAAAAGCCTGTTTAATTTAATCTGCTGTCAATTATCAGTCTTCGCGCGAACTCGAAAGCGTTCGGGTGTAGAAAATGTCTTCTGAGAAAGTAAAGTGTGTATCGTGTAACATAGTGATAAACGAGTTGTTATGTTTTGTGCAAAATAAAATAGACATTATGGACGAGGAGAGTTTGATCCGGTTGTGTATTAGCACCTATAATGAGGGAGAAATCGCAACGGCAAAAAGTTTATTGTTTGAGTCTATTTCTACAAGTACCCGCAATATATCGAGGCGAAAAAACAAAGAACAGAAGAACATTGAAGATATTATATGCGTCTTAAAGACAACAGACCCAGATAAAACCCCGATCTTTGTGGCCCGAATGTTGGAGAAACTACCACCGATATCCTTTGACCACATCGATGTCTCAGCTCTGTTGAAAAATATTCTAGTTTTGAAATCGGAAATTCAGAATTTAAAACAGTCAAGTGTGACGATAGACCAATTGAATAGTTTGAGAGCGGATATCGACCATATGAAGTTTGCATCCCTGGTAGATGCGGAACGACCAGTGTATGTAAATAATAGACGCGGTGGGTATTTACTGGAAAGTGGGAGTGATAGTGGTCCGATCGGTATCATTAATCTTTCGAAAAATAACAGTAATGTGGAAAGTACGCCTAAAAATAAAACAACGGAAAAGGTACATTGGCGATCACCCGCATTTCTGCAAAATGATAAGACTGGACGTTGCCATAGCGCTATCTCTGTCGCACGCAGCCTGAGCCCAGCTGATAATACCGTAGCCGCCGCCGGTGACACCTACGACGTCATGCAGCAGCGATCGGGTGACTCACAAACTGTGAGTACACATGATAAAACATTGTCGCCGTCGAATCGGTTTGCTGAGGGAATGCGAGCGCCTGAGTTCGTCACTGTTAGCGCCGACTCATTAGACAGCCGTATCGTTACGACTGATGTAAATAAAAGTAAGTCGTTAGCAGAGGTAACGCGGAATAGTGTTTGGAAATCGGAATGTCCTAAAGAACCATGGATCACAGTGCAAAGGAAGAGGCTCAGAAACATGCACTCAGACTCTGTTGTTAGAGGAAAAGCTGCTTACAGGCCGGAGGACAAATTTAAGCCCGCCAGTTCGAAGATACCTTTGTTCCTCTCCAATGTACACAAAGATACATCGGAAAACGATATTGTGGAGTATGTGTTTTCGAAGATAAACGAAAAAGTTGTTCTACAAAAAATTAAAATGAAAAACGAAAAAGAATACAATGCGTATAGATATGTTCCTAAGCGATGAGTTATGGCCAGCAGGTATAACATGTAGGCGTTTCAGACCTTACAAAAACCCTAGGTCTGGCGAGGATGAAAACAGAAAGCATTCTAAACAATTATGTGCACAACCTTAGTGACATATAACTGTAAGAATATCAAGCGCTCCGTCGAGGGTATACAGCAGCTGTGTAGCTTTGCAGATATAATTGCATTGCAAGAGACGTGGTTGCTGCCGGATGAGATGCCGTACTTGGCTGACGTGCACAATGAGTTTGGGAGTACTGGGACATCGGCTGTTGACGCGGGGGCCGGTATTTTAAGAGGTCGGCCTTTCGGTGGAGTTGCTCTGCTGTGGCGTAAGGCGGTTTTCCCGTGCGTCTCTGTGGTCTCGTGTGTTAATCCGCGTATTGCAGCTATACGGGTGGTGACAAATGATCGGCCAGTGCTAGTGTTTAGTGTTTACATGCCCACTGACTGCGCGGAAAATTTGCCAGAATTCATAGACTGTTTAAGTGCGGTGAGTGCCTTAATTGATGATAGTGATATTGAGTCTGTAATCATGCTTGGGGATTTCAACGCGCATCCAGGTGAGCGTTTTTATCGTGAGCTTTTAACTTTCTCCCTGGAACAAGACTGGACATGTGTGGACGCTAGTTGGTTGCAGCGAACATCTGAGCCGTTCACATTTATTAGTGAGGCACATGGGTGCAAACGTTGGCTGGACCATTGCATGGTTACAAGCGCAGCTTTGAATTGTATCACCAATGTATATGTTAAATACGACGTCTATTGGTCTGATCATCTTCCATTAGTCATCAACTGCAATCTAGATGTTATTAAGCGAAAGGCATTGCCAATGAACCCTGTTAACAACGGAATTAAATGGGGAGACAGGAATGCAAGTCAATGTCTAGCTTACGAAAGCTTATGTAACTCTAAACTTAGGCTCATTGATTTACATACTGAGTTACAACAGTGCTGTGGCAAATTTTGTAATATTCCCTCTCATAGACCGATCATAGATAGTATTTATAAAGAGGTAGTAAATATCTTATGTACGAACGCTGTTGTCACTTACGAGCAAAAGGCTTGTAAACAAAGGAAACCATTGGCAGGGTGGAACAGGTATGTGAGCGAGGCTCATAGAAATGCCAGGCTGGGTTTCATTACATGGTGCGACTACGGAAAGCCCTCATCGGGTCCCGTTTATGACTCAATGGTGAAATCGCGAAAAATTTTCAAAGGAAAAGTCAAGTGGTGCCAAAACCACCAGGAACAGTTAAGGATGGATTCTCTGGCAAAGCACTATGCCAATTCAGACTTTAAAAGTTTCTGGAAAGGTACTAGTAAGCTGAATCCTAGGCCTGGTATTCCTGTGAGTATCGATGGGATTGCCAACCCAAAAGATATTGCTGAGTTGTTCAAAACCCAGTTTACCACACAGTCGCCCCTGGGAACACCATGCGGGGAGCTCGATGCTCTTCCCAAAGATGAGGAGGTACCGACGATGGTCGTGGCGAAAGAGGTCAGGGCCAAAATTAAAGGTATGGTTAGAGGGAAATCTCCAGGACACGATGGGTTAAGCATCGAGCACCTACAGCATGCTGGTGCGCACTTGCCACGAGTACTCGCACTACTATTTAACTTGTGTCTGTCTCATTCGTACTTGCCCTCAGATATGATGCGGACTCTGGTGGTGCCAGTAATAAAGAACAAGACTGGAGACGTGTCAGACGGGTCAAACTACAGGCCAATCTCACTAGCTACCGTCATAGCCAAGGTACTTGACAGCGTGCTCAACTCGCATCTAAATAGGCATGTCAAGATTCATGATGCCCAGTTCGGTTTTCGGGCAGGGTTGTCAACGGAGACGGCCATTCTTAGTCTGAAGCACGCTGTTAAGTATTACACGGATAGACAGACACCAGTCTACGCGGTTTTCCTGGACCTATCTAAGGCCTTTGACCTAGTCTCTTACGATTTACTCTGGCAGAAGCTAGGAGACACAACTCTGCCGCCAGAGATCGCATCTCTCCTCAAATACTGGTACCTACACCAAGAGACTCGGGTGAGATGGGTAGGGGAGCTTTCGGAGCCGTGTAGGCCGGAGTGTGGGGTGAGACAGGGGGGACTGTCCTCGCCCTTGCTCTTCGGTCTCTATGTGAATGCCTTGGTCGAGCGACTCAGCAGCATGCATGTCGGCTGCTATGTGGATGGTGTCTGTTTTAATAATCTGAGCTACGCGGACGACATGGTGCTGCTGGCTCCCTCAATTAATGCTCTCCGAAAGTTACTGGCTGTGTGTGAGTCATACGCGGAATCTCATGGGTTGATATACAACACCGAAAAGACAGAGTATATCGTCTTCAGGTCTGGTGCCAAATGTCCATCTACGGTCCCTCCTCTGTTACTTAAAGGTCACCAAATAAACAGGGTGTATAAATGTAAATACTTGGGCCATTTGGTGACAGATTCCCTGAAAGACGATTCAGATTTGGAGAGGGAGCGCAGAGCATTGTCAGTCCGGGCGAACATGCTGGCCCGCAGGTTCTCTCGTTGTACAGTCGCAGTTAAAATGGCCCTTTTTAAGGCGTATTGCACAACACTGTACTCGGGGGCCCTGTGGTTCAGATATACCCAAAGGGCTTGCAATGCTCTGCGTATCCAATATAACAATGCGTTCAGGGTGCTGTTGCGACTGCCACGCTTCTGCAGTGCGTCGGCGATGTTTGCCGACGCGCGCACTGATAGCTTTGACGCAGTATGGCGTAAGAAATCTGCCTCGTTACTTCGCAGGTTGCGTGATAGTCCCAATATCATTCTGCACTCTATAGCAGCCCGGGCAGATAGTCCGCTTGTGTGGGCGTTGGCCGATCGAACGAGATCTGTTTTAGTTATTAAGTACTAACATAGGCTAAGTAAGATTGTTACTAACACAATGGACGTCATTTGTTGTCTGAAAATTAATAATAAATAAATAAAATAAAAATTAGAAATTTGAGGCTTTGAGCGGAGAGTCTTTAAACTAGCCTGGATAGTATTTTAATGGTGGCTGGCTGCAATGGGACGAGCATCAGGGTGGTCTATGATCTGCAAGAAGTAGGAAGATATCCACTGGCTAATAGGAAAGTTATAGGTATGCAGAATGTATGCAAGAAAGTAAACAAATGCTCTTGTAGCATCCCACATGTGGTGTCCCACAGTCGGACATCGTGCAACCGGACACGACACAATTAGCGCCACTCTCGCGTGTTTGTGCTACACTTGTGTCGCTTGTGCCGCTCGCTCTACGGACACTGCGGACACCGCCGACATTTGTTGCAGAGAATTGACTCATTAGTGTAATCCTTGCTGAGGAGTGCCTTCACGGTGGTCGGGAAATAGAAATAAAGATATTCAGTTGCTCAAATACCTACTTATTACAGTTTTAAAATACGATAGAGTTTGTGCGCATTTATAGAAATGAAGTAGGCGAAGTATACACTATACAGGTGGTGGTAAAGTCTACCTACGTGATAAAGAAGCAGATGTGAATTTCAAGATTCATTGTGGACTGCAATACTTAGATTTTTTAAAGAAATTCGACTCATATCCTTCAAATTCGATTTTGAACCTTATCAAACTACGAACAAGACAACATTACTGTACCAAGTTATTTTAGAATTTCTCTGACTCATCCGCTACACAAAAATAGAGGCAAAAAACTACACTTGAGTTATTCCCAAACAAGTTGCTACATCAAACCGCGTTGTATCCAAACATTCTCGACGACACACCGCAGGAACCCGACACGCTTCGTTACGAGAAAGAAAGTGGCAAGTGGCCGACACCGCACTTTAATATACTGCTTGTTATTACAACTTGTCGCCACTTAATGTGACTAAACACTGCGGCTCCTCTGATACTTGATACATCACTACCTACCACCACTTTACTGCGCCACCCCGCCATTCAACATTGACCTTTATTACACTAACATAGAGGTTTAGCAACGTGCAGATTTTAAGTTGGTGACGAAGTGTTGTCTCCACAGGCGCTACTCGTCTCAGTTAGACAGAAACAAAAAAAGAATTTCCTCAGTGTTGGTGTTGGCGGCCAACATTTGGGACAAATGTTTAGTGTAATGTAGACGCCGCAACTGGTGAGATGTTAACACTCAAGTGATGTGACAACTGTCAACACAGATTTACAGGGAAATTAATTTGACGTGACTTAAAGAAATTGTCGTTAAGTTAATTAATGAAGTTTGTGAGTGTCGATTGCTTCATAAACAAAACCCTTCAGAAAGTTGTGTAACATGTGAGTTAACCAATATAAATTGTAGACAGTTTATTTATTGTGTCTTGAATTCTTGATACACATGTTAGAAATTATTACAAGTATTACGATGTCGGATAAGCTTTCCAAAAGGAAAATGAAAAATATTACAACCTACAAGTTAGGATAATGAAAATGCATAAGTTCCCGCTACTGGGTGAGCTGGGGGAAATACTTAGATAATCTGAAACAATGATTCAACAACTAAAAAAAACTTTATCGACTGATTTAATCAAATTACAGATGCTTATGTTTCACTATTGATAAATCCTGAAATATGGAGAAGTGAAACACGCAGAGGACAATCAATGAGTGAAACGGTGTCGACTTTCGTCCACACGACCAATGAGGTCACAGCCTTATTACACTCGTGACTTTTATTCGGCATACACAAAACAATAGACCCCTAATTTTCAAATTAAAAATGTCTACCGCTAAACAATAGCGCCAAAGCGGGCATCGCAACGGCAGCGCCCGCCACTGCAATTGTTTTAGAAAACAATAAAACTTGCCGCCATGATGGAAATGTCAAAATCCACTCGCGGATTCCGCCCCGTGGCGTTCCAAATATGAAATTCCCGCACAGAAATGGCGGCGAAGGCAATTTTTACAAATGGCTGCCGGCGGGAGCCAGGTTTGTTTTCTGTGACGCTTTTCATGCGCTGGGGTTGAACACACGGCACACACCGCACGCCGCGCACGTACACACCACACACGCACCCACCACAACAACACTGCGGTTGCGGATTGAAAAAAAGGAACCGACACTCGTCACACGTCGCTATCTGTTACGTAGCAGAGTTGTAAACAGCACAGTATAGTCTAATCTATTTCATAAACACATGTTTGGATTAAGCGAAGCTACCGGATGATCTCCATTTTCATTAGTCACAACCCTTAACGTCAATTAATCTCCTCCAGTCTCCGTGACCTTCGTTATATTAAGTAATTTGAACCCCCGACTAATATCTTTATCACGAAAACTAATTTGCATTTAACAGAATATTTTCTAAAACCTCACGTTCTAAGCGAATTTTGTCTTCTGTTTCAAGAGGGTAATATGTCCAATAAGGGCTAATGAAGGTTGGTCTCTAGCAAGGTATGAATAGAGTTGAGTTTCCGATTGCTAATAGATAGGAGTATGATTTGTGGTATTGGCTGGGTCGAGCGGCTGCGCGGTGACGTTTGGCGTTTGCCGGATTCATTACTGAGACAAAGGCGGGGGGTGAGGTGCACGGGTGTGTTAGAGGAGGGGGGCTCACACGAGGGATGTCCTCCCCCTCTCCCCGCATGTCCTCACCCCCGCCACACAGCCACTTTCCTAAATCACCGGCAAATGTATTGTTCTCCATAGTTTCAGCGACGCTCCTAATTTATAGGTACTAATCGGCGAGCCACTCTGTTAATCAAAATACTTCGGTGATCATTTTTCACGGGCTGTTCATTACGGCGCCTTTTGTCTCGGTATTTCAATAAGCCTGCCTGAGATTAGTATCTGCGCTGAAAAATGGACGATCTAAACAAAAGCTTTGTACAAGCTCCTCAAATACCGACACATGACGGTAACAGTACCAATATGAATTTACATACATTTGTTAATCTGTTAAATTGTCTATTAGCAGAATCTTATTACTTTGGTTTTAAGGTTAATAGGTAGGTAGGTACTGCAATGCAAATCTATTCCAATGTTTTCATCCCCTATGATGACTCTCAGTCAAGACAGACTTATTGACTTGTAAATAAAGCTAGGTCTCCGTTTCTTCGGTTTAGCTCTTGATTTTAGATTAGTGGACGACTTATCTTTAGCGAAGAGAAAAGTAAAGTGCCTGACATTAGCTTCAGCAACTGGTCCCTTCGAGATGTCAAGTCCTTTAACTATTATCTACTATAGTTTATTTTAATACAAGTTAGGTTCCCTCGGGGGAAATAAAAAAGATTTTACAAAAACCAAAAAGGAATGTCAGAACACAACCATGCTGCCCCTTGCACCTTTTTCTCCCATCAACAACCGTGAAACAAACCTAATATCGTCTCTCCTTCGCCAGCAAATCTTAATAATTCTATTAGAACTCGTTGGAAACAAAAGTGTGACTCACCGGTGAGATGGGGCTGCGATCCGGGGCTGTACGGCGACTTGATTTGCGGGAACCCTGCAACAATTACATAATTAATTAAGAACAAGTACAAACAACACCCACCAGGAATTCCAATTTAAAAGTGCTTGCGCCGAGGATTCACCTGCTACTGTGCTGGCTCGTCACTGTACTGGCTATTACATTGTGGGACGGGGATTGGCAATTAAGGTTTTGTTTTGTTTTAAAGTCATATCTTATAATCTAGGCATGTTTATATCGTAATAGGTTACGACGTAACTATGTCATCAGGTAATTTATTATATTATATTATACATAATTTAATATATTAAATTTTATTAAATATAAAACGGCCAATGGCTAAATACATTACTTAAAGATAAATACTATAATACGAACTACGGGATGTGAAAATCAATTTTGCAATAAAAGCAATTTTGATAAATTAATAAATAGTGCCAATCCGTTTCCTTACAAACTGGTCCTTATTATGATTTGTATATCTCTTATAGATCTTACATTGTAAAAAAATACTGGGTTTGGGTTTAGAAACGTCCCGACTCGCTAGGAAGAATGTTTGCAATCTATTTGGGGGTTCTAGAGGGTCTTCTGAACCCTCCACAACATTTGTTTTTGCCGGAGACGCGTATTTTTTTATTATACTTTTTATGGTAGTATTTTTTTAGGTTAGGAAGTAAATATACTCGTATGTCTTCATGTAGAACGCTTTTGCAAAATATCAGAGCTAGCAAAAGCTTAGTTTCCGAGGAAAAATAAAGTAAAAACGCAATGAGAACTTAGGATGCAAGAGCGAGCCCAACGAGCTTGAGACTCGGGCCACCTTCCAGGTTCCTTTAAACCCTGCTGACAGAAATAGCTCCGTCGACTACGCTTTACTTAAAAAAAAAAAAAAATTACCGAATAACACTTTATTTTTTTAAATTTGACGTTGACTTTCGTGGCGTTTGACATTGACCTTGAAAATGTGTTTCCTGTGAACTGATGGGTAGGGGAACGACTTGCCCTCTTCCTCTCTCTTCCCTTCCATCACCCTACATTTCATCAACATTTTCTATGAGATTTATGTCATATTATGTATCTCCGGCAGGAGGGAGTGGGGGGGTTTACTTAACCTCCCTTACTCCTCGAGGCGTTACATTTCTAAACTTTAACCAAATACTGTTTAAGTGTTTAGTAACAAAAGAGATGGATAGGAATGACCACTGGCCGGAATATTGAGATGATCAGGCTCTCTGATTAAAAAGTCGGTTCATACCATTCTATTTCTTGACCTTTCACTGTGCATGTTGCAACCTTTCTTAATAAAAAGTTATTATATTAATCAGTAATTTCACAGCACGAAACAAATGACGAATTAATCAACTAAGACTGATTATAATTAACAGCTGTGACGTAATGATTAGAAGAATTTATTAAATAACAATATAATCATTCAACTCAAAAACGTGTTCAAAGTTTTGATGTTGAAGCAATCGTTGTGAAATCGTCTTACGTTTCAATATTTACACTTGAACAATGCGAACTAGTTTGAAGACTATTGGGTTACCGACAACCCGCAAAAAGTTTCCTCGTTCAAGGGACAATCGTTTAAAATCCGCAGACATAGACAATGTGCGCGTAACTTGAAGACAGCTCTATTGAACAAGGAGTGGCGCACGCGCACGCAGGGATGACAAACCGAGATTAATAATAAAACTATACGAGGTAATTATTAACTTCAGAGAAAAAAAAAATCGATTCATTCAAGAGAACATAACTAAAAACATAATTTGACCTAAAAGGTATAATTTTCCACAATTCCAAGAATATTGTGGTCTTTCAACTTACAGTGTTCTTACTCAACATTTGTTCAGACCAGCAATAATTGTATAATACTCGATCAATCACAATCTGAATATTATTGAAAGAGTTTGCTAATCCATTGCTTCTTAAGTTCGAAAAAAAATCTGCTCAACAACGTAAATAACGCAATGAATGTTGTTGAACTGTCAAAAGAAACAGTTTAGTCTTAATCATTTACGAAAATGCGTTACGCAATTAGAAGAATTTTCTGAAGATCTCATATTAGTCTTAAATGTTTCTTATACTGGGGCCACATTTTCGTGTTATCTCGAACTACACTACGCGCGTTCACTGTTGCTTAGCGAGACGTCGAGCGGTGTGCGAGAGAGAGCGCGCGAAGTTTAGTTCGCCTTATCGCGACAATGTGGAGCAGCACGAATCTTAGTTATTGAGACTCAAATCCTACAATTATTCATAGTCATAATTAAATTATCGTATAAATATAATGTAAGGATAAAGTTGGTTACACAATTTTAAAACTAATATCCCCAAAACGCATATCCGCTTGCCAACCCTAGTGACTTCAAACGGCTGTCAGTTACCTGATTGTCGTACAATTTTAACAATATTAAGAGAAAAAACGCAACAAAAGGCGAGTTAAATACTTCCTCAATTATGTTAGGTGTAAGATAAATAAAGGCGGGTGCAGAGTGACCGCATTGTGCGCGAACAATGGAGATAGTTCCGTGCGCTAGCGCTCCCAGCTTTGCGCTGTTGGGTTAGGTCAGCGACGGGGTTGTGAAAGTTTGATGACCTAAAAATCTTATGCCGTGAAGATGTACGGGTATGTTTTATCATGATGCGACTAATTAGTTAATTGTGTAGAGGGAAATGTAAACGATGTGTTAATCAAATTAAACAAGTGTCTTCAGTTTAGAATGTATCTACTTCATCCGATAATTATTATTGGGGACACTTTATACTGGATATAGTTGGGCAAGCAAATGGAAGTTTATTCAAATTCGTCTTAGGTACCTGTCTAAATATTTTTGTATGTTATTAAAACTATTATTTGTAAACGAAATCTTTGGTTTAATCTAATTTCTCTTTCAGTCAGCACCATTGTCGTACCCCTGAGCATACCAAACGCACAAATTATATGTACTTTAATAATTAACTACAAAACTTAAAAGCTGACAATCAATATGTCAAAAGTGGTGCATAAGCTCACTCCACATTGTTGACATTGGATGCTCTGGCGCAGATAGACTGTTTTGTCTTAATCTCTAGTCAACCAGTCTCTAGTCAACAAGTGACAAAAAACTGTGTACAGAGGATGACACGCTCTTGACTCCCAGTCAACAGCGTGTTTAACGTGAACAACACTTCATTGGCCCACTTCTCGACACGCTGTTGTCATTAGAACACTATGCTCTTGTGCAAGTCCTTTTGTCGCATGTGAAGATGATATAAAAAGAGAGATCGAATTACTTGTCATACACTGTACGCTCATACGGTTTGCAGTTGATATGTGTTGTTTAAAATTATTAATAATTGGAATTAAATGGATTACACCACTTTTTATGGATCCGACGTAACATTCAATACAATTATAGTAACGAAGTGTACATTTTATAAACCAAAAATCACTAACGTTTAATACAAATAAGAAGATATCCACATCTAATCACCAACTATACATCAAACATAATTAAACATAAAAATGTTTACTCACAATAGGCTCAACGCTCAACTAATAGCTCAATAAGTACGCCTCACCGTCAATCGACCGCCATTGTCGATTCGTATCAAATTCCTTTCCTTTAATTAATACAAATGTTAGGGATTTAATTGAGTCTGCGCCCCACTCGAGTCAATCAGCGGCGTGACAGCGCGTCAACTAAAATAAGACTCAACAAGAACTTACTAGTAATGACTCATCATCGTTATTTTATTTTATTTCTATCGACATTCGCCTGTCATTATCGCATGTCATCATTTATTGGTTGAGTTAAGTAATTATTGTATTTTATTGGCGTAGCTTTGAAAAGTAAATTCAGGCTGGCAGATTTCTTTGTTACTTACCTAGATTATTAAATGCTGTAAAGTTGCTGCAATTAGCTGATCGTATTCTGGCTTTCTACGTTGTAACCTTGTACTCATTTAATTGCAATTTAATGCAAATTTTTACTACATTTGTGTTACATTACGCCTAAAACATGTATTTGCGTCAGTTCTAAGAAATTGAGAAAAGCAATTGAAAAAGACCCCAGAAACGCCACTTGAAGTTATCGTAAACTAAAGTTCCTTTGGAGAACCCAACTTATAATAAAATTAGCCGCAGCATCCTACAGATTGTTCGTGTAAACTGCTTATAATATATATTAATTTGCCGTTAACCCGTGTCACAATTCATTAGCGCGCTGAGGCGCCGCCATCTTGGGTTAAACGTCACATTACGATTCCGGACACGTTCGTTGCTGCGTGCAGTTGTTGTACCGTGTGTGCTCGGCTTTACTATAACGTGCTTACATGCTGATTTAAGATGCGAGCGTGTTTTTGCTGTGCGTAGTTGTCAGGTTAATAGGTTATATGATTCTTGGTAACAGGATTGGCATGCCATGGAATAGAGATGCCAGTGCTTACTTATTTTGTATTGTACTGCCATGTCCACAGTTTCGAACTAATCATCGTCTGGCATTTATACGGCGTTAGAAATCATTTGAAATAGGAAAACCCTTGCTTTTTAAATGTTCCTCATCCTGCTCAACGTTTTAACTCTCATCATCTTTCATGTTTGAAAAATATGTACTTCTTCGTCATACGTCCGAACTATACCGTGAAATCACCATTAAAATATAATTGGAAAATTAACTCCTGCATAAGCCCGCGAAAGCTCTAACAATGGGTTTGAAACGGGCAATAAATTTCACAGCGCAATAGAAATTGTAAACGATTCGCATTCCGGCCGCATTACTGAACTATATGACGCCAATAAATTAATATCCAATCGACTCGAGGGTTACTTAATTGAGCTCGGCTGTCACACTAAACTTGTAATCCTGCAAGAATGTTCTGCACACCACTGTGCAAGAAACAACCAGTAGCACAAGAACTTGAGCGAGCTATGCAATGACCCCGCGCTCGTCGGTGTTGACCCGCGCGGAAGAGACGCGCTGTGCCACGCTAAACTGGTGGTTATAATACCATCTAATGCGCGGAGCTATTTCAATTACCGCGCCGGCCACCGCCACGTGCCCTCCGCATTTTGTTGGCTAATCCGCTAACAAAAGAGCTCTTATAATTTGAGATGCAGGCTAAGTCCGTGGTTTAAGGTAATTGAAATTTTATTGCAAGTGTTTTGATGAAGCGGCTGTTCATTGAGCTATAATGATGACCAAATGTTATCAGAATGTATCAATGGACTGGCCGAGACTAATGTGGAACTGGGGAGTTATTTTGATGTAACTTTCGTAAATAATTAAGAGAAGCAAGAATAATCTCGTATATATTATGAATCTTTTAAGTATCCTACTAATAATTATAAATGTGAAGTATGTATTTTTGGATGTTTGTTACTCAATCACGCAAAAACGGCTGAATGGATTTGGATGAAATTTGGCACTCAGATAGTTTATAACCTGCATTAACACATAGGATACCTGTTTATTATTTTTATCCTGGTAGTACGTTCCTGTGGGATAATTTCCTCCACGCTTGCGAAGCCGCGGGCGAAAGCTAGTAGATTAATATCATCATCATGTTTTTTTATTCTCTTTACCTTTTGTGGTATAGTAATGTTATTCCAGATGCATCGTCTTCACATCTAATTATATAATTAATGTATACAAAACATTTTAAAAGAGTAAAGGTGGAGTTTCTTGCCCATTCTTCTCCATACGTAAACTACCTTTTGGAAGTTTTTTTTTCTTTTTTGTAAATTTTTTCGTTCAGTCTGTTGTGCCTTATGTGTGCTTAATTGAAATAAATTATTAGACTTTGACATGAGGAGTAGTCCGTGAGACTGCCGGCTCAAACTGGCTTCTATATAGCCATTGAGTTAATTGTAGAAGCTGTCAAAGATAACCCATTATTGGTTGAAACGCTATAAGCTTCAAACAAAACGGTCAACTAACGGCGGCTGCACATTTCCTTCCCTCTCAAACAGGTGCAAAAAAAAAACATAAGTAGAGTGACGGCAACATTACAACAACACCCTGTAGTAACAACAACAGTTGCACGGTAGCTGCGCGGACGCAGGCCTACATAAACACACACTTCCGCGAAATTCACGCAAAACCTGTCAAGTGGACTTGTCATTATGTACTTCAAATTAATAATTGTGTTATTTTGGGGATTGTAGGAAAATAATCAGTAAATTTAGGGTGATTTTTGGAATTGACTTGTGAGTTTTGACTTATAATATGGGTGTATGATTATAGATTAGGTAACTATAATAAAATCAGAATTACAAATTATACATGATTTTACTTATACGTGCAACAACCTAAGAAGCCCGATTTGACACCTATCAAAATATTTTGTGTAGTGACGGGAAAAAAAATCGGTTGCTTTAATAACCGATTCTTAAGACATATCGATTTTTCATACTTAGAGTTTGTAATCGACAATTATTTACATTGCTTTAAACTGATTCTCGAGGCATATCTTCTTAGTAAACGTCATCATTATGATCATTAGCCTACAGCAGTCCACTGCATGACATGGTTGGGTCAGGTAAATAAATAAATTCACTAAATTTGTAACATTTTTATTCACTTTCGTCACTGGATGATCCAGAAAAATTATCATCAGTTGAACTATCTTCGTCGGTTACCCTTATAATAAATTCATTTTCAAGCATATTGTCAAAATGTACGTCTCTTCTAAAGTCATCCGGTATAATTTTCTTTGTCCTTTCTACTACATTTATCCAATCATCTTTTGTGACGTGTGCGTAATCAAAGTCCGGAATTAGCAAGCCAAGGTCAATGAATATAACAGAAACGGTCCAAAAATAATAGCCGAGCCAGAAAATATAACAATAACCTGTAACACAAAAACTTCCAAGATAGCGAGAGACTACGCGGAGCATTAACGAATCAATGACATGAGAGAAAATTTTTACGTTAAAATATATTTTTTCAATATCATGTCATGAAATCGAAAAGGTTTGTTTAAAAAGATCGGAGTCCACCGACGCCGGCCTTTTTAACCAAACCATTTCCTATGAATTAAATATCAAAATAGGAAAGGGTGTGCAGCACTGCGCACTTTTTCTACAAATTCTCAAAAAAAAGATGAAGCGTTTTAGAATCAATATCGGTCTTTATTCACTTACCTAGGTTATCTGCCTTGTAAGAAAACTAGATTTAAAAAAAATAAAGCTTAGGAACTATTCTTATTAATATTAATTAATTAAAACCTTAAGCTTAAAATATATGAGAACAGATTTTGTTTTTAGATGTTTATAGATTATATAATACAGTAATTATACATTTCTCTCTTTTCTAAATGTAATGTTTGTAAAAGTTTCGATTTTTCAGAACATCGATTATATTCGGTCAAAAAATGATTTAAAACGGTTACAACACTACGGCAACGAACCAAAACATGCCATTGTCATAAAGTCCTGTCGGAATATGAATCAACGATTAATTCGTGTTTTTGACTGCGATTTTCCAATATAAAGTGAAACTTGGTGATTACGAATGATACTCATTGTTATAATGTATGGATAACATAGTGATTCATTAGGATAACGAATTTGATATTTCGAATTCTTACGTAGACGTTCATACAAAGTTATCGCGGCATGTTTAATGAGAAACGTCAAATCGGGCTTCTTAGATTGTCGTCGGTATAGTAGGTATAACTGTGGTGCCAGCGACACGAAGAAGAAATACTTACTTACTAGCTACTTATATCGATGTAAGTATTCTAGGTAACGATCGAGGATCTTATTATGAGGTAGTATTCAACATAAACAAACTTAACCCTACAGTGAGAATACTATCAGTGACATTATTGAATACCAAGGTAGGGATTTTCACTCTTAAACTGACACAGCTTCATTATACAGTAGACATTTCTCCATCATGTGGATCATAAAAGAAATCTCATCAAAAGATATGAAGAAGGAACAGAGAACTTCGCTTCTCTTCCCATCTCTAGATGGTGCTATACAAGCCTAACATTACAAAAAAAACTGAATAAAAACCCACAAATCCTATTTAAATAACAAAAAGACATTAAAGTGCCACAATAGCCTCGGCTCAATAATGTGCCGTTTTTGTCACCGTGACAATCTTGCCTTTGTCACAGAGGTGTCGCTTGTCACAATATTGTGGGTCCACAGAACTGGGTGTAGTGACATAAGACTACAATAGGGCTTAGTGTAAGGGTTAACTTAACCCGTTGTAAGTACCGGGTAACCCCGCCTCTAGTGCTCGAAGGTGTAATTTTGTAATTATCTTCGTTATGATTATGATGCATGTGTGAGTGTTTATGAATAGGTATGTACAGATGATTTGAATATAGAAGGCGGTCGTTTTAATGATGGACGTCATGTGGTGTCTGTATGTTATCAAATTTGTTTGGTATATATGCTCACACATTCTCTCTCTTTAGTCTTTATTTTGCACATGAATTCTGCAAAACTTTTGAAAGTAGGTAAATGCTATTGAAAGCAAGAAAAACTTTCTTCACGAAATTTTTTTATCAGTAATAAGTGTAGATAAATAATTTTCATTCATTTGCTCTACAAAAGCTCGTTTCGTTGTCTATTACAAAGCAAAAGTTACATAGAATTTCTATTCACTGAAACTATATTTTGGAGTAAAACCTCTAAGTCATAGAAAATAGGCTGATCTGAACATGTTTGATTTCATTGAAATTAAACGTTAACAATTTCATATAAGCTCTTCAATTAAATCATTTCATCAAAACAATGTACCCGCCACTTAATATTGTGACAGTGAACAAAATTAATCAATTAATTGATTTGTAATTAGTACCGCTGATTGTATCTGTTCAGTTATTATAAAACAAGCGAAAGCGAATAATTTACCGGGACCATTGGAGGGCGCAGCCCTTGTTCCTACCGAAATCATTGACTCAATACAATACACAACCCACATACTAATATCAACTCAATCACCCTACGTTTAGAGCTCAAATTGGTTCAGAGAGTTGCAGACAAAATAATAAGATAAGTACACAATGGAATTAAGATCTTAATATGTAGGTGGTATGGTTTTGTTTCGGTTGATTAGACTTCGGGAAAGAAGCCGCGGGCGGTGCGAACGGTAGTGATGGCATAAATCGTACTTATCGCAGATTTTCATTTGTTATCGTCAATTATTTGTTTTGATTGATCTCAGGAAATGACAGAGTTTGCAAGATTGGATAATGGATAGGAGTGCAAAGCTTTATTATTTCGTTGATTTTAGTAAAATAAAACAAAAGCTTTTGTCGAAAGTCACATTTTACAAAACAACAGTTGAATTTTAGTTACAAAAACATTGACATGTAGGGTCATAAGTTCGTAACCATAAGTTTTAAAATTCGAATAAAAAACCCAAGCAAAACCTACAAAAAGTTTTCTCAGAAAATGCTACGTAAGTAGATGTGCTAGCTTAATAAATCTTACACTTTATCAGCTAAATTAACGGAAATCAAGCTTTACCAATACATTGACGATTCTTGCTCGCTCTTTGGATGCCCAATTTGAAAAATATCTTTACATTAAAATCTCAAGTTTGATTTAAAACCAAATCATAAGGTTTGATGTAAAAACCTTCAAATTACTACCATCCATAATTCGATAACCTCAGTAGCACTAAGTACATCACTAGACTGGAGGGGGGTCGAGCAGTTAATAGCAGGCAGTTAGCGACCTTTGTACGACGTGTGAAGTGAGCACTAGTACACGCCACGGAGCCAGCACCACAACCCCGAGAGCTCCTGAGCCCCCCCGAACATACCCGAATCACAACCACGGGGGAACAAATCCACGGAACCACGCAGCTCAAGCTTTCCTGGCTATAAGTCAATTTTATCATAAGCCCAGCGTACCCTGACCTCTGCTCCTGTTGTAAATGTAAGAAGGAATAAGTGGATAGGCAAGGCGTCAGGGGTCTTCGTGTAATGGTCGCAGATCGTATAGTTCCCGAAGCAAGCCCTAGGCGAATATCGCAGAAGCTTGTTCGCTTGTTTTTTTACATGATCAACTAATTTTGTTTGGTTTCGAGATTTTGTATTGTTTGGTTTTTTGGTGTGCTTGGAGAGTAAGAGGTTATAATTAGTCAAAAATAGATTCAGAAAGATCAGTTGCAAAGACGGTGTATTTCTGGCAAATCATGATCTGCAAAGTAATAATCTCATTCACCACCACTTATGATCAATATTAAGCTCATAATTAGACTGTTTTCTAGTCTAAGGTCGAAACACAGGAGTCCAAATTCCTAACAACTATATACAGCAGTAAACAAAGTTTGAACCAAGTCCACATAATTTACGTGACACTGTCCTATGTCTAGACGTCCTCAGCCCCTATGACCCACCCTCTAACTCAGCATTAGACAAACTAGATGTACGAGCAAACTTGCCAAGTATGCAGACTTGGCAGCAAGACGTCGGAGGGGGGCAGGAGGGCCGGGAAAGGCGGTGTTATCACGAGCCTAGAGAAAACGATAAAAAACCAATTGGCATTCATGCCGCCGGCGAGCTTTGATGTCCTCGTAAACACACACAGACATACAAAATATATTCGTTGTACGAAGTCAACGCACACAGAGAAAATTTAGGTGCTTGACTAGGGAGATAAATTCTCGTCAAACTTCTTTATGTGGGAACCTACTTTGGTGTAATAATCTCCAAATATAAACAGTTTCATTCATTCTGTCACAAATATGGCAGAATTAACAGGAATACTCACACTGAGAACTATCAAATTATTGGTACCTATACCTATGACACAATGCTTTATTATTACTTATGACGCTACTTAGGTACTTCATTTGAAGTTCCAATTTAAAAGCTCAGAACTCAACAGTCATATTATAGTATTTGGTTCCATCCAAAACCATTCGGTACTCATATAAAACAGCAACAGGTAAATTACCAAATTAGGCCCAAAAATCTATCTCCAAATAATGAGGGTTATCGGCGAACATGGCTCAGTAGTAAAACGCGGCGATATTAGCCAGATGCCTACAGATACCGCACCGGTCTCCCTGACCGCATTCCTAACTCCAGGAACTGACGACGGGGCTATTGTATTAACTACCAATTGACAGCCAATGTCGACCCACTTATTAGTGACCCATTTTATTGAGCAGGCGGTATTAATTACCTACTCCTGTAATAAGAAGAATGTAATTCTTCAATGAGAAAGGAAAATCTTCTTATAATGTTTTAAGAAGTTTTTTGTCTCTGTATGAAAACCGTCTAGGTAAACAAGTGAACGTTTGTGAATGACTCTTCTAAAATCTTGCCAATATTTCCCCATTAGAAGAAGCGACTAAAATAAAACATTTTTTTTAGGTAAACAGCTCTCAGCTTCGCTGCTTAAACCTTACACTACAACTTTAGAAACGTCACGATATATTCTACCAACGATACCCTTAACATTAAAATAAGGCGAAAAAAGATTTTCAGTCCTCACTGAAATAAGCCTCTTATTTCTATAACATCACCTAAACTACCCCCACTTATAATTTGCCCTGGCGTAATGACATCGTTTCCTATTTCTTTGTGCGGCGTATGATTGTGTGGCAGTTAATCAATTAGCGGCTGTCTCTGAAGGCCTCATTAAAGCCGCCTCATTGCCTCTTCTGCTGAAGAAATGCCAGCCCATACAAAGACGGAGAGAAGCGATCCCACTAGGTAAGGTAGGAGGCACACCGGGGACGGGGGTAATAAGTGTTTCGTGTCCAATTTTTTTTTGGACGATGCTTTGAGAAATCATCATTCAAATCCGGTGATAGTCAAGAACCCAACAATTATAGGCCTGTGTCAATTCCAGTTCTCAGTAAGGTAAGGTTTGAAAACTTGATCCTAAATCAAATGTTACGTCACTTTAATAAAAATTCCATCTTTAATTAACAACAGGGTTTCACCAAAGGGCGTTGTACCACTGACGCTGGTGTCACTCTAATAAAGAACATTTTTAATGCCTGGGAAGAAACACAAGATGCCATTGGAATCTTTTGCGAAAGCGTTCGATTGCGTAGCCCATGAGACACTTCTGCTGAAACTGAAGCACTATGGGATTAGGAATATAGCTCTTGATTTACTAAGATCATACCTGAAAGATAGAAAGGTTAAAGTTCAAGTAAACGGCGTAAACTCATTAGGGTCTGAAATGGTAATGGGCGTTCCTCAAAGTTATTGGGTCCATTCCTCTTTTTAGTTTACATTAATGATTAACCTCAATTACTTCAAAGTCAACCGAAGATGGTGTTATTTGCAGATGACACATCATTGATCTTTAATCAACCAACGATCACAAAATCTTGACGACGTGAATAGCTCTAAGGTCCAAGATTGGCACGGTAAATAATTTGGTACTAAATAAAATAAAAACCAAATGCATTCGATTTAAATTACCATAATAATAAATAATGTAATAACGGTCCCGCATGACGGGAACCTCGTGAAAGCTGAGAAAGATAAACAAATCAAGTATCTTGACTCGTCTCACGAGGTTGTCGACATGTGGGATGTGGACTCAGCGATCATTGTGCCGATAGTCGTATCAGCCAATGGCTTAGTTGCTAAGAGCCTCGACCAGCACCTAAGGAGGCTCTCAATGGGCAGCTGGATCAAGGGCCTGATTCAGAAAGCGGTACTCCTGGACACGGCTCGCATTTTCAGGAGGTTCCTCTCTCTGGAGCCCTGACCACCGATAGCTTAGACCCTGTTCCCGATACCGGTGGGCTACAATTTTTTATATTTTAAATGTTTTTTTTTATGATTTTTATAAAAATATTTAAAAATGTACTCAATAAGTATAAAGATAAATAAATGAGAATAATGTAATAAAATAAATAATGTTAGAAGTAGCGAATGTGATATTATATTGAACAAAGATAAACATGCCTTATAAAAACTCAATTGGAAACATTAAGATTGGAAATAAAATAGTAACACATCCGTACGAGATAGCGAAAGCTTTTAACAACTTTTTTGTCGACAAGATAAAACCAATCAATAATAGAGGCGTACAGGTGACATCAAATATCTCAAAATCAAGCAATTCGATGTTTATGGCACCAAGTAATGAAAATGACATCAAAGCCATAATTAAATCTTTAAAAAATACCGGTAGTGTAAGTAATGATGGAATTTCTACAAAAGTAATTAAGTACATCTCAGACTACATTAGTAGATATTTGAGCTATATTCTCAATCTGTGCATAACACAACATACCCAACTAACCTAAAAACAACTGTAGTAAAACCATTATATAAAATAAAACCAAAGAATGCATGGAGTCATAAAGGCCCATTGCGCTTGTTCCAATAATATCAAAGGTATTTAAAAAATACATTTATGCACATATTTATAAATACCTGGATAAACAAAACATTTTGACTGAGGAACAAAAAAGATTTTAGAAAAGTAAAACTGTTAATATCTTCTTTTTGAATAATGTTTATATGAATGTTGACAATAGAATACCTGTGTGCTCAATATATTGTGACATGACTCAAGCCTATGACAATGGGGACCATAACATTTTTTTAAGTAAACGGAACGCCTACGGCATTAGAGGTAATGTCTTGAATTTAATAGAATCTTATTTAAAGAACAGGAAACAGTACATAGAAGTATCTGAAATAGATTTAAAAAATAAATGTCAATCATTGATATAGGGTTTTTTAGTATATCAATGATGTCAATGAATTTACAGGTCTGATCTTCGAACAATTTCATATGGCGTACCACAGGGCAGTGTTTTATGGCCTCCTCTATTTATAATATATTTAAATGATATGCCAAAAGTTAGTCACTACTTGCCGATGACAGCACTGTGACCATTAATAACACAAACACTCAAAACTATAACGAAGAAATTACCAAGACAATAACCTCCATAATACAATGGTTAGATAATAATAATCTAAAAATTAATATTGAAAAGACAAAATTAACGAAGTTTAGCCAACGTCCAAACACAAATATGATTAACTGGAATTTATTAATCAAACGGTTTTCTTAGGAATCACGCTAGACATTACAATGGGAACCTCATACATCTCTTGCGGGGCGGCTAAGCTCGGCCGCTTATGCTGTTAGACAGATAAGGCAGTTAACAGATGTAGAAACCGCGCCTTTGGTCTATTTTAGCTACTTTCACAGCATTATGTTGTATGGCATTTTACTATGGGGTCGAGCTGCTGACATTGAATCCATATTTATTTTGCAAAAGAGAGCTGTCAGAGCCATTTATAATCTAAGTCGCCGCGAATCTCTCAGGGAACTATTTAGAAGGATTCATATTATGACGGTACGTTGCCCATTCATTTATGAAAATATTATGCATGTAAGAAAAAGTCTACAACTGTTTAATAGAATAAGTAGTAGACATAATTTTAATACTAGAAATAAAGATAAAATAGATCAACCATTTATCAGATTATGTATAGTACATACATATTTTATAGGGTACTGTGTTTAATGTTACAACAAAATACCCTGTGATTTATTGCAATTAAATGAAAGATAATTTAAAACTCATATTATAGGTAAGTACACTTTGTAAACAAGCAAATTACAAAATAGAGGATTATATTCAAGATAAAAATGCTTAGAAACATGCTGGTCCTGCTCCATAGAATAATCTAGAATCTAGACAAAATCAAACTGGTTGCTAATTTAAGTTGTATATTTTTTTTATTTTGTTTTTATTATTATTGACAGTGATATTAAATTCTGTGATTACTACCTCACACGCTGACTTAATAATTGTAAAATTTTAGGAAAAGCGTATACTTTTACAATGTTTGTAAATATGTGAGCACCATGTATCTATCATATAAGTAATTAATTTTTACCTATTGTGGTATAGTATTTTTTTTCTAGGTGCAACGTCTTAACATATAACAAATGCACCTTTACAAAATATTGTAAACATTTAAAAAGACGGTAACGGTGTAGTTTCTTGCCCATTCTTCTCCATACATTCACTACCTTTAGGAAAGGGCGACTAGAATCAATTCAATTTTTTGTAAATTTTGACGTTCAAAAGTGCCTTACAAGGGCCTATTTGAAATAAATGATTTGACTTTGAATTTCAGTTTGACTTTGAGAAGATTGTACTTGTATAGAATCATGCAAAGTCGAAAGAATCCAAACTTTTACCAAATTACAAAATTTATTCAAATTGTAAACTAAGCACATACCTACAACATAAGTTTATCCAAAAAACGTTTAAAGTCATTACAGAGATATTAAATTAAGCAAATTTTCTAGATGTTTTAAAACAATGAAGAAGACTACTAGTCCACCGTAAGTTGTTGAACCTACCAACAACTTAAGGTACGTTCGTCATCTTACGAGTATAACAAAGTTTTGCAACAAAGTTGCGATGTGTACGTTGTAAATAGGTTTATTCGGTGAAACGTTGTGATGTATCGTATACGTTGTCCCTTTGTCTATATTTGACGAAAATGAAGGTTGTAGGTAAGTGTGTCGCCCTCAGTGTACCAGTGACCTGTCCTATATTTGTAGGTGGCTGGGCTCGGCAGAATCGTTTGTAATTAATTAACAATAAGCCCGCCGCGCCGCCGCCGCAGGCGCTTCCGAACCGGACGCTACGCCGTCACCGCACCGCTGCCGCAGCGCGGTGCTAACGCTAATAGAGGCAGGTTTCACTTTAGCTCGCGAATCATAATTATATTTGAACTACATTTCATAAAACGAAGAGACATCGCTGTTTAACAAAAGTCTTGAAGATAGTTATGGAGTCTACGAGGTTCTGAAGCACATGGATGAACCACACAAGTTTCACTGCTGTAACTGATCTAAAATATTTATTGATGCTTGTTACTATAGTGAATACAAGGACTGCATCGCTCTCTTAAAGTCTTAACTTATGAGAGTCCACCACTGACCGGGCACGCCACAATTGCGGCGATAAGTCCCCTCTTTGAGGAGTGGCTAGAGAGGCGCCACGGCGTCCTCACCTTCCGCCTGACGCAGGTCCTCACCGGACACGGTTGTTTCGGTAGTTTCCTGTTCAGGATAAAGCGGGAGGAAACGCCCGGGTGCTACCATTGTGTGGATCGCCCGGAGGACACGGTCACGGTGGAGGTCTGCCCGGCTTGGGCGGGGCACCGCCGTGTCCTCACGGAGGCGATCGGCAGCGGCGATCTCTCGCGTCCGGCCCTGGTTCAGGCCATGGTCCGGAGCGAGAGTGCATGGGAAGCCGTCACTTCCTTCTGCGAAGCAGTAATGCTCGCGAAGGAGGAGGCGGAGCGCGCAAGGGAAATGCAAGATGCGCGCCCTCGCGCCCCTAGTCGCCGCAGGAGACGCCCCGGGTGTCGGGAGTCGCGAGCCGACTTCCGGCCACCGTAGGCGCGGGCTTGCGGACGGTGGGCAATGGGTAGCTCGCCGTCCGATTAGGACCAGGCCCGGGTCGACGGCGCGTTGTGTTCCACGCGCGCCTCAAAGAGATGTCAGCACCAACTGACGGGGTCCGTAAGGGCCAATGCCTGCCAGGGTTTCGAGTTTGTCCGAAAGGGATATTGCGGCCCCGGCACACAGGTAACGGAAGGAACACGGGTGGGTTTTTTAGTCAGTAAAAGTCTGACACTCCCTCTCGCTCCGCCCAGAGCGGGAGGAGTCATTTGAAGATTTACCACCAAAAAAAAAAAAAAATACCACTGACCACACACAAGTCTTTTCCCTTGGCCGCCGTACTCTAACTTCACTAAGTACACCCAGGTCATGTTGATTGGAGCATAATTGAGGAGCAACACCACACAAAATCGTAAATTAACTATCTTCCCTGATATTGCTGGTCCATTAGGTTCATACACATCCGTAATTCCGTAGATGTTATTATGTAGGCACTTATCTCATAATGAGTACTTATCTACTTTGCCTGAATCTTCTCCGCGCGCCGCTTCTGTTTCGAATCTCACCTTTACACTACGGATGTGGCCCAAATTCAAATTCAAAAATCAAAAATCATTTATTTCAGCCCATAAGATAATGGTAGACAAAATTATAATCAATATAAATACGTATATAATTTTTTTTTATTATTAAAATAGAACACTTTCAGTTGCTGAGATACCAGCAGAAAGACGCAACGATGCAAAATACGCTGTAATATTCAGCAAGAAGAAAACAAGTCTTATAATGCAACAATCAAGGTGACCCAAATATTTTAGTCATGTTTAGAATGCGGGCACTGGTTGCTTTGGCTACATGCATCCCATTTTCAACCTGAAACTAAAGCTACTCTATCAACGGATCCTTGTCAAATGTTGGATGTCTATAGGTTTACGTAGACTTTAAATGTTGGATGTCTATAGGTTTACGTAGACTTTAAATGTTGGATGTCTATAGGTTTACGTAGACTTTAAATGTTGGATGTCTATAGGTTTACGCAGACTTTAAATACTCCCACGGATTGTAAGAGAAAGCAAAACAAAGAGATATTTTTAGAAAAATATGTCGTCTGAGCCTCTTAAGTTTAAAGAATCTGTTAATTCTGAGAGGCACATGCGCAACCAATACGGTAAACTATCTCTAGTTACAAACTGTTTTGTTCACATACTGCAACCACCACCGCCGCCGCGTCACTCGATAGTTACGTGCCCTGACACAAATAAATGTACTTAAATACGTACAGAGAATGTGTTCGATAAAGACTTTAACTAAGAAGTCTAAAAAAATAAGATAAACTGGACGGTAGCTACTGAGCAGAAATGGGCCACTAGAGCAAACAGGAGTACGACTTAATAAACCAAATAACTGTACAGTTAATAAAACACGTTGGAGGTGCGAGATATTCGGAACATTTCAATGAAGCAATTTAACCCTCCCCGCTCTCGTAAACAAAAGTGCATTCCTCAGGCTCCGCTCAGCTCCGCGCCGCTCAACACCGCTTCACGCATTGTCCGCAAAAACCTGCTAAATGCTAATCCGGGAACATTCGACCCGGACCCCCCCCCACTTCAGCCGCCACCCCGCTATCGTCGTAACGCCCTGCTGGGCTCAATTCTAATGGCGTTTTTTAAGAAACGCAGAATAATCGTTGCGAGAAGAAAATTAAGCCATCTTGGGTTAAAAAGTCCAAAAGTGGAGTGTGTTGGGAGGGCGCCGGCGGGGGTGAGGCGGAGCGGCGGGCGTGGGGGGGGGACGGCAGGGGGTGAGCTATAGATTTTTCGGGGTGCGTTTTGTCGTCGCGTGAAAACAAGCGTTTAGACGATACTGTTGCTACAATTACTGAGTAATGCGATCCGACACGGTTAAGTATGAAACATAATTATCACGTCGCCATTGAAATATTATTTTGGTTAGAGGAAAATGTACTTACTACTTGTTTAAGGAGATTTGTAACTGTTTTTCTGAAAGCTTTTTATTTCCGGCCGATATTTCCTACATAATATCTAAATGGTTAATAATAATAAATCATTTGTTTTTCAGACAAAGTCCAAAACATTACATTAAATTAAAATTTAAACATAAAATTGACATAAAAATCAAACATAACATTCAAATAAAAAATTTAAAAAAAACAGTCATTCAAATCAAATCAAATTAAAAATCAACTTATGTTGTAGGATTTTTTTTTTGCTAATTAGGTAACACTTATAATAATAGATAAATATATAATCAGTAACAGTAAACTATCCCATGACACAAACAAACCTAAAATAAAATGAAATAAGAACCTAATTTTCGACATTAGAGTTACCTCAACCGAAAACAAAACACCCAATTAACATGAATCTTTTCTCATGCCTAAAATTTCGCGAAAACGACCGAATTAATATCCACCATTAATAAATAAATAACGACTATAACAAATTCATTACGCGCTATACGTTCATAACATTTACATAATAACATCATCTCTTCTAGCGCTAAATAACTCATTGTAAATAAGAGCCCAATTTATATTCAGCCGGGGGATATTATCATAATCGGCCCTTGCTTTGCCAACGTCACAAGTCAAAACGAGATGCAAGATATACAGATCCGTAGGCTCGAGAGAGATGGAGTACGGCTATTTGGTTTCAGCTGAAATATGAACGAGATGTTAGGTTTTTTATTGGAGTTTTCAGTGTGTAATGGGGGTATGTATTAAGGGCATATTCGGCACTTATTGATGTCGGCTGTGCGGCCAGCTCACGAGTTATTGATGTCGGCTGTGCGGCCAGCTCACGAGTTATTGTCCGGGAAGCGATGTGTGGAATAATTGGTACGGCATATAGCAATACATCTTACGAGTATAAGTGCAAATGTATGGGTGTATTTGTGAAGGTTTGTTTGTATATGCCATAGTTAGCCTTTTCCTGTGGTCTTACAAAATATACTTAAAAGGAGAATTAATATGATTTGCACATTCTATTGGAAAACATTACTTACTATTTGTTTAAATGTGCTTGACAAAGTTTGAAACTGTATTTTTATTAATTACTGTTGTCTTTTCAAGTTGCAACATTATAATTTTAAATTGAGCGCAGTTAAGCCTTTCTGCTCAGCGAATAAAACGGTTTATGTTAATTTAAGTGTTAACTGACATTAACTTATGTTACAGTTAAGCTGTTTTAGTTTAATTCATAAACTGAATATACATAGATTAAGAGGCTTTATTTTGTAGATAGTTTATTTGAATTTTAATGTTTTTTATAAAAAAATATAACGATTAATTCGTGGAAACCCATAGAATTAGTGGAGGCGATTTTACAGGCTAATAACAACGCTTAGTTAGGAGCAGCTTTTTATTTCTTTGCTAAAAGAAAATGAACCTATCTACCTGCTTAACATGAACATGCAGAAAGAGTATGACATTTAAATATTTCTAAAACTTAAATAAATTTACGAGTGAAAACATACTCTACGATCAACATAGTTAGTCAATGATATTACCCGAAAAAAAGCAACAGTAGCACTAGAAAGCCTCCCAAGTCTCGCAAGTGTCATACGGTAAGGCATGTCGCGCCAGCACACTCACGCAGTTACTACTAAAGTATATTCTTAATTCTGTGCACAAAGTGTTCAGCGACACTTTGCTCTAAAAAGTAATACGCGCGGGAAATCTCGCACCTCTGAGAGGTCGAGTGTCCTCTATTATTGTTACACACGCCACACACTGAACACAACCATATCACTTATGCCCTAGGGTTTAAATTAAGTCGACGCGTTGATAGTTTCGTTTTCAGGCTAATTAGAGGCAAGGGAGGCAGGCGCAGCGACTAAATAAATTTGAACCCTAACGCCCGCCACTAGAATATAAATTGGAGTTCACGCCTGACTTATTGTTTGTTTGCTAACTGCTAGCGAAAGTTAAATACGACTGTTGGTTATTTCGTGGTGGAAATGGTTTTTGTGGACCTAGAAATATTCTTCATACTTTAATATGGTATTTATGTACAAAATCAGTGTCATGACAAAGCTGGTATATATTTAACTAATACATACGTAGGTATTTATTATCTAATCGTTATATTTTCGTCATCAATCAATCAACTCAGCCTATCGTAGTGATAGGCCAACCTCCCAAGAAAAGTCACAACACTCAGCCCCCCATCCACTATCTGTCCATTATAACTAAATATTGCAAATAATAAACCAATACAAAAATCTTTTTAACAAAAATTCAAATCTCAACAATAAACTACTACGGTTACGACGCTACGCCACTGCTACGCCACTGCTACGGCTACGCCTACGCTACGTAAAGCGCTACGAAAATTCGCAACAGTTGCATTATGGTTAACAACATTATTTACTGCTATTTCTTAAAAAATATACTGTTTCTTTAGATTTTATTTTGCATATTAATTTACTACTAGTATTCCTAGCTTAAATAAATAATGTATTAGTAGGCACAGCTGGGCGATTTTCCTAGTTTTGTGAAACTAGCTATTAGAGTCGCGCGGCGCCGTTCTTTGTGCCGAGGTGTCGGGCCGAACACTCTCCACACCCTCGCCTCGCACACAAACACACACACCCCGTGTGTCGGTGTATGTGTGTATGTGTGACGCAGCTTTGTTCAGCAAATACTAATTGTTGTTTTATCTTTGATTTGTTGATGGTTTACGTTGGTTATAAGTAGGTAATCTCTGTGTTAATGTAAACGATGTATATTTAATAGGAACAAAATAATGGCTATATTATACCTTCAGGCTTACATAACTTAGATAGTCTCTTGTTTTTTCTTTGTTCATCTAAATGATGACGGAAGACTCATGTCAGTTTATTAAAGAACATAGCATTGTCTCGTTGCTAGGTGCGGACAGTGATGTATAGAATGGACAAACGTTCACATTTTAGTTGATAATAGTATTTTCTGACTCATACTGATTGATTTGAATAAAATATCTGTTTGGGCTTTTCTAATGTCCTTTAAAAAATATCTAGGGAGATATGTAAATCGAAAACTGATACATAGGAGCATCGTAGGTAGCTGCTCATACGTAGTACGTTTGAAATGGGGTGTTCAGAAAAAGTTAACTTCAAAAATGCATTCTTCTTATTTTATTTATAAGTTATTGTTCAGTGATTCGTTTTTGTTAAATTAACTAAATACTGATGGGAATTGTACCGAAAACAAATAGTTACTACGTGTACAAACTTAAATTAGTCTAGCACTAGGTCAACCGCAACATCTGTCGTTACATACGACGAAGCTATATTATTGTTGTCAATAACTAAGTACGATGTCCGGCACGGCACGTCACCGGCTCTGCGCGATACGTTACGATTGAGCGAGATGTGGTGTGCTACAGCCTAGTAGCAGCAGTACCGGCACACCGAGACAAATTACGGCACAAGTTAGTAGATACAGCGATGTTCTACGCCAATACTTATTGACATGTTGTTAAACGTCAGGCATATAAGATTGACGGCGCGTTGTGTTCCACGCGCGCCTCAAAGAGATGTCAGCACCAACTGACGGGGTCCGTAAGGGCCAATGCCTGCCAGGGTTGCGAGTTTGTCCGAAAGGGATATCGCGGCCCCGGCACACAGGTAACGGAAGGAACACGGGTGGGTTTTAGTCAGTAAAAGTCTGACACTCCCTCTCGCTCCGCCCAGAGCGGGAGGAGTCATTGGATGATTTCCCACCCAAAAAAAAAAAAAAAAAATGGCATATAAGATTAATATTTATCTGTAGTCAATTACTAAGAATAATTCAGGCAAGGCATTGCATAGTTTATCGTATAAGTCAAAAGAGCTCTTAACATACGCTTAAAATGATGATCCAATGTTTGAAGTCATCATTCACCTTTCTCTTTACTATTCAAACTCAAACAAAAAGCATTTATTTCAAATACACTAAAATTACAGGCACTTTTGAATTGCCATGGGGTCGGTCAGTCAGAGAGATGAAGCTAGACGCCCATTCCAAAGCGTAGTAAGTACTCTATGGATGAAGAACGGGCAAGAAACTCCACGGACACTCTTTTAAATCAAAATATGGTAACAAAATATTGGTTACATCATTTAGGTTGAAATTTTACAGAAAACGACGCAGAACATTAAATGGGTCCGTAAAAAAAAAAGAAGAAAATAAGTCGTGCAGCTAAAAGATGAGCAGGCCCTACTGACGGCGCCCGTTCACGAACCTGACGCATGGATGCATTTCACCGATACAATATGACACACCTCTGATTTTCAATCGTGAGCTCTTATTCAGTACATCAGTAATATGTTAATGTTCATAACCTTTAAAGAGAGTAACCGAATTAACCAAATATATTTCAAATTCGAGGATTAGCCAAGAAATCTATCAAACAAAACCATACGCGAAATCGCTCGTACTCACCGTCCACCCGCTACCCGCTACCTGCCATCAACTACACCACACCACAACAAACTGGTTGTAGGGAAGGGTTAGCGCACACACACTACCGCACCGCAACGGAACTCATTATGTGAGCTGAGCGTGTGTGTGTGTGTGTGTTAGTACCAGCGGTTATGTGAACCAATAACCGACAACCCTTTCGGGTTAGGAGTCGGCACCATCGGCGGATATACGATACTTGTGTTACTAATAATAATAGACTGGTTACAATAATGTTGTGAGAGATTTGGTAAATATCCGTCAGTAGTCTTTAATCTATAATTGTGCTACGCCGTAGGGCTACGAGCTACGGCGTAGCAGTAGGGAAACTATATACCTAGTTTAAGTAATTTAAATGCACCCCAGTTACTTGTTATATAGTTACCTACCAACTTCAAGTAACTCAATCGTATCATCTCTACGCTTATAAACGAAGGAAAATCTATGCTTAAGTTTACATACACATAGCTTCGCGCCTGGTTCCTCAGAAGGGTACCCAACCCTTCTGAGGAACCAGGCGCGAAGAAAGAAGAAGTACTATAAACGTATTTTTATTTCTTTCTTGTTATATTAGACCCACATTTTTCCAGTTATGTTATAAGTTTATAAGTCCAACCACAGTTCACCAATAATGTTAGTTTGCGTTGTTACTATGTTTGTTTGTACTGCGTCTTTTGTTAAAAAAAACTTGAAATTAATTATATATCAGGTTTTTTTAATCAAAAGCCTCTGAGCATCCGTTTGATTGGTATGAACTTAATACATAATTGTTATGAAGTCGAACAAGCACCTGCTACTTCAAATACACGTTGCTATTTCAAGCTACGCTAAAGCGTCCTCACGACAGCACATCAGTCAGTGTGCACCGCCGCGCGCCGGAGTGGGGGTCCGCGGGCTCGCTAATAACCTCACTAATGTGCCTGTCTCATTTGTAGCCCGCGATCGATACGGAATCCGACAACGTATGACCCACATCGCGCTTCACTGAACTTGTATGCGCCTACTGATATAGTGTACAGAAAAATAAGTGGGAAAATAAAGACCTGTCTTGTAACTGGGTTTCACTTAAAATCAAGGTATCTAAATACTAGCTTAATCGGTTGAAGGACGCTGAACGAGACACGATAGTAGCAAGTTTTATCATAATTACGCCTGTGTGCGTGTGGAGTCCCGCACAGTGGTAACAGAACTATTGGTGTTTCAATATTTTGTATAAGTACATTTTAAACTATTCGTCTAACTTTAGCATTAGCCTGGAAGAGATCGCAGTAAGGAATAAGGACGCCCCTTGTATATTTGTTGTGTTTTACTTTTTCTTTTTGTAATGTATAATCTGGTGTACAATAAAGTATATATAAATTAATAATAATAAATAACATGGTATACTTGGGTTGAATCTTAAACTATTTACCTATTTACCTATGGTTCAGTTAATTTTAGATGCCGAATTCTACTAAACATATTTAAGAATTTTAATCGCTTGTTTTCGCTTTTTTGTTTAACAGGTCGACTACTGCTAAAGCACTTTTAGTAAACAATGAGTTCCAGTACCTACCGCTCTAGTTGGGGGTAGGTACTGGTTCAACCTAAACAACAGCCGTCACACGAGACCTTCGACCTTCACCACTGAAGGTGGCGAATGACCACTCATTTAGTGAATACCCTTATTCTGATCCACTGCTCCTTTATCACACATCTCGCCCACAAAGAGGCTTTATCTGGCCCTCTTTGTGGCCCACAAAGGTCTATTCTGGGAGGTGTGAGCCTCTTTCAACCACTATTTGTAAGGCGCGTTGTTTTTTTGGTGAGGTGTTGGATTGTGGCTGTTCCACCAGCTCTCGGGAGGCTAACACGCTCTTTGTCACTCGTAAGTAGGTGTGTGAATTTCTTTTGTGCTATAAGTGGATGTAGTGAGATGTTTTGTCGGTTGAGCTCAGATTAAGGTTAGGTTTTAAGTGTATTGATTATATTTGTGGTTGTGTTTGATACTATACTTATCAAAATCTGTAAAGATGTAATGCGCTGACAATCAATCAATTCAAATCTCACTTTTGTTTACATCAAATCAACCGTCACCGTCAATAGTGACGGTTTACTTCTGATTAATGTGACCACTGAAAACGCAAACTACGGCTAAGAATGTACCAGTCTATTGTGTTTAAGAGTTTTTTGCAACAAAAAACTCTCGCAGGTACGAATTAGATACTGAGGTATTTAATTGATTATCCGCTCATAAAAACATGTCATAATCAAGCAAACTGAACGTGTGCTGTGTAGTTCACACTATACTTACAATACATTTCAAAAGAAGACGCTACATCTGTTATGCAGCATAAGTAACATGTAGATTGGCATAAATGTGCATAAAGAACAAGGTGAAACAGATTACATAAAAAATAAACCAAAAAATCTGTTTCTACAATCATCACGGCCACATCATTGCCGTAAAATTGAGAAACATAAATAGGCCTCATGTAGCCAACCCAAGGTTTTATAACGCTGGATGAAAAAATCGATTGAGTTAATGTTAATGTAATTCCTTACTTATTTAATAAAGAAGCATAATGTAATATGGAAGTAAATGTGAAGGTTCCAATAATGAACCCTAAGTGAATAACAAAGTGATTGGCTTTATTGTTCGTAGGCCTTGTAGAGTGGTAGCTCAGTTGTACAACACATATCATTTAAACCAGTTACTTATTTATCGATTTATTATATACATTTTATTTAACTAAATATCTAAGTATCCATTTAGTTCCGTCTGTTCAAATTTTCTGCTAAATCAGAGAAAATAGGCCTTCAACCTTTACCTACATTTTGCTAAGTAAGAATAGTTATCCTGCGTTTCCAACTTAGGTCCCAAACATGTAAACTTATGTGATTTTAGAAAAAATTACTCAATAACAAATATGTTATGTTTGCGCTACAACTTATTTTTTTTATGACTCTTTCAGTTTATGTCCTAATAATCATTCTGAAATCAACTAATACACGAGTATTAAGTTTATATTTAGTATTATATTATTATATTATTTTAAAGTTTATATTTGGTGTCAAAAGTTAAGGGTAAGGGTTTGGTTGGTAAGGTTGTCTGTAAAAGATCGCTTTTAGCGATAAGACCGCCCATTGTGTCACCCTATGTAAAATGTCTACATTTTTATCTGTATTTTTTATGGTGTACATAACATAGAATATTATATTCTATTCTATTCTATATTTCATTAATTGGAAATAAAATCAATTGAAAGCAAACATTTTAATATGGAATACCGTCTTGGTCCTTGATGTTGAGCTAGCATGAATGCCAAATCTCTTAAGCCTTCTGACAACTCACAAAGCTCAGTCACTTCCATTAACTCAAATCTTCTCTAAACAAGTTATTGTCACATTTTTCACATCTAAACCAAGATAATTAACTACTTAACTTATAAAGTGTTACTTATAAAGCTTAGTACCACTTTAGTGAATACCGTGTCTGATATAACGGTAAGCCAATAACGAAGAGATCGACGCCCGCGCATCGTCTGGCAGCCATTGTGCGCCGGCGCTTTGTTTTAGCCAGCTCTTGTACTATAGGTTACACGTGTGATGTGGGACTACCAATCTTTCATTAACTCTGTTGATTTTCAATAATTAACCCCTTTATTGACAAAGACGGAGTAAAGTGATGATGAACTAAATCCTCTTCAAATGAATCTGAAGCATATGTATACTGGTTGTAACTACTCCGCGTTTATGGGAGATAAAGTTTAAAGTTCTTTACAAAATATACTAGGTATAGTAAGATAAGGAAGGAGCTACGGACTTGTGCATAAATAACAAGTGCAGACACTATATAAATTAGCGCTGTTTGTAATGTTGATAGCTAACTAAGAAGACAACTAATTATATTTCAACCCATTATAGCTGCTGCCTCCGTCCTCTAACTAATTGACCTGGCTGCTTATTGGGATACCTATTTACTAAAAGTAATGGAGGAGTTATTCGCGATCAACTAATCCTGCCTAGTGCGACTGTTGATTATAACAGCCAATCGCCCATTGAGCTTCTAATAACAATATTAAGATGAAAATAAACTTCTGGTTATTTTGTTTAGTCTCAACTTCATACGGCATAATTTATTCAATGTATTCTTAGTTTTAGATCATTTCTGTTCTATGCATAAAGTCCGTTAATGAGCATGACAAACATTTGCCGATAAAATAATAAAATGACGTTGTTACGTCTTAGTTTTTGTTAAAATGTAGCTTCCTTCCTCTAATATCAAGGTCAAGCTGTAAAAGCAAAGCAAAGCAAGTAAAAGCTGCCCAATTTACTTTAATTTGATTGCTAAGAAGCTTATTACAAAAAGTAAATGATAGGTGTTATTCACAAAGATACAAAACCAATCATTTTTGCTACAACGTTAACTAGTAGCTAATGTTTAAAAAAATCCTGTACCCAGTCATAATAAATTCAATTGTAATTTTGTATTAACTAGCAATTTGGTACATCTAAATAGTTTATTATCATTCATCTCAATACAGGTTGAGTATAACAGTACACCTGAATAAAGGTTATCTAATGAATGATACATTGATTCTAAAACTTAACATTACCGTCGAAACGCAACACTATCGAGGTAAATCAAAAAAATGCTGCGGAAATAGGCGTCTCCTAATTCACGCCTGGTTTGGTGTCTAATAAGAATATTGTTTCAGTTACTTTCGGATGGGAAATGTACACATTGTTCTTCTCCAAATTGGATTGACGCTCTCATAGGAAAAATAATTTATGTTTATTTAAATACAAAATTATAACTTCAGTAAAATTATTATAAGTAATTAAACTTCTTGCAAATATAATTATAAGCTACCCAGTAGGTACCCAGTGTCACGTGACACCACACATCGGAGGTGTACTCCCGACGCGCCGCGCCGACGGCAAGCGTGAATCATGTGCCGTTACCGTTTTGATTTAAACTCACTCTATGTATATACCGTTAAAATGTTTATTTTTAGTGCAAACTACTAATATTTAAATCGAGAAAGAATATGAATTTCCAGACTGACTAGGTTTTTCACCAATCAAATTCATTCCAAAATCTTCGGTAATTGGCAACGATTTTTAGAAATCTACTTTTTCTATTATTGGAAAACTACTTTTAACTTGATGTTTCACACACATAACAACTGTAATCTTAGACAAAAACTCTGAAATATACTCAAACAGCTTTTATCAACATTTTGCTTTTCCATCAACTTATCTTTTAATTATTTAATCAAACCTACCAATAAAATACGTAAGTATCTAACAGTTATCTGCTATTTCAATAAAAACGTAAGAACAGACTAGCCTGCAGTACTCAAAGGCTATCTAAATCACCGCGAATAATTCACATCAGATAGCATCCGAACGAGCAGTTTAATATTACAAACAATTGGCTGGTTCGCGTCGGTACATTCACGGGCTGTAACTGGAGCCGGCGGCGCGTCAAAGCAGGCGGCATTGTACGCTAATTAACAAATAAGACAAAAACCCTAATTAAACGCTGAAGCACAATACAGCCACATTAAATGCGCGTCAGCGATGCTGCTGTAGTGCTGGGGATACACAGGCGGAGCGAGCCAGTTGTGTGCTCCGACGGCTTGTTTCAAGGTTACATACTTAACACTTTTATACTTTATCAGATGAACGCATAATGGTCCATTAAAACTACGAGTATATACTGCTGAACAAAACAACATCAAAACTTTCTGGATTTTTTTGTCTGAGGGAAATTATTAGCAATGGCCTAAGAGTGCAGTACTATCTATTTGTTATTTAAAAGTCACACTGTTTATGAAATTGAGACAGTTTACTAATCTGTAAGTATTGCCTAACCATCCTTAAAGGTATCTGAACTCGATTTAAATAATTTTAAACCAACTGCCTACTAAGATAATCATTTTACTATCCTTCGTTATTTTTTCTGGCAGCAAGCGAGCCACATGAAGTTTTTTAACTACTTCAAATTTGCAGCTAAGGTGATCATGTCTAGATTCGTTATAATATTATATCGACATCAACAACGCAACTAGAGCTGAGGTCTGTTGTAGCTATGAGTTGTAGCCTGACCTGGTGGAGGGTGTAACAGTGGTGGTCCAGGCAGGAAGGCAGCAGCCACAGCCGCTTGCGCGTTGAACGCCGCGGCGTACGCCACCCGGCTCGCCATCGACGCCGGCAGGGGGAACTGGGGCGTGTACGCCGACCGCGGCTCTCTGCTCTCAGACAAGTTCAATACTCTGTCTCCATCTCTGTTCTCAAAGTACCGCTCCCGACTCTCTCTGTTGTCTGACAGGCCCAGCAGCTCCTGGATGGCGAAGGGCGACCTCTGCGGCGCACGCGGCGCGCTCGCGTTCGCGCTCATCGCTTGCATCTTGCGTTAAGCGCTCTTTCGCTTGTATACCCTTAACTTAACTTTTACATTACTGTATTTATTTTATTGTACGTTTTTCTTATCAATTATGTTTGATTTATCACAATTTACTTAGGTCGTGTTTTCAATAATTCTTAATGCTAATGTTTTTATTCGGAAACACACTTTCTTAAAGTTTTTATACACTTCCTAACTCTAATAACAATTTGACTGCATAAAAATTAGGCCTAAGTATTAGGCAGAATATTTGAAAATTCGAGAAAAATATATTATGAGTTTTCCAAGGCGGTGGAAAATTCGCGAAAAATATCGTTTTTGTTGAAGTAAGTCGCGACACGAGCGCTCGCCGCGGCGTCTGCAGCGCTTCTGTACGCGGCGCCGCCCGGCCGCTGGACAAAACGAGAAAACCCCCCGAGAAGCCCCGACAGCAGCTCACTGCCGACAAGTCCTATGCACCAGCCGGAGCGCACCTCGTACGACCTTACGCTCCTATGCGGCCCCCGCCGCGATTGGCGCCACAACGTCGCAAGCGCCTGCACTCTGCACGCACTTACGCTCTGTCTGTACTAGCGCCGCAACCCCCAGTCCGGGCGGGCGGAGCCTACTAATAGCCAATACGGATATTTTGTTACCGCACTGTATTGGCCAGATTTCTTCGTGGGGACACGCCTACTCAACGCCTTGCCACCTGAAATGGAACTTTACCACTAACTCTTAAATACTAAAGTGTGTTGTATTGTGGTGGTTGATTTAATTTTGATTAATTGTAAGAAATGAATAGGCTCGGGGGGTGCGCGGGAGGGGCGTCCGCTCGATGGCGGCGCGTGAAAGGCTGCGTCTGCTCATAATACTGCATTATCAATCATTGGTCGTTTTCTCACTGAAACTTTACCTGCCTGCATACAACTCTACATAATGGCACATTATACTCACTTATACCTGCCTGCCTCTACATTATACTCACTTATACCTGCCTGCCTCTACATTACACTTGATTATACAGAACTTTTTAATCAAAGGCATAACAATATCAATATCATTAATGTTTCTGACAAAGATATTAATTAAATAGGTAAATAACTATTTTGAAAGAACAAGTAAAGTAAAGCAAGCCTTTCAGGAATTTCAGATATCATTGTATTTTATCTACTGCAGATTTTTTAAATTTTTAATTGTGATAAATTTAGTATTGTTGTCATTCAGATAAGTTTTAATTAAAATAAAATCTCTTTCAATAAGATATTTTACTATTCATGACGGCAGATGGCGCTGCAAGCGTAAGAGAATGTGAGCAAAGTCTTGTTAGTTTTCTAACTAAGCTTTTCTATTTTGTTAATATAAGTATTTACAAGCATCAATAATGATTAATTATGCATTTATGCATGAGGATATGTCGCTGAATAAACAATAATATGAGTCGCTTGTACAGCTTAAAATAATCATACGAGTATATACTTATTTATCCCCATTGTTTATCTATATTTTTTTATTTAGTAAGTTGAAACTACTTTCTTTTTTTTCTGGGCCTAAAGAAATGAAATAAATGGTACTTTTGAAGTTGTTTTCTACATGGTTCCTACAAAATTATTCGTACAAATATTTTAAATTAGATATTGCCCTTGAAAACTACCTCTTCTTTGACTGACCTATTTAAACAATTGTTATCTTAAAGACAAATAATAAAATCAAGTTCTATTTTTAGTCCTCTGAATACCAAATGAATGAATTAATTATTGCTTCATTGCTTAACAGGCACCTCAAAAAAATAAAAAAATAAAAATTGATTTGAAACATGCCATGCATACTAACTTACTACTGTATCTAAACATGCCATGCATACTAACTTACTACTGTATCTAAACATGCCATGCATACTAACTTACTACTGTATCTAACTAATAAGAACAAACACCAAATTAGTCGTGGTGGGCATTTGGTTCATGTTGAAATTAATGTTGATTTATAAATGAAACCGTTTATAAAGGAAACCAAAATATGTTTCATGAAAAACGTAAAAAAATTACGTTTTATTAACAAATGATAAAAGTTGAATTAATATTTAGATAGTAAATGGGGACTAGTGCTAGAACACTGGAGTACTTTTATTGATAGGTTGAAGATGAAAGTAAATATGCGTGTTAGGTAAATAATTGTGGAAAGACAATATTATTTTTCCTGGTGTTGTGTTTAGGTTAATTTATTACCAACACAGAGACAGAACAAAGACAACTGTTATTTAGTCTAGCTACGAAGGTCAGAGAAAAACATAGACGCCTATGCCTGGCATTATTCTGAAAAAAATACAGATGGTATTTTCAGCTGTAAAATAAAATGATATGAAATTCGCAAATCGACACTTTTGAATTTTACGTACGTAGATATCAATTGTTTTTAAAGATAAAGATATTATAAAAATCTCAGAACCTAGTTGAAGGTATGAGAGGTAATATCTGTAACTAATTTGAAAATTTTAATTTATTTGTGTTGGATTTTAATTTATTATAATAACAACAATAATAAAATCATTAGAATTTAGTTCAACGAAAATTGTTTTTCCAATGTTTTAAGTTTTATCACATCATTAAAATACTTACTTTTATTTTATTCCATTTAATTAGTCTTGTTACCTTATGTGCGAATATTTTGTTGTGATTTTGTATGGTGGTATTTGGTATTGCTCTCATGCAATGTGAGGCAATGTATTATTTATTATTTTATTTTATAATCAAATCTAAGTATTTGGTAATTTTATTATGTATTCAATTTTATAAATATTGTAATGATTTAAAAATGTTATTTCTAATTTAATAGTTGGTCATCCTATAGTAAGAATGTTGTGCATGCCTATAAGTGATGTATGTACTGAAGACTTGTGATTACCTATTGTTTATTCATATAAATATGTTGTTGGTGCCTTGCTCAATAAATAAATAAACTATAATAGTATTTGAGAAACATTTTAAGTCACGTTTCTAAGTTTGTAAGGCACTCGTGCCACGCCGCTGTTGCCGCAGTATTTTTGGGAAAACACTGGATTTACTTATTTATACAAAATTTATCTAGAACTACATTCTTACATGTAGGTAAATAAATCACACATTTTGACCAGTTATTTATACCTTAAAATGATTCCTAGGATGAAGATAAACATAATATTCTGCTTAGTAATTATTACGGAGCTAATTAACACAATAGTACCTATTACTATTTAAAATAGATGTACATCTATTTGAAATAATTGACGGGAATCAAGTAAAAAATCATAAAATTCTTGACGTCATAAAATCGTTTTGAATATGACTAGGTATTAATCGTGCACAAACACTTCGAACCTGACAAATAAAGTTAGTGGTTAACGAACTCACTAGCAGCCTGTTAGCGAACTCACTGGCAGCCTGTTAGCGAACTCACTAGCAGCCTGTTAGCGAACTCACTGGTAGCCTGTTAGCGAACTCACTAGCAGCCTGTTCTATCCTGAATAATGTCTGTAAGTGGTCATAGACAGCCTACGCACGTAATCGTTAATGTCAATAATCACGAATCCGTCGGCTCCCTATTTAACGAAAACACTCAATAATAAAAAGCTCACTGTTAGAGCTGTCAAAATAAGTTCTCTGGGTTAGTTTCAGTGTTTCTTCTCAGAGTTCGTAGTCGGTCAGGAAACATCAACCTCTCATCTAGTTTTAAAATATTATAATTTATTTTTGACGTCTAAAAGTGTTTTAAGTAACAAATTAAAAAAAAAAAAACATTTATCATCAGTTTAATTGGCTAAATTTCATACATCATACTTACATAATGATTTCAATGATATATGCAAGGAATATGATTTTGATCCATTTACGTGTGAATTTTTCAAGTAGCGGTAGGTAATATTTTTTGCCTAAAGAAACGATGAATTTACTACTCGTATGTGAACAATGATATGACTAGAAAGTGAGTGTTACTGAGATGACAACTAATAGAGGAGTATGGAAGAAAAACACATGTTACGCCGACCAGTAATACATTGGGATCAGGGTGGCAGGATGATGATGACGAGTGCGTATGTACACTGACAGGCAGAGGAAACGTGACGACACAAAATGTCAAAATATTCAGGTGACTATAACAAAATATTAACTTAATGGAGCTATCTATGATAAAATAGCTAAAAAATCTGAACCCATGTCAATAATCGTTTTGTATTTATTGAATGCAACCAATTCACAGTCAAAATTAGTTAAACTCAAGACCACAATATCTTTCAGCAATTTTTTTCTCTATCATACACAATAGTCAGACAGAGCATGAAGGTGTGTTCTCACGCGCGGTGTCCGGCTGCGCGGGCGCGGGCGCAGGCGGAGCGGGCGGCGCGGCGGTGGAGCGGCTCGGCTTACGCGCACAAAGCCTTCAGGCCCCGCCTTTGTGTTGTGACAAGCGGATCACGGCCGTGACGGTTCACACGACGTCTTGTTCCTTTTGCTGTATTTCTAAGTTGAAGACGTTTTGTGTGCTCTATGGCTTTGTTGGCAAATATTGTTGAAGATGACGGTGTCTATTACTTGGCTGATACGATGACTGTCTGCTGCAGACCACAGCTGTGATGTAAGGGAAGGTGGCGTAAGTTAATGTACGAGTATGTATGATGTGTGCATGATCGATGTCATTTGTAAAGTATCGCGTCCATGGATATACCTACTGTAAAATGTTTTGTTATAGGTAAGAAGAAAGTGACAGGAAGTTACAAACAGTAAAGAAAGAAAGAAAGAAATCATTTATTTGCTGATAATGTAGGTATACATATAAGTTGGAATAATTATTAAGAGTCCCGATACATTTTACCTTACGGCATGCAAAATATTAGGTATAAATTAATTAGTAATATAGATACAGCTATTACGATCATTATTTGCCCTAGTCGAATTTAATATGCTGTTACAGATCAGACAACAAAATAATTAATTAATTACATAATAAATCTCTCGCAAATCATTCAATGAAGGAGTATAAATGTCGAAATGTGTAATGTCAAAAACCTTAATGTCAAAATATTTCAAAACAATAACAACAATCACAATTATTATTAGATAAAGAATTTAGATAATCTGGTAATGTAAAGATCTATTATATCAAATTACAATAAACAACAACCATAAAAATAAAAAATAAATCGCTAATGAATAATTAACAATGTCATTATGTCAATTTCATCTAAGACATTCGAAATTGCATAGGCAACGCACACAGTTTTGTCATTTAAAAAGTATTTAACTGTGTAATAACATTTCTCCAGCAATAGTTTTGTTAATTGTTTTTTAAACATTTTTATGGGTAGGTCTTTTAAATGTTCAGGTAATTTATTATATAAAAGCGGTCCCATGGAAAGGATGCTATTTTTTAATAAGGCTGTGTTATGACCACCTGTGCGCAATTGGTTTTTATACTGGGACCTCATTGGTGCTGTTCGTTGTCTTATGTCAATCATTGAGGTAAATAGGTGTTTATTTAATTTAACGAATAGGGTCACTTCTAGGGTCTCTTCAGTCTGCGAAGGGGTTCTGACCAGTCAGAAAACTATCATTGTATCTCGTAGAACCTAGCCTATTTGCAACAGTATTGTGAAAGGGCTGTAGCTATATCAATCGAGTCCATTGGCCTTTCTTCTTTTCTAAGACACGGAGCGATCCTATTGCTGCTGAACGATAAGAAAAAGATAGATAAACTAATCCGGAATACCTTTCGCTACCTCATTGCTCGAAGTTCCGATCGATATTGGTTTAGATGAACGCCGCATCTTGTGCACCGCCAGACTGCAAGACACTGACGGTTGGTACTTATTAAAAGGTCTACACTGTCGTCCCATACCTATTAATGTTATTTGGAAATATTGTAAAACCCCATTATTTTTAAAAGAGTAGAGTACCCGTGGAGGTACTCTGGTGGTGGTGTCCCGTGGTGGCTCTTCTTCATAGGAAATGACCAATTGGAATCATGCCCTAGCTGCTGACGTAGTACACATAAGACATAAGCAGACATAAATGTAGGTTTATGTGAAATAAAATAATATGTTGATTTTGATTTTTGCAAGATCCCGGACCTCGGGGCCCAGAACTTTTTCATAGCACACCATAACGGTTACAAGTCATGGTTATAGAAAATACTTACAATGGCAATGAGTTTTATTTTATGAATAATTGCAAGTCATTACACAACATATCTAAGTAGGATACTACCGTAGGCGGTATAACGTAAGCTTTCATTGAACATCAATGAAATGACCTCAAGTGATGTAACTAATTTACGATTGTAGATTAAAATGAATTAAACCATTTAAAATATACATGAAGGATTGCCATTTGACTTTCATAACCCGATTGCTAGGAATTACAAAAATCCCAGTTAGACTGGTCTTTAGTCCAGTACTTTTGTCGTAGATCCTGAGTGAGCCAAAAGCGAGCAGAGTGTGTGGAACCATTACACGACGAGAAGTACCGATAAAACGTAACACAGAAGTAGTACTACTTCTAATAAATCGTATGCTACTGTACAGTAGCATACGATTTATTAGAATGACACGCATTATATATTAATATTTGCATGTCAAAATATGGCGAAATGTGTCATCGCACAAGAATATTTTTTACCACTTTTTGTATTACCGGATTTAAAGCAAATAAAAGACTTTGAATTTGACAGGCAATTAAATAAAACCATTTACGGGCACTTTGAATTGTCGGAGTCGGTCAGTCAGAAAGATGAAGCAAGTACTTCATCACAGTAGCATGTATTTAAATAAATATGTCCTATTCAATTGACCCAAGTCGACCTACTTTTTAAGCAGTGATTTCAATTACTTACCAGCAGTCATACAGATGATGTAAGTGTCAGCAGCTCGGACTCTTCCTCCAACGAATGAGTACCTACAATAAACAATAGTTAACTGTAGTAGTAGCGCACTATATCCGAGCAGCAAGACTCCTTGGAGAAAATATGTTGCTCACTGTGATGAAGCTCTTGCTTCAACTTTCTAACGGGACTCATTGACGATTGAAAATTGATTGTAAATCTTTTATTTGAAATACATTTTAAGTTTTGGAGTTTTGCAAAGAAAAAAATATAATTGCCACTTGTGTGTATTTACAGCTAATCAGGCCTTATTTTAAATCAAAGCGCAAACCGACAGACGTCTTGACAACCGATCCAGTCCTACGTGAGCACCAATAGTTTTTTTTTTATTAGAAGATATTTGTTAGGTATCAAAGTGTTTTCTTTCTTACAGAGCCTGGAAAAAGACTAATAACTTGTACATTATTGGTTGTAGGCAGACCGCTTTATTTAAACCAAATTAAACCGACTAAATTTGAGCCTTAATGAACCTTGATATAAAAAGTGAAAATTTAATAATAAACCTAAACCTAAATAGCTAAAATGCTTGTCTCTATGAGACATAGACATTAGACAGGGTTCATTAAAGCTGCAATCAAGTTACTGATCTGCTTTCTTATTAACTATTTATTTAGATATGGCAGCAGAATCCACCTGCAGACCAAATCACCAGAAGACACCGTCGAAAATATTGTTTGTTATTTATTCGTATGAAGTAGGTATCAATCACTTTCATGCAATGAATGGATCAAAAGTACGTATCATGCAAAAGGACTTTATGCTATATGACAAGATCCCTACTAGTAATTCCAGATTCTGTAAAATCCACTGCGACTCTATCTCCACTTATATACATCTGTTCGTTGTCGTTTATTATTACTGTACCTTTATTTTCGATTTCCAGAAATAAATCCTCACCGGCCAGCAGGCCGTTACACCAGTATCTACTACACTCACAAGCACCACCACCGTACATCAATATAATTAATCCGTATAGTAATTTTAAAACTAGATACCCTCTTCTAATACGTACATAATGTCCGGGTAGTCACAATAATTTAAAATGGAATAGAATTTACACGAATCTATGTATATATGACCGAAACTTATCCATAAGGCCGACTTGCGCGTCAACAGCTAACTCGGAGTTAACAGCTAACTCAGGTTTAATCCAATAATTATAATTGTTTTTTTTTTTTTTTTTTTTTAAACGTTGCTCCACACTAAGAATTTCTACTTGTATCGTGGGTGCGTTTACAAACATAGAAACTCACATACACACTAACACCCAGACCCGGAACAACTACTTGCAGATCATACAAATATTTGTTCCGTGCGGGGATCGAACCCGCGACACGTTGCGCAGCAGTCGATCACTCAGCCACTGCGCCAACCGTGTCTTCAGGGTTAATCGTGTCGATTAACCCTGAGTTAACCTGAGTTAGCTGTTAACTTCGAATTATTTAGCTAACCCATGAACGCGCAAGTGGGCCTAAGAGTCATAAAATATACAAAGATGATAGAACTGAACTAGATGAAAAGGGTGAGGTTCGCTATGGTGCATACACACTCTCGTCATGCGAAAATAATTAAGCTCTTAAAGTGCACGTGTTTTGACACAAATTAAGTAAACAGTGACAGATAATAGACTCAGGCATTACTTTCCGGAAATCCATGACATAAATGCAGTGCCTGTGCAGAACCATCATTCGGCCGCAAATATATGCAGAAGGTGCGATAAATATACCTAATACAATGTTTACCCGTCATAACAATACCACCTTATTGTAATTTACACAACATTAAATGAATATTCAAATTCAAAATATTTTATTACAAATAAACCTTCATGAGTAGATAGTTACGAAACGATAGAAGCTACGTCCACGATTTGAAGTTTCTTGCCGGTTCTTCTCCATTGGACACGACCACGTTTCCTATGGAGAAGATCCAGCAAGAAACTCCACGGCTACTCTTTTATTTCGTTATCTACAGTGATACAATAAATAGAGTGTCCTTTCTAATCCATGGCAATCTACGGTTTGGAAAAGGCAACTAGTTTCAACTTTCTGACTGACTGAACGACTCCTAAGTAGTTCAAAAGTGCCTGTAAATGTGTAATCGAACTACTTGAAAATGCTTTGAGTCGTCACTTAGGCTAAGTTGAGCTTTATTGTTGCTTACTACCTACTGAAAGAAACACTATGCCTATGATTTATTTTTTAATTATTTAGCACACATTAGTACAGAGACGGATTTATTGCCTTAGGCATTTGGGCGATGACGCAGGTCCTCACCGGACACGGCTGTTTCGGGAGGTTCTTGCTCCGTATAAGGCGGGAGGAAACGCCCGGAGGACACGGTGGAGCATACGGTGGAGGTCTACCCTGCTTGGGCCTCTGCGCGGGCGCGGCGCGGGCTTGCGGACGGTGAGCAATGGGCAGCTCGCCGTCCGATAAGGACCAGGCCCGGGTCGACGGCGCGTTGTGTTCCACGCGCGCCTCAAAGGGATGTCAGCACCAACTGACGGGGTCCATAAGGACCAACGCCTGCTGGGGTTGCGGGTTTGTCCGAAAGGGATATCGCGGCCCCGGCACACAGGCAACGGAAGGAACACGGGTGGGTTTTAGTCAGCAAAAGTCTGACACACCCTCTCGCTCCACCCAGAGCGGGAGAAGTCATTTGATGATTTCCCATCCCAAAAAAAAAAGAAAAAAAAAGGCATTTGGGCGAGGGCGATTCATCTACAAGTAGGTATAGCTTTCAATCAATTTCAAAATGATTGACTCAAGATAATTCTAGAACTTTAGGCTGTCGTTTCGAATCCATTTACTAGCGTTAAACATGGTATACAAAGGTGGTATAATTATTAGTTATGAGATCATGCATTTTTTGCTTAAAACTGAAGCATGCAAAAATGATGAATATAACAAGTTATGGGGTAAGTTACGTAAAGCAAATATATCTTAGAAATTATAAAGATCTTTAGGTACTGGTATGGTCACCAGGTGAACTGTGTGCGGTGTGCTGATGAGTATAGGTTGCAGTGCGGGGTCAGACGGGTGGTTTGACTTCTCCGATATTGTTAACCTATACATAGACGGGCTCATTAGCGAGCTCAGTAGCTAGCAGGCCGGCTGTTATATAGATGGAGTAGCTTTTAATAAGCTTCGCCGGTGAATTGGCACTATTGAGACCGTCAGTCTCCGGCTTAAGAAAGCTTTTAGATGTGTGTGATAGACATGTTGAGAAACACGGTTTAAGATACCAAAAAGAGGTTCTTATTTTTAGAGCTAAGTCCTCAGAAAGTTTTCCTCCCATTAAACTAGCGGGTAATATCTTAAATCGTGTTCAACAATTCAAATATCTCGGTCATATTGTAACTGTGGGCATCAAAGATGATCTGGATGTACAAAGGGAAGGAAGAGCATTGACGGTTCGAGGCAACATGCTTGTCCGTAGGTTTGTTAGTTGTTTGTGTAAAGTGAAACTGACGCTTTTTAAAGCATATTGTCAGACATTTTACACGTGCAGCCTCTGGACAATTTGAACGCAGAAAGCCATCAGTGTTTTTCGATTCAAATACAACAATGCATTCAGGGTGCTGTTGACATACCTTGTTCTTCGTAGCATATCTCTGGCAAAATTAATTAATATAAATTTTATTGTTTTTTTTTTATCTGTGACGTTAACAATATACTTAGATGCATAAATTACTTATTTTGAACTAGATTTTGGTTTTAACCAATACAATATTTTAAAAACTGCCCAAGTACTTCATTCCAAGGTTTCTTCACCATATCACTTAGGTTAGCATTATCCTACCTATCATTTAATTTTATTATAACCTGATGATTTTAACTCTAACAAGTTTTGTGTAAAAAAGTGAAAAGAAACCTAGTGGCCAATGGTTTAAATCAAATCGATTCCTGAAATATAAATATTATTGCTGTCAAACTTCTTTTAGATCACTTAAAAAAACATATTCATATCTTCACAACATAAGGAAGACTGGAAAAGTATGGGGGAGACCTTTTCCTACCAGTAGGACAGCTAAGATTAGATAAAAAATTAAAAAATCTCTATTTGCATTCCATAATTTGTAAGGATATGACAGTGACTTGAAGCTAAGGTACACTTACGGACCCTGAGGGACAAAAAGTATAAAATTACGAACTTACAGTCAGAAATAAACGAAAAAACCAATCCGTATCCTTCTGACACCTACAGAAAATCCTTTTACCAAGTTAGCAGCCCTACTGTAGTACACGTCGTAGGGTCTCCACAAATTCTCGCAACACTACTTTTTATTGAGTGTCGCGAGCGCCGGCAGGGGGCGGCGGGAAGGGGGAGCGGGGCGCCACCCCACCCGGAGGGTGCATAATTGCGCACCCATTGCACCTCTATGCAACCTATGAGCCCCACCGAACTCAGTTATAGGCATTTTGCGACGCGTATCGTTTTGTGTCGCGTATCGTTTTGTGTCGACAGCAACGTTTTATTTTTGTCAGATATTTGAAACTGTGAACCAGTTGGCTTCTAGCTGCACGTTTCACGCCTCCTTGGAGTTATTAGGAGGCTTTATTAGAATATGCATTCTTTTCTTTGGTGTTTTTCTGTTGATTTTTGAAATAGGTAAATGTGTGCTTGTTTAAGTTCTTTAGTTAATAAGGGGAAGTAAAATCATGTACCAAGCTTACCTTAATTTTAAACTACACTTGCAATTTAGCTTGTCCCCAAACAGGAGTAGGGGTTAACTAACTTTACATTACAATACAATACATTTTAATCCTTACAATACATAAATCGATTTTCCCAAACCTTCCTAACTCTACAACTAATAGGTAAATAATATGTATCGTTACATTTTACATTCGTATGTTTACTCTGGGCATAGAATTTAATAACAATCATTGACAGTACTGAAGAAAATTATATCTGATATATTAAAATTCCAACCCGATAGTTGTACGTTTTAATTTATTAATTCTCAACTATTCCGATCCTCCACCCTTGAGCAGTGACAGCAACTATATAATATAATGATCTATTAGTATATACTCGTAGGTGTTGTGTAAACGCGTTAGAGTGCGGCGGCGGGCTACGTGAGGCTATGTGCTCTCCATTATACGGCATACTAATGACAGAGGGCGGTTGATTAAAAAACCTAAGTTGCGGGGCGTGGCAGCCCTACCGCCACCCGCCGCCCAACCGCCAGGGTTGTCACGACACGGACGGTAATATAATTAGGGTATTTTTTTTGGTTTTTTGTTTTCAGAATATAAAAGTTTTTAAAAGCATCATGATGCCTAGAACTTATCAATGTGGATTCCAGCCTGTTACTTTTATGGTTTCAGTATTGGTTTCGCGTTAACAAAAAGTAAACTGTTTAACACCTGGATACTACCGGTATCTATTAATGTATGGAAGTCAAACATGGGCTTTAACAAGACACCTAACAAATAAACTTGCTACATGCCAACGCCAGTAGAAAGAAGCATGCTAGGAGTCAAGAAAGCTGACAGAATAATAAACAAAACCATCAGGCACAAGCCCAAGGTTGAGGACATAACCCTAAGATTCAGAAAACTATAGTGGAAATACATGTCTAGCACATTATATGTGTCTAACACGTTATAAGAGGGAAGGACTAAGGTGTTACCCAAGAAACGGCCAAGGAAAGTGTATTAGCTAAACCACAGAAAAGGTGGCATGATGACATCAGACATGTCACTGGCACACCATGGGGCAGAGGGGCCAGAGAGAGACAGGAATGGAAAAGGTTGGAGGAGACCTTTGCCGACTGGCAGACGGACATACAAAACATAAACAAACGCACATACGAGACTGGCGACTACGATTTATGTTTGTCCACTAAAACGCTAATAATGTTATGTAATTGGATTTATTTCAAATATTTGCAAGGTCACACATACCTATAGCTTCAATTTAAGCAATTTGAACTTTCTGCTTCATTATCTACTTAAAATCTTTGAAAATAAAGTTTGAATCACTTAAAAAAATCCAAATATGTAGATATCTGTAACTGTCTCATAAAATAAATGTTCTAATGGTATTCCAAGTGATTGAAATATTTTTATGTGAGGAACTCTGAAGTTCTGTCAAAAGAACTATGAGTTATGTCAAAACAAAATACATTTTAGGAGGCTATAGGTACAACTTATGGGTAAGTATATGAAAAAAACTTGATAGGATGGCATAGATACGAGTACATGTGAAGTACTCGTTACTTATGGCCAGATTTGGTTCTGTCCAAGTCCATGCTTGCTCAAATAATGTGTCTCTATTATCTAGAATATTATTTTAATGTATTTTTTTATTATTGTTCACCCTAGAGGTATGTTTATATACAGAATACAGATACATTTTTTAATGTTTACCAACTTGATTAGTTAACCACCTGCAGCAACAATAAGTAGTTCTATTCTATTCTCTTTTCCTTCAATTCACGAAAACCAGTAAGCAGGATAAATTAAAAATTGTTTTCCGTTGCTTGACTATTCTCTGTCATTCATGCTTTAATGCGTTTTATGATTACATTTCCATTTATCAAGAAAAAGTTAAAGTTTCGTACATTAATGCATCGAGTCGCATATACTGAAAGTGGCGACCGATAAATTGTGTGACGATTGGTTGTCTTGACAACCAAATATAGGGATAGTAGTGTGATGCAAAGGAATGAGAAACATGTCGCATTGAGAGTGTGGATTAAATAGACCAAAGAAACGAACGAAGGTTTTGGTGATCGATGATGGTTAGAAAGGGGTGACTACTAAATTGACAGCAAATAGAGACGCGTGGAAGAAAAGTAATAGCCGAATAAATAAAATAAAAAACATGAATCCAAAATGTCGTGTGCGGAGCTCTGCTACAAACCTTTGATGAATAATATTCGTTTTTTTTTCTGTAACTACGATTGCTTCTGTTAGATCGACATTGTCAATATTGCAGAAATTATATCCTAATCCTTGTTTAAACAATATTGTGAACAAGTGAAAATTGCTGTAAATTTTTGTAGAAGAACATATTTTAACCAGAGGTTATGCTATACTACTTAAAGCTTATGGAAACCAAGCAACAACAATTGAAATAAGAACTAAGTGTTACAGTACTACTTACATATATAACATACAGAAATACATAACTTTACAGCAATTTGCGGTTTTGATATCTTGGTGGTACATCTTCTGCTACTCTACTATACCTAATGTAAGTACCTAGATGATGAAATAGTGGCTGCTGTAATGTAATAGTAGCTGCTGTAATACCAATAGACGCATTTTTCTTTCTTCCTTTTCTTTTAGTTGAGGGGCGACTGCTCGCAATGTCAAAACTCTGCCGTCGATTGCTCGAGAGTCGAGCAATGTTAGTTTTGACATTGCTCTCATTTAATTTATTTATTAAAACTTCATGCTCAAGTAAAAAAACTGTACAAAGGCGGACTTAATGCCTGAGGCATTTTCTACCAGTCAACCTTAGGGTGATGCAGAGACAAAACATGGCAGGTGCAACATAGGGGACAGATAACTTGAAAATTAATACACACTAATACATACATACATACATACATATAAACCGAATAAACTTTGTCAGGAGAAATAACGATAGGTAGAGGAGAAAACAAATTCAACAAATCAGCGCTGCAATGATTCTGCCAACTTTTTATTTTTTTATTTTATTGCTTTTATTTACTTAAGTAGGTATGTTTTAGCTCTATATATCTGCGCTACAAAACGTGTAAGTTGAATACAACAATGACGTAGAATTAATAAAAATTAGATGTATGATCACAATTAGTTTTAAAGATAAAGTTTTGTCTATGTAGGTACCTAATGAAGTTAAATAACTGTTCTTGCCTTCACTTACCTGTAGATGCAACATTGAGGTTTAAGCAGTAACCAGCAGGATGAGTTTTTTCCTTCACCTGTACATTACAATACATATGACACTAATAAACAACCGATAAAACACGCGCCGCCATTACAACTGTGCGCTAATAAATTGTAAAACAATACGCACGTCCCAGCGGCCATATTAGCGCGGTCGAACATCAAACCGCGCTATTGTTTCACCACGGCCAATAATTAGGAGCTGTGGAGCTCGCGGCCAATCAGCGCTGCGCCAGCCGACCGCGCGCTCTCATTGGCTCGGACAACACGCCAAATTGAACATTAAACCGTCGAGAGCGAACGCTAATTACATTGATTGGGCATCGAGCGGCGAGCATCGCCGAACATCACCCGAGCGAAACCGACGCACGCCGAATGACGCCGACGGCCGCCGGCGACCGTTAGTTCGTTACGATACAATGCGCTCTAATTTGTAATTAGAAGCCTTTCACGCGGAAGGGGGTTCATATTTTTTAGCTAAGCGTCGAGGGAGGTTATTAGATTGTTACATAATGTTAAAAGTACGCATTCAAAATCATTTGGAGTCGTTTGTGTAAATTAACACAAAGCCATTCATTGATCGTCATAATATTTTTGAAAGGTTTTAAGGACAATGAAATCGTCACAACTACTACGTACCATGTAATTCAATGAATGAGTAGTTAGGTGGGTACCGATACCTAACCAACCTACACGTCATATAAGGTAGGTATTGTGCACATATATAAGCAATGACCAGGAAAGGATGGCACATAAAGGAACGCGTCTGTCAAATACAAAAAAAAAGGTCTGCTGGCTATCCTAACTATATAATATAACGAACAGTAAGTAGAAAACTTTAAAGGCTTTAAACTTTGTTTTCATCGTCATAGAATCTACTTATTTAGTTACTTTAAAACAAATCTGCCTAGCCTTTTCCCAGGGGCTCCCTTGTTTCATCGAAAAGAAATTGCCAAATTATCACTTCCCAAACAATTTTCCGCAAAATTACCTACATTTGCCAAATTATTACTTAGCAAAAAATCTCTTCCCAAATAATTGTAACGCAAAACTAATGTTTTGCAAGTAAACGTTTAAACAATAACTTATTTACCAACTAGTACTTTTACCAATTTTTATTTCGTTAAATATTTCAGTTGGAATAACTCATGTTACGCAAAAAAAAGACGTTTTATTACAAGGGTTTTTTTTTCCACTTGGGACAAATTCTAAACAGGTTATACGTTCAATAATAATATTAATATTAACTATTCTGGTAGTATTTTTTTTTTAGTTAGTATCATTTTTTTTAATAATTAATCTCGTCTAACTAGTTCAGTTTCACGTAGCCTGGTTTTTCCATATTTTTTTTCTAAATAATCTAGTCGTTTCTGGCACTCGCCGGCCGCTACGGCGGCACTGCTCGCTTCGCTCGCTCGGCTCGTGCGTAGCAAGTCACAGTTTTAACCTAACCATTTTTTGTTTATAGTTAACCTACTCTAACTAGTTACATAACTAACTGACCAAACGTTTATTGTCTAAAGATTGTTTGCTGTAATAAATCATTTGATTAAAGACCAAATGGCTAAATGACATTATCCTTGTTAATATTCTGCCAAGTTAAAATTTGACCAAATGAAAATGTGCGTACTAAAATCATTCCAAACATTGCATTGGTATAAAAAAAGGTTGCTAAAATTAGTTTGGGTAGTGAAATTTGGGCAAAATCTTTTCGGTAAAACGGCAGGATAACCGGATGCAGCTGAATACCAGTATTTAACATAGAGTGACTGCCTATCTGACCTCCAGAACCCAGTAACTGGGTAATACGTTACTGAGTTGTGCCCCTTGGTAAGACTGGTTGTCAGACTTTCTGGCTTCTGACGGCCCGTAACGACTGTCAAAGATTCACGAATGACAGCCGGGACCAACAGCTTAACGTGCTTTCAATAACAGCTCAATGCGATATAACTGCCTGGTAGGTTTTACCTTTCAAAAAGACCTCTACTGAAAATATCGAGTATACCACATAGAACTGCTCTTCTGGGCAAAAGTTTTTTTGGAATGACATCTAAAATAATAAGATACCTGTGGACATTTTTACCAAGGAACTCTCTACTATTCAAATATAAATTGCGTAATTTTTTAATTGACAGATCTACACGATCCAAGTTTTTTTTAAATAATTAGTGCCTACTACAATCTGTCACCATACACATCACCACATACACCTAATTGTTATTTTGTAAGATTAGCTTTATAAGTGTTACCTAAGATTTTTTTTATATAATACTGCATGACATAATTATTGTATGGCTATTAGGCAGAACATAATGGAACTGTAATTTACCTTACATCTGTCTGTATAACCTATGCCCACAATAAATAAATTTGATTTGATTTTTCCACTTACGTAAAGCCGTGCGTGGGTACACCTTGACAAAATATTAACAGAACAGATTTTTCAGAATATTTTACTAGTTTATTATGTTTTAGCTTATTTACACACTCATTTAACGTTCCGACGGGAACGTCGGGCTGTAATTAAGTTAGGTAAGTGCCCACGAAGACATTGTGCGAACGTTTCTTTTCAAATTCGGGCAAGTACCAATGTGTCTTTTTCAATCCTACTTTCTAAGCATATCTTGGAGATTACTGACATCGGTGAAAAAAGCATCGTGAGGAAAGCTGGACATATAATTAATACAAGTCTGACATCGGTAATCAGTGCTCAATCGTTCTCTGTATGAGAAGAGGTATTTGCGCTGCAGAGGACAGTACTTTGCGTTTGTAAGGAAAAGCGCCATTCGCGGTGGATCTTTAGTTCTTGTTTCAAACAAGTTGAAATGTAAACAACGTTTAGATTTTCTTTCCATCCAATCTTTCCATCGAGCGCACTATTGAGTTGTCTTGTGTTGAACTCGAGCGATACGTTATAATTTGCGTTTATCGACCCCCCTCTGGTGATTTTATTAGTTTCGAATCGGTAATGGAGGGTTCACTCAATAGGTTAAAATCAAGTAATAAAAGTATAATTTTATGTGGAGATTTTAATATTAATATTTTAGATGTTACTCCATTAAGTATTAGACTTCTTAATCTGTTTAGGTCTTATAATTTAATAAACTTGTTTTTAGAACCTACTAGGATCACGGCATCTTCTTCAACTTGTCTAGATAATATATTTAGTGATTGTGATGCCAAAAATAAAATAGTGTTAAGTGACTTAACGTCTGACCACTGTGGTTTATTAGCTAGCTTCCCCATGCCATTACATAAAAAACCGCATAAAATAGAATGCAGGCTTTATACAGCTAGTCGTTGCAATAAGTTTAAAAATAATATAGCTCACAGAATTACACCATCTATAGTAGAACACGAGAATCCCAATGAAATCTATGGAGCCCTTTTTGATGTTGTGCAAAAAGAGTACCAATCTACTTTCAAGTCCAAAACTATTCAAATTAATGGCACCTCTGTTGGCTTTAACCAATGGGCCACTCCAGGAATTTATAAAAGTAGAGCGAGACTATACGAGTTATATGGTTTGAAAAAATACAGGTTTGATACTCCTTTCCTAGAGTATGTCAAAAATTATTCAAAATTATTTAAAAAGGGGTGTGTTTTTGCTAAATCTAAATTTTTAAGCGATACAATTAAAAAATCCAATAAAAAAGTAAAAACCACTTGGAAAATTATTAACAATGAAACGGGTAAGTCGGTTAAACAAGATAAACAACTTGAGATTATGGTCGACAATAAATGAGTTAATAAAGCAGCTGACGTAGCTGAGGCGTTTAATGAGTTTTTTTGCCAACATACCTGTAACTACCACTCGCTCCTTAAATTCATCCCCGTCTAAAGCGGAAAACCTTTTGCTTAGTAGTGTGTCTAAAAATAGTCCCTTATTTAGCTTCGAACATGTAACGCCTCGTGATGTAGTTAATGTTTTTAACACACTCAAGTCTAAAAACACTGGTGATTACTGGGGCATCTCCATTAAACTTTTAAGTAATATAATAGACATCGTAGCCCCCTATCTAGCTGTTACTTTTAATAAATGTGTTGATTTAGGAACTTTTCCTGACCTCATGAAGAATAGTAAAGTCATACCATTATTTAAATCAGGTAATAAAAGTGACGTTGGCAATTTCCTATAATATTCCTATTTCTATCTTACCAGCATTTAGTAAAATATTTGAAAAGTTAATACTCAAGCAGTTGCTTAGACATTTTAATTTAAATAGCCTCCTTCATAATGAACAATATGGCTTTACAAAAGGTCGTTCGACTACAGATGCGGGTGTTGCTTTGCTGAAACACATATTTAACGCATGGAAGAACTCGCAAAATGCTATTAGGGTTTTCTGTGATCTCTCCAAAGCCTTTGATTGCGTGCACCATGACACGCTTTTGCGTAAACTGCGTCATTACGGTGTGCAAAACAAAGCTCTCAACGTTTTAAATTCGTATTTACATAATAGGTCCCAATGTGTAGATGTTGATGGTGTGAAATCTTCTGGGCTACCAGTTCAGTTAGGTGTACCTCAAGGCTCAATACTGGGTCCATTCTTGTTCTTGGTGTATATCAATGACTTACCATTCTATTTAAAGGGTATCTGTGAAGTTGTACTGTTCGCAGATGATACCTCTCTTATTTTTAAAGTAGACAGGAATAGACAAGATTTTGACGATGTAAACAGTGCACTCTCAATGGTTACGGATTGGTTTACGACAAATAACCTAGTTCTAAATACTAAGAAAACGAAATGTGTAAAGTTTGCCCTACCAAATGTTAGAAATCTAGGTCCCAACATCGTCTTAGATAAAGAGGTGCTTGAATCTGTAAGCTCGGCGGTTTTTCTGGGCATAACAGTAGATGCCAAACTTCAGTGGGGCCCACATATATCGAGCCTAGCGGGAAGGCTCAGTTCAGCCGCCTACGCCGTCAGGAAAGTAAGACAATACACTGACGTCGATACAGCTCGGTTAGTCTATTTTAGTTATTTTCATAGCGTTATGTCCTACGGTCTTCTGCTGTGGGGCAAAGCTGCTGATATTCAAAATATATTTGTTCTTCAAAAACGAGCTGTTCGCGCTATTTACCAGCTTGGTGCCAGAGTGTCTCTGAGAGATTTTTTCAAAGATATTGGTATCCTCACGGTGGCATCTCAATTCATCTTCGCCAATATCTAATATATTAGGCAAAATATACACTTATACACTAAAAACAGTAAAATCCAATCTTTGTTCAAAGGCATACTATTCTATCAACGACTACTTAAATGATAAGAATAGTTGGTCGCTTTGATTAACTCAAGACAATGTTTATGTTCTTTCTCCAGCTTACGTACTGATAAGTTATATGAGTTTATATAATTGTTTATTTTATTTGACTTTTTAAGTCAAGTTATTTTAATTTAATTTAAATTTATTGTTGACAAAATCTACTCATCACACTGTTTTTTTTTATGATTTGATTTGCTATATGTGGTTAGCTAGTGACCTCGACAATTGATCATATTATTTACTGTTATTAGTAATTAACTCTTTGTTTATTTATTTTACATCGATGGTCCTAGTTTATCATTTATAACTTCCAGTTACAACTATATGTAAGCGGGCACGCCCTATATAAAAAAAAAAAAAAAAAAAAAAAAAAAAATGTTTATTTCAATTTCAAAGGGCATTATGATACATTATTATTGGAGATCACCTTTTAAGCAAGGGGTTGCTTGTGTTAGGAGACTCCGCACTTCCACTTATCATTATCTTATGCAATTGAAACGTAGACAATGTAACATGCAAAACTAAACATAAATGGGTAACTTAAAATTATACAAAATTAAATGAATGGCCAAATGATTTGGAAATGCATGAGTATTATGCATAGAAAAAGGGCCAGATCGCGCGTGTAAGTGTGATATGTGTAAGTATGGGTGACGATGTGAAGAGTGAGTGTGTAGTGTGTGTGTTATAATGAGCATATTTAGTTCTCCTATCCTAATTAAGATCCTGTACAGTATTAGATATAAATACGAATGTGTGTTTGTTTATTTATTTGTCTTCTTGCTTATTACGCTTTCACGCAAAAATGGCTAAACAATATCTGGATGAGATTTGGCACTTTGATAGACCATGTCCTGGGTTAGGACACAGGATACCTCCAACCCGACGCTCCCACGGGGTCGAGACCTATGCGGGTAAGAACGGAAGGCGCAGCTAGAATAAGTTTAGGTGTAAGTGCAAGTTCAAGTGTAGGCGTAGGTGTAGGCTAGCCCTGCGACAATGTCTTGGTTATTGAAGTGTAGATATGATAGATTCAACATCGTCGTAGGTTTTAGTCTTAAGCCAGTCGGTTACAACTTTTTTGCAGTCTCGGAGCTTCATGGAGTATATACGTAGTTCTTTATTCATCAGGTTGTATAAGTAAGAAGATTGCCTTGGGTACTGTCTTTTAGCGAAAGTTGATCTAACCTTGACAGTTGGAGCGACTAAGTAGCTCCTTCTGTTTCTCGGCTTACAGGGATCATACGGGAGGGATGTGTGTTTTTTTAGAATGAGTTGAAGCAAATAAAGTTTCCTTACAGATAAAAGGTCAGATATTAGGTAGAGGCTTTGGGTAGGGAATCTATAGGGTTTAAAGAACATGACCTTAAGCAAAGTTCTCTGCGCCCTCTCTAATTCTAAAAATTTTATTTTTGTTGTCCCACCCCAGCAAGACAAACAGTATGTGAGAATTGATTGGGCCAATGATATGTATACTTGCTTCAGAAGTTGCTTTGCTATATGCCTGGAGACTTTCTTATTTAGATATTAAATTCTGTTTACGTTTAGTTTTTTTATTTCGGCCTGAGTATCGATGATTGATTGGTTGAGTTCTCGATGATTTTGTTTGGTATATTGGCGTGTGCTAGCTAACATATGGCTAATAATTTGAATTATGTTTTGTGTTGCGTAATGTAAATTATTTTGAATACTATTATATAGAATCTTTTTTTTTGTTCTTCTAACTGAACAGACAGCTGTGCTGCTGGGGAGTTTGTTGCGCTACTTCTTCCCAGCTAATGCACTAGGAAGTGGTGAAGGGTGGGCGTTTTGGGGGACTATCTTATGTAATGTTGACGTTCGAAAAGTGCTGATTCTCAGCCTAGTTTGAATAAATGACTTTTGAATTTTGAATTTTTGAATTTTTGATTTTTTTTTATTTTACTAGGCTGTATAATTGATAATACAATAATAATGTTGGTAGGTATAAGTACCTAATTGAGAGAATAATAGCACTGACTGCAGTAAATGTGACACACAACAATCTTTAACTCTTTTTGAAGTAGGTTTTTCCATTTTTTTTTTTATGATTTGTTTATGTAGGTACTTAATGGGTACAAAAACTTTTAGACGTCAAAAATATTCTGAGAAGAAACACCGTCTCAGTCTCTTTTAAAGTGTTTGTGTGTGACATTTTCTTGGTCAGATCCGGTGAGGACCATGTAGTAGAATAATGTCTAAAATTGTCTTGTGAGGAAAGCACCACACCGATTTTAGTGCACCTGTGCGGTCAGTGCGCGCATTTGTCAGTTATTGTGTAGCTCAATTTAGAACTTATGGAGCTCAACGATTCGACGAAAAATACCAAAGAAAGGACATTTGGGTAAGGCCGCGTAATCAAACTACCAGACCGGCATTAAAACTAACTGGAAAATAATGTCTGTCGTGCCATCGACACGACGAAGAAATAATGTCTGTCGACGAAGAAAAAGCAGTCACTGGTGCCCTACTATTGCATCCGTTCAGTTCCATACTTTATATCCAAATGTCTCCACAGGATAAGCACAGAAAAAAAAATGCCGGCCCAGTGTTGAGTTTAGGCCCTCTTCTTCTAGTAATAATAGTTAATGGGTTTTAAAGCCTATGATAGTTGCGTTAGTAAATACCTACTGTTATTTTTTGAATCCGTACCCGGGTTCTCGAGTTATATCATCTATACACATTTATAATATAAACATAATGGGGTTAATTTAAAAACGTTGCCTGCGTTGAAACTATAACAGGTAGGGTTTGTTGTAAGAATCTACGTCGTCAGCTTTACAGTTCCGGAAAACTGCATTCAAAGTTTTTCTTCTACTTCGGCTAATAATGTTTGAAGTGTTTCATCACGTGGCGCTCGTTCTTTCAATATAACCTTAAGTGCGCCTTTTATGCTTCTGATTAAGGCTTGTGCAGACCAGCGCGACATGTCGCGCGACGCGACACGAACAATACAATTTCTAAGAAAACTTCACAGTATAACAATAACCGGTGTCGCGTCGCGCGACAAGTCGCGCTGGTCTGCACAAGCCTTTAACCGTTCCCAAGCCGCTCCCCAGTGAGGGCTGGCAGGTGGAATGAAAACCCAAGTTGTCGCCGTACTGTAGATCGTTGCTCCTTCTTTGAGTTTCTCCGTGTCCAGCTCTTGAACACATCTTTTCATCTCAGCATCAGATCCTCTCAAGTTCGTACCATTGTCTGAGTAAAAGTACTTTGGCCAGCCTCTTCTGGCTGACATTCGTCTAAGAGCCATTATTAGTGCGTCTGTGGTCAGCTGGTTCACTATCTCAATGTGAATGGCTCTTACGGTGAGACAAGTGAAGATAACACCGTACCTCTTTTCTCGACGTCGGCCAACGGTTACTTCTAGGGGTCCAAATAGGTCTACTCCGGTTTACGTGAAGGGGCGATGGTGATGAGCGAGCCGCGCTTCAGGTAAGTCACCCATTCTGGGTGGATGGGGACGAGCCCTCTGCATAACATGCATTTTGAACTGATATACTTCACAGTAGGTCGTAGCCGTATAATCCATTATCGTTGTTTCAGTTCGTTAACGACCATATCCTGGTTTCCGTGGCATGCTTTACGTGGTAGTACTTCACGATGAGGTGAGCGACATGGCAGCGGCCGTGCAGTATCACAGGACATTTTACGTTGGTTGATATTTCAGGTGCGGCATGAATGCGGCCAGCCACTCTCAGCAAGCCATCATCGTCAATAATAGGTGTCAAGGTAAGTAATTCACTTTTTTTATCTAATCCTTTATTTTGTTTCAGGTTGTGCAGGTCATCTGGGAAAGCTTTCATCTGGGAGTACTTCAACAACATGTTCTCAGCGCGTTCCATCATCGCGCCATCTATACCAACACCAAACTTTCTTGCATTTGTTTATGATAGATAGAACCACACACATGGATCTCACCAGTCGAAGCCATGAAGAGAACCTTTCTGGTTCAGGAACAGCAGGTAAACACACAGGTGTAACGTGAATATTATTTATGCATTCTAGGTCCACGTCACAAACATCAGGTAGCTGTATCTTTGATTCTCCAGGCCACGATTGTTCTTCTTCATATAGAAATGACGGCCCATATAACCACTCATTTTTCAGTGTTTTATTTCACAGGTTTCTCGCGTGGCAATTTCGGCGATATTCAACTTCGTAGGTATGTATCTCCATTCTTCAATTTTTGTCAGTTCATCTAATTCGCCAAGGCGGTGAGCTATGTAGGCTTAATAACTTCGCGCGTTATTACGTATCCAGTGTAAAACCGTAGATGAGTCACACCAGAATATTTTCCTCTTCCTTTCTTCTCGCACTCCTAGTCATCACGCTTCGCGGTGGTACATCCAGAGATCCGGCTCGAAGGACCAACTAATGTAGTGGATGTGGACGTGTATAGTTAAAACGGCACTAGTTTGCGAAAGGGTGAAGGGTGGGGGAGACGCAATAAGAAATACGTCCGTGCGCAAGCGTTCGTAAAGATCACTGACTGCCTGTTTTTCAAAACGTAGCGCCGCCGCTAAGCGCGCGCCCCCCTCCCGCCTGCGTCTCTCGCGCCCCTTACGAGCCCTGTATTTATTTCCAAGAAATTTAGGCACCTACTAACAAATTCAAAATTGTAAATATTAAATCGATAGATACAAACAATCACGCGTCGCCTACACCACTCTTTCCAACAATTATTGTTTGAATTACATGATTCAATTGTAACTGCAAAATCATCGACGACAAATTTTGTTTTGTATTGTTCACGGTAAAAAATATTCACAAAATATTTAAAAGGTTGGAAACTACATAAAGCGACAAGACCCCCTGAAAATACAATTTTACTTAGTTTTACAGTGTTTTATAACACGGTTTTAAACCTGATGCCGTTGACCGTCCGCGATGGTTAAGATTAGCGCAAACGTAATGCCGGCAACCTTCCCAGAGGGTTCACTTCCAAAATGTATGGCGGCATGGCGTATGAGTTCTATGAATAGTCGGTGGAGTCGAAAGGTGTTAAGGTAAACTTAAATTAGAATTTCGGGTTTAAATATTCAAATAATCAAATCAAAGCACTCAATTTGTTTAAAGTGGCAATTAGCATCCACAGCGTACGTTTTCAGATTAATTTGTGTACTTTTCATGACATAGGACCTACATACTACGAAATGACATAAAAGTTTCCAACCCAGAATAATAACAATCCTGAAAACAAAATCAGCGTTCATTTTTCATTTTCTGTTGAGCATCGAATTTATTTGTCACCAAAAATAAAATCTCTTCGAATTTTTAATCACTTCGACAGAAATAACCCAAAAAATGTCATGAAGAGGCAACATCGCAATTATCTGAAACAAGATCATGGCTAGGTATGTAGATATCGCGCAATAAGTTCAATAAACACGATCGCGCGCGAATCGGTGGGGTACAAGCCGGTGCGTTGCGGCATGGTGCGGTGCGGTGCGATGCGGTGCGGCGCGGCGACGTAATGCTCATTACCGCGTCACTAACGAGCGACCGCGCCACGCCGATACCCTCAATCACAACCACAGGTTGATGCTGAAACCATTCATATTTATTATATACTTTTAAAGGCACACAAGGCGAACTTAAGGCCATGTAGCATTCTGAATCACGTAGGTATATCGACATAATTATTTCACGAGGCACCGATTTGGTGTGCATGATGCTTTGAACTTCAAGCCTGCTTCCAATACCAGCCTCTTCGCTTATAAAGCGTGGACTTTCAAACAAAATTAAGTAGCACTAATACTATCACCAACTACTTTACTTATGTTTGGGTAAGGAACAAGGCTGGTTATAGAAAGGCATTGCGATCGCTTGGCGTTTTATGTGCGTTACACAAATACCGTACTGATTTCAGCATGTCAATGAGTAGGTATAGAAATGCAGACCACCATGCTAACTACGAGTTAGAACAAGACGTTGTAGGTACCGAACGAAGGCTCTCTGGCCATCGAACATGGCTGTTACCAACAACATCCCTAGTCCAGTATACCTTGACTTGGGTCTGAGATTTCATCATCTATTGGCCTAATAGTACCCGAGAAAAACTGCCACCCAAAATCAGACATGACATACACAAGAACATCTTTTCACACCCTATATCTACATTCGGCATGAAAATTATCGGCAATACATTATGATATAAAATAATTTGTCGTCGGGCGTCGCGGTCGAACGTCACGATGTCACGCACCGCCCGGCGCTACGCCCGCGCGCCCGGTACGCCCGCTACGTCGACGCCCGCGACGCCGCAGGGCTGCCTCTAATGACGTCGTAATCACCCCACTTTATATTTGCGCTCCGATGTGAAACGGAGCGCCCAAATATGCGCGTCGGAGTGACACACTGGGAGCCAACGCGCTAATTATTAGTTTAGTTATTACTTTAGAAACTCTATTAATATCTTAATTCAGGCAATTTATTTGAGACAGGTACCTACAGTGAATGCTAGTGATGGCAGGAGGTTTTTATTGGTAAACGAAATAATGCTGTCTAGATATGAACGAACACAAAGTCCCACAAAACTAACGAGAGCAGTACAAGTTGGGCAGTAATTAGCCTGGTGACCACGTCCAATTGGTTTTTGTAAGGATACTGTAATTACTTTTTAGAACGTGGCTGGCCAATTAGGTATTCATTTGAATGTCAGCTTGATACGAGTAAATGACCAAATAATCTTGTATTTGGTAGTAAACCGGATCATTCTTAATGCCTCTTAGATCCACGTTTCCAAAGTTTTAAGGTCATCAGTTGACCGATACATTGAAGCAATTAATAAATACCTTCACCATTGTCAAGGCAGCCCTGTATCGAAGCCGAGGAATTAGTTTTTACAGCAGTTAGCGGCGAGCGAGTCAATCGCGGCGCGCGGCGGTGCTGGTGTCAACTTATAACGAGTTTGGACAAGTTGCTAATGAGAGCCCTTCCCCCCTCTCTGTCCCCTCCCTGACTGCCCGCACTTTGTCATGCCCCCACTAATTGTTACTACAACCGATTTTAAGCCAGAAAATGGAACGTTAACGGTAAAATGAAAAGTTATGATTATTGAATTTTGTTCTGCGGTGATCGGAAATTCTATCTGTCTATTGTTGTAAATTGCGTGAGATGAACAGAAGGATAGCTACGAGTTCACAACTTTTAGATAAAGAAGAGTAAAGTGTAATGAACTCTTTGATTTTGTTGAAACATTTTTGTATGAAGTCTTTATAAAAGGTGGGACATACTCCGAATGCAAAGAAAATGCCTGTTATTCTCATACATACACCGACGTTTACTAAATGACTCCTTAATGTGTTCAACGTCTTGGTAATCGAGACTAAGTTTTCTTTCGTAGGCTTACTAGTATAATACAGTAGTAAGCGTGTAAAGTATGCTTCAGTTGTGGATCTGCCTAAATCTGAGGGGCAGCTTAGCTGTCTCCGTAGTTTCCGCAACCATAAAAGCTTGTCTCCCCTGGCTCTCTTTGACGATATCTGAAAAAAAAAATTTTTTTTTTTTTTATGTTGGTAACTAACTTTTAAGGTAGGTAAACTTTATGTTAACATATCCTATACATTTTGATAAAAGCAATATTCTTACCAAGATCGACTCGATTCTTCAAATGTTCTCCGTCACTTTTCATCGGAAAAACTGCGTGATTTTTTTTGTCAGTGTAGTTGATAAGACCTTAATTTTGTTTATTTCTATTCGTTTATTGAACTTGAGTTTTTGACCGACTTAAAATAAGGAGGTTCTTTATTCGACCTGTATGTTTATATGTACTTAGGTAAGGACACTATTTTCTCAAAAAAATATGAATCTGTATAGTTAATTCTTTTCTTTACTTACTTTCAGGAAGGTTTTGGTAGGTACTAAACACGCTTATTAACAATAATCTAACGTATTGTAATATAAGGTTATTGTTAATAAACTTGTTCAGTTATTTATCTTGTTTCAAATGTATTATAAATGTTAAGTATCTGATTACTGCGTTTTAGAAATAAAAATCATTTTCGACTTGCATATTCAATTTTATGACAGTTTTTTGTAGACAATCATGATATTTGGTTTAAGTAGGTTTTTATTTTTATTACTTTATTTATCTTTACGTAGATTCTGTTATATTTTGTGAATTTGAGAACGTTGTAGGCCTTGTATACTGTAGATTGGTTGGTTTCTATTTTGTTAAGTAACGGGTACTTGTTGAGAGGCCTACACTGTTCTCCTATATCTATTAACACGGTAATTTGAAAACATTGTAAAAGCCAATTATTCTTAAAAGAGTAACCGTGGAGTTTCGTGCCAGCTCTTCTCTTTAGAAATTAGAACCGTGCTCCTAGCTTCTGACGTTTTTAAGTGCCCTTGTAGGTTTACGTGAAATTAAATATTTTGATTTTGATGTTTTGTTTGGTAGGTTCAAAGTCCGTAGTACTACGTACGTTCGAGTTTTGCTTCTCAGTAGATAAATATACAAAATATATAAACAAGTTCAGTGATCTGTGAGTCGCGCTACCACCGACGCAAATCTAACGTAACCTAATCTAGGAAGTCGCCGAGTTAGTTTGAAACTAGCAGCAGGTGAGGTAAATGATAAATAATAAATGATTTTATATTTCTGTAAGTAGGGTTGTACAAACTTTTTTACAAGTCTATCATATTTTTTTAAACTAGATGAGGTCGGTGAACTGACTTCACAACTATTGGAACCACTCAGTGGATATTACTGTCAGTCTGTCCTCCAACGAATATAGGTAGGTGCTTATGTGTGCGTAGGAGCTTATGATAAGTTGAAGACTATCGACTCGCTAAGAAGAACAATTTGAAAACAAATTTAAGGACAGAAAACTAAAATGTTTCTTAATATTTTGAGTTACCAATGTACCTAATACCAACCAGATTAAATTACGTGTGATATCTCAAAATAGGTATTTATCTTATTGCTGATTCGATGCATTTGTTTCAGCCAAAGTGACCTTTGCGCTGCCACCGTCGACGCCGAGGAAGTGGCGAAGTTCTGGGCCAACAAAATTAAATAAACTGTCGTGCCATCGACACGACGAAGAAGAAGGTAAGTAACACGTATCCTTGAGCCGACAACAGCGAAGCCGAAAAGATATACCTAGGTAAGTAAGTACATTTATTCAAAGTTCGATAAGTATTTTGTTTAGTTTACTTTCCAGAAATGTTGTGTGTTGTAAGTGCGGTACCAACATAAAGTTGATTAAGGTTATTGAAGTACCTAAAATATTAATGAACTGCCTATTATATTTATTAGTCTTCAGAGTGATTCTTACCTGCCTATTATATTTATTAGTCTTCAGAGTGAGTCTTACCTGCCTATTATATTTATTAGTCTTAAGAATGAGTTTTACCTGCCTATTATATTTATTAGTCTTCAGAGTGAGTCTTACCTGCCTATTATATTAAAAAAATGCTTACTACAACCCTGAGGGCATGAAAACTTATAGTCAAAGCTATTATTTCAATTAAACCATTGACAGGCAATTTTGAATTGTCAAGGAGTCAGTCAGTCATAAAGTGTGCATGTTAATCATTGACATCTCTGACCCAAGAAAAGATAGATGGATGAGTTGTGTGAGGGATGATATGAAGGAAAAGGGATTTACTGATAACGTGCCAACTGACAGGGCAGAATGAAAGATGAAAACATATAGCGTCGACTTCAAGTACCCACCATGGACCCAGGTAAAGGCTTAAGAAATAAGAGGAACCACATCTTTGTCCGACAGTGATAGAAAACGTCGTAAGAAAACGTCTTGAAATGGAGTATATCAGAACTCACAAACGTGCATTAGACAAATTCAAATTATTATATTTCAACACAAATACTCTTCCTCTGCGCTTTTCTGATAAATTTCGTTGCGGGTTGCGGGTTGCGCGGAAGACAGTCTTTGAATCGTTTCCTCGGGACTCATTGAGCTTCTTGCCTTGGTGTTTATCTTGTGCTCACCAGATTGATTCTGGCTTTCAAGAGTTCCAGGGATGGCGAACTGAAGCATGCTTGATTGATGAAAAAAATTCAAGACAAGTTTGGTAAGTGATACTATTACGAGTAGATAGAGGCTACTATCCTAACTATAATAAATAAATGCAAAAGTGAATTTGCTTCTTTCTTTGTTACGCTTTAACGCTAAAACGGCTGACGGATTTCGATGAAAAGAGATTGACCAGACTTGGTATCGCTATTTGTTCTGTTTTTATTTCGATTTCCTATTTTACCTGTACATTGTTTTTTTCACGCAAGTAATGTCACATGTCATTGGCTTCAAAGAGTATGTAAACAATAAAACCTTCTTGACTTACGCAAAACAATTAATTTATGCATCCAATTATTGAAATTATAGGTGAATAATTAGTAACAACAGATATTAATAACAACTAATTATTATTACATTGTAATAATAATCTGTTAAGATGTAAAAATATGATGTTAAAAGTACATCAGCAAACCTTTTGGTTATGTGAAAGGCAGAATGTTTTAAAGACCTTTGCCTGTTTCATTAATCAATAGAAACTCTTTGAAAACAGAAGAAACGATTCAATGCGATTCGACCATAGGATTCTATGCGATTCTATGACAGAACGGCGGGCTTTCTCTTTCTAGCATATATGCACGTCCCATTCGTTTAGTTTTAAGTAGGTACAGTCTCGACCGGTAGGTATTTACTTTTAATAATAGTTTATTATTATTGTATAATTAATTGAATGGTTTCATTTACATGTTTTGTTTTAATCTCTACTACTAGGCCATTATTATTTTGCAATTTGTATTTAATTTAATTAGCTATGTTTATAAGTTTATATGTCATAGATTACTGAAAAATGTTCAGCACTTTGATCATATGGTTGTAACCATGGTGTAACGTATAGGTACCATTAACGTGAACCTTTTATGATTATATAAACATTATTGGAATTGACGAGCATTGAAAATTGTCAAACGTCATTTTGACTAATTCGTATTTTGAATTTAACAGCATACATTGTGACAAAAAATCCAGAGATTCGATTCTAAACCTAGATTTTGAGACCTAATTACCATGTAATGCCGAGAATTATGGTAAAATGGTAAATTACATTTGAAAGCCCTAAAATTAGCCTTTCAATTAAACCATAAATCTTTGAGTCACTGCATGTTTCATACCGATACTAGGTTCGTTAGTCACTTGGTCATTGTCCTTTAGCACATGGGTATACCATAGAATACTTTTTCTCCCGATATTCCCACGAGATCGAGATGTATGCGGGTGGAACCGCGGGGCGCAGCTAGACTACTATAGCCCAGCGTCATACGCTTATTGGTATCCAACTAATGTAACATCAAAATAATGTTATGCGTATGACTGACAAAGTTTTACAAAAATTGTTTAGATGAGTAGTTAGAGGTTTAGGTTTTTTCTTAGATCTCTGAAGAAGATAGGCAACTAATACGTGCTGGTGACTCTCAGCCTGAATCATCATACTCCTGGGCAATGGCCGTCCCTCATGGTTTCCCTGAGATCCCACACTTCACTGGCCGAAGTAATACTTACATAATAATTTTACAAAATATTTCATTTTAAAGATTACATACACGTTATTACGTGTACCTTTTTGAATCCCTTTATATCAGTAAAGATCGTAATCCTAGCTGTGAGTACAGTTGCACCCGCATTACCTACATGGCAAAGGCGCGAACATCAAAAGCAAATCAAATCAATTCGCGATTGCCATGGAGTGCCTCAAGGAGCACCCTTCGGCCCAGTGGCTTTCACTTACCCACCATCCTCTCATACCCTCGCCACGTAATCCCGCTTCTTTTGCTGACGGTACAGCAAGATGGCGCCATATTTACCTCCCCTCGCGCCTGGGCTCCGGACCCTCTATGTAAACATCAAAATAAAAATGCGCCATTACTATTTGCATTCATATCTAAAGAAAACATACATGCTAAATATTGCGACGAAAAATATACTTTATACTGCACGTTCTAAATTCAACCTTACTAGTGCCCCCATAAAGTCAAACATCATTTTCCCTCTTCTGTACTACTCATAAAATTGAATGCACAAAGTATTTGAATGCGTATTCCCTTTCTCGTTCTACCCAGTAGAGAGAGTGTAGTGGTCTCTTTCTCTCAGTAAGTAAAAGGTGGGATGATTGAGACGGTAACTGGCAACTGGCACTGGTCCCATTATACCTCGAGAATAGTAAACACGCTGTGATGACCGCGTGTCGATAGAGTGCGCGTGCGGTGTCGATGACAGCATGAGAAACGTGTGGGTAGTTCGGACACAATACATTGAAATAACATTTTAGTATCGTTTACTTTTCAGTAGTTTTCAGTGATACTTGAGTAGGACTAAACTTTACTATTTACGAACTTTTTTTGGTGAGTTAGGTAAACGATCGTAGAATGGCTTTTTTTTGTCTGAGATTTAAATGATCGAAGAATGTATTTTTGTTTTTTCCCGAATGCGAGTTTCAGTCAATAACTATAAATAAATTAACAGCTCTGTAAAACGAAATGAATGGTTACATTTGAGATCACTGATGTTGTTTTGTTGTAATAACATTAGGAATTACAATTCCTTACTTACTATTATTCCACATGGACATTTGCATGAAATCTTCTAAAAAAGGCAAGAAGGACTAAACTTAAATCCTTTGCTAGTTTTTTTTTTTAATAGTATGTTTGAAACTAAGTTCGTATCAAATCATCTACTACATCGACAAACGCGGTGCATCTCTATTCCCCGGAGCAGCCGCTCACCCAACCATAACTAATAGTCGTGAATAAATCGCCGCGCGGCACAAAGCCCAGTTTTTTCCCGCGCAACGCCCACCAATCACGGCTCGCGACGCTACCGCCCTCCACCAATCAGCAGCCGCGACGCGCCAAAGAAACTCAACATTATGCTCGGCTCAATTCACCACTCGTGTTTTCACTTCAGCCTCCGGCTTTGGGTCGCGGTTTCTTTTTACAAGAGAAAATGATAACCACACGTTGTACTATATACCTTATTCCGCCGCAATACGGACTGTTATAATGATACAGTGGTGGCGCAAAGGTCGCAAGCACGCAGCACCGAGGAAGGGTGGTAGTAATTGTGATTGCGATTGCAAATGGCGGCGACAGAACACGTACGGTTAATCAAATCACAAAATTGCTCGGAAGTGATTTTTATTAGATCCAAACGCATGAAGTGATTTTCATTTCCTAGAACTTCGTAGCACTGTTTAAGACAATATTCTTCAAGAATTCTAATAAAACACCCAACTATCCTTTAGAGGATAGTTGGGTGTTTTATTAGAATTCTTGTGTGGATGTTAGCATCCACTGGGTTTATCATAGGTACCTACTATCGCTTTGGTATTAACTTGCTAGGTGAAAACAAAATACACATTACCTGCAATCATTAAGAAATTATATTAAGGACACTTCAGTATTGGATACCAAAACACATAAAAATGACTTACCTACTATATAATGTAAAAAAAACGCTTTTAAGTACTAATCGTCTACGATTCTTTCAGAAAGGATTAATAAAAACATAAGCTGAACGTTTAACTATTAGTTCCTACTATTTGTTTAACTATTAGTTCCTACTATTTGTTTAACTATTAGTTCCTACTATTTGATGACCACTGCTCTTCTTAATCACAACACAATACAATGATCTATCACTTGGAGCACTATCGGTTATCTGATATTTTGATAAACTGAATAAACCTTTTAATTTCTATAGCAATGTTTTGATGTCAACTAATCGACAACAGTTTTTGTCCGACTATTATAACTCAATAGAATTATGCTTAGTTGTTGAAATAACAAAATTTGATGCCATTAAAATCATGTCATTCACAAGATTTTGTCAATTGATCTGTCGAACAACATTAAGAAAGGAGACCCATATTTTTTTTGCGTGTACACATTGGAGTACAATGGACATCTCACGTTCTGATATCGTCACATTAACGTCTGTAAGTACTTTAGAATGTGTCGCACACAAAAAGACTCATTGTATCCAATTTCACAACAAATATAATGATGCACAGCACCGCCGGTCGGCGTGAGTCGGCACTATCCTACAATATCCTACAATATCCTACAATATGCCGCTCTTAATACAACAACACACACAAAAGGTACCTGCAGCTGCGCCCGATACTGACCGACATTTAAAACTGTATTAATATAGAACACTCCACGCATTGTGTCGGTCGTTGTCCGTGGTCGGCTAATGGGCAGGTGTCGAGAGACGATATGACGATGAAACTACTAAACATTTAATTGGTACAAACATTATAACACTGAATCGCATAAGTTGATTTAACAAATAGCTCTGATTCTATTTTTCATTGTTTCGCCATAGTATATTATAAATTATAACGTTTTCTGATTGTCTGTAGCTACAATGTGTTCTAGCCGGAGTGTTTTATGCATAATCAATCACTCTGAGAGAGGTAGTATAAAAAACAACAATTGGAAAAAAATATGTTAAGTTAATAAAAAACTCGTGCGAGCGACATCATTACATCAACGGTACGTAATGCGACACCGCCGGATCAATGTTTTGTTTTGACTGATCGACGATCGATTCATTGAGCGATTAATTTCTTATTCAATGTTTTTGATTACTTTTTGCCGGATACATATCCGGCGTATCTTTGTTTGTTTTCGTGATATTTGAGTAAGTCTCTATTGATTGTGGTGCAAATAGACAAATAAAAACCAACAATCAACATTCTCTTCGTTCTCAAAACAAGTAAAAATATATGAATGAGTATTGTTTAAAAAACGATCGGGTTAGTTTAGTTGTTAGCTCAAGTATTATTTTCTTTAACGCGTGGGTCGTAGCAGCGTAGCACTTTCGTAGCCCGCGTGCTACGAAACGCGTAACCCGTGTTCTAAAATTTACAAGTTAGTACGGTAGTACAAACAAAGTTTAGCTTAACTTTATTTGAGTTTTTATTTAAATTGCATAACACCATGAATGTTTTCACCGAAAGTGGAGGCAGGGTTCTACCCAAATACTCCGGACTGCTGCAGCGAATTTCCTAAATTATTACAACAATTTACGATACAAAACGAAATATAAAATATTTTTACTCAAAAACCACTTCGATGGACGGTGAATGGGTTTTACTAGCGGTTAACCATTAGCAGAATAACAATGAAAATAACAAAGCTTATATACTTTATGAATTAAATACTGACATTCAAATCTGCTTAACAATTCCATCAAAAAATTAGGTAAGAGTATTTTAAACATTACACAATGAGTTCCGTACTTATGTTTAAGTTCCGTACTTATGTTTAAGCTACACCCGTTTATTATTCACAACATTATAATATTATTACTCACATTATTTATTATATTCAAGGTACAACAAAGCGGTACGTGACAGGGTGACTACGATTATTATTAAAATGCTTATCACGCTCCCCGGCTATTGTGGCGGCCATTATGTAAATTGTGTAAATAACTAAATATAATAATTTGTTTCTCTATTGTTGAGAACACAAAACGTGTCATACGAGACATAACAACAAACCGTGTGTATGTATGTCTGTGTCGCCTCCCCCGCATCGACTCCTCGCTAACAACGCGTCAGATGCCGCGATAATGTCCATTATAAATAAATAAAAAGCAATTTGGTGCACGATTATAATTATGTCTTCGGTTATTTAATGTTCGTTGTGGCTTATCTTTCATCACTTGTGGGCAGGTGTTCAGAAATTGTGTGAAATCAATTACTTTTTCTACACTAAAGGTGTCTGATTGTAGGCTTGAGAGTTTCTTGTCAATGAAGTTATAAATATTTGTTTAAAAGCTTTAAAAAAATATGTATTTAAATTGATACTGTTATACAAGATCTTGACAAAAATCTTCCTGTTTCGTGGTTAGTATCAAGCTAATACGTGCAAGTGTGAGACATATTAACTACCCCAAAACATCTAAACAAAAATAGGCTACGAAACCATTTTCAGATTAATTACAATAATTAGAAATATTAGACTCTTGTTGGACCTCTGATGAATTAAATAAATATAAATGAAATTATCTCTACGCTTATAAGAGACGCTTTTCGTAGCTAATTTCTGGGGCGACTTTACTTAGATTGTCATCGACACGCTAAGAAGATATGCGTTTTATTTATGCTTATTTATTTCAAACCTTAACATTTTCAACGTAATACAAGCTCATCATATGGTTGATGAATCTATCATACTTCTCCTACATAAACTGGACACAGTATTCTATTACGTGCCAGAGAAATGTTATTTCTAGGTCTATTAAGACGTCGAAACGCATTGGTGTATTTTGAACAGCTCTAAATTAATCAAAAACCCATAAATAAAAATCGGAATGTTTTTTCGTGCACGCACTAGCCGACGGCAGTGGGTGAAGTAATTGAATTCTTCGCGGCGACAGATTGCCAATCAGGTGGCGTGATTGAAATCTCATACATTCGAGTACAGTGCAAGTACATAGGTATACCCACGCAATATTTGAAGTGTGCAAGGCACACACACTGCTTACTACTTACGACTGTCATTATGTTTATTTCCTTAAATGTTTCCCTCAGTGAATGCCTACAACTTAGGTTATAAATTGCTCAAATGGCTCGTTTCTGTAGCACAAATATAGCCTGAATGTCGGCTACATTTCCCCACAGCAAAATGCCATACGACATTACACTATGGAAATAACTAAAATATACTAATCGAGCTGCTTCTGCATAGTCAAATGACGGATTTTAAATAATAATATAATTTAACATTTTTATTAGAATTATTACATTAATATTAGAATAGAATGTCAATACACCGCGTAGGCTGCACAGCTTAACCACTTCGACAATTTGGTTCTATGTAGGTCCCACTGAAGCTTCGAATCCAAAGTAATACCTAAGAACACAGTGGTGTCCACAAGATCCAATTCTGTCCCATTTACTAGTACATTGGTTTTCACCTGCTTAACGTTAGGTGTCAGAAATCTAATACTAAATGTATTAGATTTCTCTCTGTCTTTTTCTCGTTTAAAAGTAAATTATTAACACAAAACCAATGCACTATGTTTTATTAATGACCTACCTTGCGGTAGGTCATTAATGTATACGAGAAATAAAAAGGGACCAAGTATTGCGCCCTGCGGAACTCCCATAGTAACAAGGATCGCTTACCGTTAACGTCCACTCTTTGGATCCTATTATACAAATAAGAAATAAGAAGATCCAAGGCAGTGTTTCTTACACCATAGTGATGCAATTTCCTGACCAATGTATCTAATTTTTCAAATATTTTAGTGTAAAGGTGGCAAGCACAGAAATTGGTCTAAAGTTCGTGGGGTCTGAAAAGAAAAATGAAAGAAAATACATGTATTTAGCACAGACTAAAACACACACAATATAATTACACAGCAGAGAAAAAAAATAAAAACCAAAAAAAGTGTAAAGTGCGATGTAAGCAGAAATTTGATTTGATTTTTTTTGGCTGATGTGCAGCCCGATTTAAACAAAGGTATTATTATACTATTCTTCATTAAGGCAGGAATTACACCACAGTCAATACACAGGTTTCATGTTCGGTTCATACAGGTTCGTAGATAACATAGTCATAGTTTCTGAGAGCTGTAGCTAACTACAACACTTGATTACTACACTTCACTCTGCAGGTATACAGTGGGCCTCGAAATGACTCGTCAGAAACAAAAATTACGACCAACAGCATACAAAAATCTATAAACGCTAACAACTGACAACTGGAATATGTGAAGGAGTATGTATACTTAGCGAACATTTGTTAAAAATAGCAATTTACTGGAAGTTGAACGCAGAGTTAAACATGGAATAAATATTGGAATCTAAAGGTATTCTAAAGCGACCCCCCAGTATGTAAGTGAAGAAAAAGGTAATGGATTCAAACCTCCTCCCAATGCTCAACATAGAATATGCATGCCACACTTGGAAATTTAACAACTCTATCAAGAACAAAACTACTACAAGCCAAAGGGGAATGGAGCGCAGTATGATTAACATAAAAAACAGAATAGAGTTCGTCACTCAAAAATTCAATCTACATCAAAACAATCGATCCCCACGCACTCAAACTTCAGTGGAAATGAGCAGGCCATGTTGCAAGACTGCATGACAATAACAAAAGGAAAAGATTACTTCTTGGATGGAATCGGTTGGCTACGTAAAGGATTGTGCAGACCAGCGCGACTTGTCGCGCGACGCGACACGAACAATACAATTTCTAAGAAAACTTCACAGTATAACAATAACCGGTGTCGCGTCGCGCGACAAGTGGCGCTGGTCTGCACAAGCCTTAAACAAGGCAGACCACGCACTCGCTGGGAGGACGAGACCGTGCATGTAGCTGGATCACGCTGGATGGAGTTAGCAAAAGGCAGAAAAAGTTGGCATTCTCTGAAGGAAGCCTTCACCTCAGGGGTTCTCGAATAAAAACAATTTAAACTTTTAAATTAATCATTAACACTTTAAAAAACTTAGAGAAATATAAGGCTTTTTTATTTTTTTACTAGCTTTTGCCCGCGGCTTCACCCGCGTGGATTTCGGAAATTATCCCAAGGGTAGGCCGGGATAAAAAGTATCCTCTGTGTTAATCCAGGTTGTAAACTATCTGTGTGCCAAATTTCATTCCAATCAATTCAGCCGTTTTTGCGTGATTGAGAAACAAACATCCAAACACGCAAACATACAAACTTTCACATTTATAATATTAAGTAGGATTTTATTTATTGAAATTGCATATTCACATTTAAATGAACGATAAGTCAAGCGTCTGACTCTGTCTGTGTGCTATTTCAATCCATTACAATTTCACGCCGATGGTGGAAGTCTTAGGTACTTCTAATAATATATAAACAAAATTCCCTGTAACGTCTCATTGGTTCGTCGTTCACGTCTTTTGGTGGAAGTCTTAGTTACTTCTAATAATATATAAACAAAATTCCCTGTAACGTCTCATTGGTTCGTCGTTCACGTCTTTTGTAAATAACGCATTTATTATTTTCGTGATTTGTGACAGTTGGGCTAGGCCCAGATAGAAACCGTTTATAGATTTGTTTGATTTACTTAAATGTATCTTGAGGAGATAATTAATTATATGTAGAATTGTTGTTTTTGTTGTTCGTTGTTGTTCATTGAAATCTTCCGGGCTACCAGTTCAGTTAGGTGTACCTCAAGGCTCAATACTGGGTCCATTCTTGTTCTTAGTGTATATCAATGACTTACCATTCTATTTAAAGGGTATCTGTGAAGTTGTACTGTTTGCAGATGATACCTCTCTTATTTTTAAAGTAGACAGGAATAGACAAGATTTTGACGATGTAAACAGTGCACTCTCAATGGTTACAGATTGGTTTACGGCAAATAACCTAGTTCTCAATGCCAAGAAAACGAAATGTGTAAAGTTCGCCCTACCTAATGTTAGAAATCTAGGTCCCAACATCGTCTTAGATAAAGAGGTGCTTGGATCCGTAAATTCGGCAGTTTTTTCTGGGCATAACAGTAGATACCAAACTTCAGTCGGGGCCCACATATATCGAGCCTAGCGGGAAGGCTCAGTTCAGCCGCCTACACCGTCAGGAAAGTAAGACAATACACTGACGTCGATACAGCTCGTTTAGTCTATTTTAGCTATTTTCATAGCGTTATGTCCTACGGTCTTCTGCTGTGGGGCAAAGCTGCTGATATTCAAAATATATTTGTCCTTCAAAAACGAGCTGTTCGAGCTATTTACCAGCTAGGTGCCAGAGTTTCTCTGAGAGATTTTTTCAAAGATATTGGTATCCACACGGTGGCATCTCAATTCATCTTCGCCAATATCTTATATATTAGGCAAAATATACACTTATACACTAAAAACAGTGATTTTCACAATGTTAACACTAGAAATAAGGACAAACTACGAGCTCCCTTTCACCGGCTTAAATGATAAGAATAGTTGGTCGCTGTAATTAACTCAAGACAATGTTTATGTTCTTTCTCCAGCTTACCCACTGACAAGTTATATGAGTTTATATAAGTAATTGTTTAATTTATTTGACTATAAAAGTCAAATTATTTAAATTTAATTTATTGTTGACATAATCGACTCATCACAATGTTTTTTTATGAGTTGTATTGCAATATGTGGTTAGCTAGTGACCTCGACAATTGATCATATTATTTATTGTTATTAGTAATTAACTGTTTGTTTATTTATTTTACCTCGATGGTCCTAGTTTATCATTTATAACTTCCAGTTACAACTATATGGGCACGCCCTTTATGCCTGGAGGCTTTCATTAAGATATTAAGTTTTGTTTACGTTTTGTTTTTTATTTCTGCCTGAGTATAGTTCTCGATGATTTTGTTTGGTATATTGGCGTGTGCTAGCTTATATATGGCTAATAATTTAAATTATTTTGAATACTATTATATAGAATCTTTTTTTTTGTTCTTCTAATTGAATAGACAGCTGTGCTGCTGGGGAGTTTGTTGCGCCACTTCTTCTTCCCAGCTAACGCACTAGGAAGTGGTGAAGAGTGGGCGTTTTGGGGGACTGTCTTATGTAATTTTGACGAGTAATTTTGAAAAGTGCTGATTCTCAGCCTAGTTTGAATAAATGACTTTTGATTTTGATGATTTTGATTTTGATTTCGTTCACCATGTTACATTGTAGTGTGGTCTTAGAAGAGTTATTTCTTCAATCTTTTTTACGTTGGAGCTCGCAACGAAAGTAATAGTGAAGGGTGCAAATGTCGCCGCAGATTGCCAATAATCTCTTTGATTACGTTACGAGGTCGCACCGGCCCCTAAAGAGTCACGAGTCTCGTACGTCCCCTCTCGGATCCTTCACGAAGAAGTGCCGATCAAAACATTCCCTTTACACGCAATTTGTTAAACTTAGTTATATATTTGATCAGAGTGACGTAAACGTGTCCAATCAATGCTATTACATTAGACGCGTTTCCCTCAGCTGATGGATTTTATTTGATATCATCAAATTGTAATGTAATGATGATTTCGAAGATTGAAATACATGTTATGTATTTGATAGATATCTTAATGAACAGGAGAAGTATTAGTGTATATTACATGTGTTACCTGTTGTTTCATCAGATTATTTTCTGACGCCGGTTTACTTAGCAAAATGTATTTATAGATAAGAAGCTAGTTTTGATGTCGTTGTTAGGCCCGCCTTGCCAAAGATAGTTTAGCTCTAGAATTTTGTATAAATTAACTAAGAGAACCTATATGGCCAAGTTTACGACGAGTTAATTATTCTTGAGTCTTTGTAGCCACAAGCCAAGCCATATAACTTATCGTGGAAAAAATGCAGACTCACTCCTACGAGTATTACTATGTTCACTTTCCTCCATCACATAACTGTATGTATCAGCACCCCACTATCATTTCCCTAAAAATGAAAGTTCAATCCTGTTACTACCCCTTACATTACTTAAGGTACATACTCCTGATATCTTCACCACAAAGCTATGTATCAGCAGATCACGCCCCGCGCCGCAGTCAGCAAAAGTGCGGGAAGCGACCACGCGTGAAGAATGCGGAATCACTTGGGGCTTCGAGAACCCACTGGCTTGGTAGCAGTGCGCGCACTTCTTGCTTCACTGGCCTATTGGATTATATCAGTAATATGGAGGGGTGGCAGATGAAACGAATCTAAATTGTTGAAAGAATACTTTTTCATTTGGGACTTGAAACTCAGCTAGGTTTTTTTTGCGCTCGCGAGTGGGTAAGTTCAATAATATGTTACTAAACTAATGTGTTGTTTTACTTGGCAACTTACTTGTGCTTAAGCTGAAGAATAATGCAGAACCATTAGCGAGTTAAAGCCAAAAGATATCGCTGAAATAAAACCACGAAAAGTAAAAATCAATAATTTTCAGGAAGTTATAGGTAAGTAGATAGAACGTAAAAGAAAATCACAATGTAGTGACTCATTTAGCTTAACTTATTCTCTCTTTGAAAGTTTAAGAAACGTGAGCTAATAGTTTGTTTAAGCGCAAACCTTATCTCCGAGAACTTTGTCATCCTCAAACAAAAGCTAGACTTTAAATCTAAATCGTTTCCCACTTTGTAACAGTTTGTAACTGGCTCAATAAAGCCGTTGTTCGAAGAAGGCACGTCACAAGGTGCGATTAAAGAAGTGCCCTCTATCCTCTCTAGCGGGTCTTCGAGGGGGGCTTGATAAGGGGCACGTAGGGGGGGGGGGTGCACGGTTACGTGGAGGGTGCTTCGTGTGAGCACTCTTTAGAAAATCGCAAAACGCCTGAACACCGCCGCCTCTCGGCGCTCCATATGCCATGTTATTGGTTTTGAGTATGACAACTAGTTCGTGTTTTAAAGGATTACGGCACTTACTTTGTAACAGTGATGGCAGATAGAGTGATAAAAGGTGCCATTCTTAAGCAGTTCAAACTGTTTTCGTAATATGTTAGTAGGATTTACTACAGATCTCATATTTTAGATACTTCACAGAGCGTAAACCAGCTCTTTGTAACCCAGTTACCGAATGTTAATTTAATACCGTAAATGAAATGAAATCTATCTATGTGAACAAACAGAACAGAATTAATGAAAACGAAAGATTTTTTATTTTATTCTTGTCTCATGGTATCTCTTTAGTACATAGTACTCACACTTGTGCTATGCAATTATAATTATAATTCAAAGGAGATTGAGTTTATGCAACGCAAAGATGGTCTCACAATCTTCAGCAACTCCAACAGTATTTTCAAATGTTAATCAATTAATTGTGGTTGTGGAGCAGGACCAGCATTGAGCCAAGCATTTTTATCAGCGATGTATTTTCCCAACTTATAATATGCCTGCCTGCATAGTGTGCGTTTTATACAAGATTTGAATTTCGTCTCATTCAGTTCAGTTGATGTATAAGTAATACAACTCCTTAAGTTACCATAATCACTGATTTCATGAAATAGTAATTTAATAGGATTACATGAATTTAGAGAGTTGTATTGACGATTTTTATGATTATAATTCTATAAATAAACTTTTGATACGGCCGCAAATCATATTTAGATCAATATACAACCTGATTCTGATCTGCAAATTGCAAAAACATAAGAAAATTACAATTCCGCGTTCTACTTTGACCTTTTTGCCTTAATGGATTTAAAAAAGCCCCTAATTTTTTCAACAAAAACTAATCCCATTTTGATCACAGAGGATTTATAATTAAGTTTTTAAAATTGTAGCCGAGACAGGACCTGTAAATTATTTTTGTCTGACTGGCTAGGTGGAGTAATTGTAATTGCAGCAGTCTTCCTTGAAGAGGCTACAGGACAGGTCCTGCTGTTATTGCGCCCGGCAATCGCAATAGTGTCAAGCTTTTCAAACTTTTATTTCATCAAGGTAATCAGTTACACATACAAAACACGTGGTTCAATAAGATTTCGCAAGAAAACCTGCAGCACGAAACATAAACGAAACTTTGAGAGGAATATTTCCGAAACAATAAAGTCCTGAATTTTTCTGTCAGTTAAAGGGACGCTCTCGTAAATTTTAATACTAATTTAAAAGCAGAATATATGTGACTCTGATAGTGGAATACCTAATCATGTACGCGTTATGTAATCATTTAAACACTGTGATAAGCATTAACCAGCAAAAAGGTGGAGATGTTATTTTTCATCCAAAATTGCCAAGCCTGTATTATATAACTTTGGGAAAACATCTGGCAATTTTCGTTTGAAATAAAAATGATCTTAATTTAATGTTGTATATATGAATTGGCCACCTGTATAACTACAGTTCTTCGTGGTAATCGAAAAGGCTTATAATAATATGAAAATATATACTATTGAAGCTGCAGAAGGTTCACGTCTGTTTTTAATCCCTTGTTTTAGGTCGCTTATTCTCGCGTAAAGTGGTTTCTATAATTTATAATATGCTTGTTTACATGTGCTTTTAATATCAGTTTTAATAAATTTTCTATGCAGCTTATTATTACGTTACTCTACGTTATTCTTTACAAGCATTTTTAGGTAAAATTCTCTTCAGTATAGTTTCAAAAACCAGTTATGCATAACTAAAATTTACAGCTGTTAAGAAAAAAATAGTTCTAATTGTAAAGCTTTTTTTTCGTCTGCGGCTGGCATTGGTCGCCACCTACTGGCCGCGTGCCATTAGGTGGCGACTGTCAACTCTTTAAGTGTCGCTACTTGTGTGGCGCGCGGCGGTGGGAGGAGGGGGGGGGGTGCATCTTCAGCTGTACCACGAATCATTGGCTTTTATTTCTCCTCTAGAAAAACGACGCGGTTACAGTAATAAGAGGATATTTTTCAGTAAAGCAGTAAACCTACATTTTGAAACTTATACCTAACTTTTGCTTGGCTTGACTGTTAGGTATTTTAAAATCGCTGTTTGCATTTAACATTCACATGGTTCTATTAAATCCTAACTAATATTATAAATGCGAAAGTGAATTTGTTTGTTTGTCACGCTAAAACGGCTGCATCATGACCTGGGTTAGAACATGGGATTTTTATCCTAATATTCCCACGGGATCGAGACATATGCGGGTGAAACCGCGCGGCGCAGCTACTAGTCTATAAAGCAGCCTTTCTGCTTTCATCTAATCCGACTTAGATTTCCGTATATTTCTTGGGTTTTCCGCTCAGAATGCTGCAATCAATATTAAGCCTTTACTGAATTTTAAACCATCTTAGAGAAATTATTCATAATTCGGATAATATTATTAAACGACTCTGGCAATGAATCGGACATCTTTCATACTCTACTAACATTCTACTGGGATGTCGACGCATACTTCTACCGTATCTTGATACCTTCATCAACAGAGGTTACTTCAGTTACAACAAAACATATCTGCGACCACTGCTCACGTTGCTGTCACAATATCAAAACACATGTCACACTGCCTACAATACGTGACAGTTGTCACAGACGGCGCAGTTATATTGTAATATTGTGGGTGACAGAATAGAATGCAGCAGTGGTGATGCTTTGTAAGAGGACACCTTTGTTTATGGCAACTGTGGACAGCGGGGCGTGGCGGGGCGGCGAGTGACACAATAATATGTGTACACATTTATTTTGGCATGGTCGATGAAGCTGATGTTTTATTTTATTTTACTCTATGGACATGTGTGTGTAATTGTAGCAAATCTATTAGGATTTCTACAATTCCCTAGTATTGGAAACGGTTGTACTTACATTAGTAACTACAGAACGGTATTTTATTCAATCGTGTATGAAGAAGTTATGGAAAAACATGTTCACATAGAGATTGATGCTTAGTAAACCAGTCCACATTCCAATGAGGTCATCATTGAAGCCACCATGAACCAAAAAAACTGGTTTGACTGTCTGAAATAAAATATTTATTAATTACGCCATCAAATCAAAAATATATACATACCCAATACCCACTGTGATAACACCTGCGGCTACAGAAACTCACCATGTTTCTAAGTATTTGCAAGAAGGTGGTGATCAATGAACAAGCTCCTCATAATGACGGCGTCTTCCTTTGCGCTCGAGTGGCGCCGCCGGTCACCCAGCAGTACCCACCAGTACCCAGACAATGCCTTTGTGACGAAATAGGTACTCGAGTACCTACTTACTACTAAATACACTGCGGGACACGAAAATGCGGGTACAATGAGAAAATGTCAAAATTCACACTTCGTGTCAACCGTCCCGAAAACAGAAAGATAAAAACTATTTTATATCCAAACATACATACATGGTATACAAACATACATAATGCTATACATACAAACATACATACATGCTATACAAACATTCATAATGCTATACATACAAACATACATACATGCTATACAAACATACATAATGCTATACAAACATACATACATGCTATATAATCATGCTTTTTCCTCTAACTACCTATCTACGTATATGTGTACGCAGTATTACCAACATGACGAACACGATAATGTAAGGCACATTATGCTTTTAAGTACAGTAATTATTAATATTCAATTCGTTTATAATTGCATTTTATTGTTTCTCATTGATTCACATTTAAGTCATTAATATTCGATTATTATTTTCTTGTTCGATGACAAACAAAATATTAATGAAAATAAAACTTCCTTTACCATCACATGGGTACCACAACCAAAATAATATCGAGAAACAAACTAGAGTTGTCCTCGTTGTGTCCTCGAGCACAACATCGGTGTCTCGTTGTCCACAAAGCGGTATTGTTATCTGATTGGAGTGGATCAGTGTCAGCGTCGTCTGATGTTTTCTCATTTATTTCCATATTACTTTGGCTGCGAGCCGCCCTCCGCGGCTAACGAAGGCGCCTCAAACGACAACCCGCCATTTTTATTGAAATGAGAGGTTTCTTTGAAAATTGGACGCCGTTATTATGTCCTTGTATAATTTATGTGCTTTTTATGTACTTCCAGAGCTAAAGGTGGGAACAGGTTTATTTAAATATTTTGGATTATGTAAAAATAATCGTTACATCTCCACATTAACCTTTATTTTTTTCGGGTACCGTTAAGGATAAAGTAGATATTATGTTAAAATACTCAGTTTCTTGATTATTATATAACTATAAGGCGTCATGACACACTACTTTCATGTTAGTTTCATTGCAGCGTGCGTTGATGTCTTTTGTTCTCCGTTTGAAACAATGCCAATATGACAATGAACCTAATTAGTAATCACAATTGAAATGTATTGTAACTATGTGGCAGATGTGCCTCGCAGTAATCAGAAATGTAATAGGTATGTAAGTAGGTAAGTACTTGCAGTTCACTTATTTTTATTTTTAGAAACAATTTGTCCTAAAAGGGTTCTCTCCCCTTTTATCAGACGTTCGTTTCTTATTTCATGAGCATGTTTTATTTTATTTCAACATTAATTTTATTAAGTACTCATAAAAAAGATTTCCTTTGTGTTTAAGTAAAATAAATAACCGTCGAGTCCAATGTATCATCCACTTTATATAAATGTAAATAAGACTCGGTGGTGTCGGTCCAGGCGTGGAGGGGGGCGGGAATGAGACGTGCGGGGGCGCAGAGAGGAGGGGGGCAGGTTTGTTAAACCTTCAGTACAAATCACTTCAACGAGTTTACGAATTCGATAACTCAGTACTAACTTATGTAGCGCGCATCGAATCGACCAACACTTATGAATATAAATTATGTTATCATACATTATGGCGCCATATTCGATATGCTCATGTTCGTTTATATATTGATTTGTTTCGTTATTATGGAGTTGTTTCCATATTTATGGAATTGAGGTATTAAAGGAGGAATATTAAAGCAACTGGCGCTCGATTCTACCACATTCAGCGTATGTTCACTTTATTTCGTCAAATAAATGTTTTTGTCTCATAGATTATATGCTAGTTGCCACCAAGTTTTATGCTATCCAGGACTCCTTCTTCTATTCACACACAAAACCTTCACAGTCGTTGTTATTCACCAACTGATTGTCATTGCACATCATGTACTCAGAACACCAACCCCTGAGAGAACATTGAAACATGATGCAATCACAACAATACCTGGGCACAATCTCTTAGCATTACGTACATTACGGAACATTACGAGTTCCCCTCGCCGCCATGTTGTCATCAGAGTGGGTGTATAAAAACTATTCTCGCTAATGTCATTGTCGCGAGGGTGATGACTGGGGGGTGCAGGGGGTGCAGGGGGTGCAGGGGGTGTCATTACCGGGAGGACATCGTTACGGGCCGGAACTGCGTCGTTAGCTATAGACAAAGCCTGTGCTATGTACCCGGCCATTTTTGTGACGAACAGCGCGGGAGCTTAGCTCTAGTTCTTATGTATATACAATAAAATAATATTATATATATTTGATTTAGTCGCCAAAGTTCTGCCTTGGGGTTTGCCAAAGAGCAATGGAGCGCAGCATTCTGGGGGTAAAACGAACTGACAGAACCACGCTATGCTCCAAAAGGGGGTCCTAGATGTATGCAAAAAGGCTGCCAAGCTAAAATAAGATTGGGCGAGTCATATCAGCCACATAGTGATCTCCACACGGTGGGTGCCTGAGGATGGACAGCGCCGCCGAGGCCAGCCCAGGAAGAGGTGGCGAGACGACCTAGACGCGTACCGCAAGGGATGGATGGAGGTGGCCCTGGAAAAGGATGCATGGAAGGATTTGGGGGAGGCCTTTGTTCAGCAGTGGGACAGTGAAGGATAGTAAAAAATCATAAATTTAAGGTATAAAGTTAAAAACACTTTCATAAATCCATCTCACAGTAGTTCTGACCTCCTCTTACAGTGCTTCATATAAGAACTCAAACGTCACGTTGTCGACGTTGCGACGTTGTCCGAAGCCGCGTCCACCTATTAGGACTTGTCGTTTCCTCTCTTACCTCTCTTTTCTTTCTCATATTTGGACTTCTTATCTTTTATCGCTCAGAGTTGATGAGTTTTTTTCTCTACGCAAGTTGAGAACCAACCGCTTATGACAGACCTCTGCTATATCCTAAGATCGTGCGTGATTAAATAAAATAGGGAAAAACTATCATAACATTACAAAAAACTTCGAAAACTCCTTCATGAACTCATGCAAGAAGTTTATGTCATGTTTACTTATTTAAATCAATAATGTCCAACAAAGTCTAGTCTCCCGCTCTAGCTTCGTATGAAGTGCGCGGGCGCGGGTGGGCGGCGCGCGGCTCGGCAGCTTGTTCGTTAGCGAATGGGTCCGTAATGAACGTTTTGTACCAAATGTAAAATATACCGAATGTAAAAATATATCAAATGCACTATCAAGTAATGTGGAGCCTCCTCCCCTGGGTCTAGCGGGGCGTGTTCGCTATCGCAACTGGCGAAACTTATGATACTTGTCGACGGGAAAATATAATGTGAAATGTGATATTTGTTACTGGAATAGAATATATTCAGAAGTGATATCTATGGATGGCTAACAAACAATAATCTTCCATCTACGGCCATAATATTTTATCAGATTGAGTTATTTTGAATTTTGGGGCATATATAACATAAACAACAAACAATTATTTATAATAACTGCAACAGTTTTCATGCAATTTATCAATATACGAGTATATTCTGAAAGTTTTAATGTAAATTTTTGTTGATTTTCGACAATAATTCGCTATCGAAAGCTCCCCCACTTGGCGTCACCAAGCGTCATCACGATAATGAGCACAGCAATCACCGCCTCACACACACACACACACACACACGCACACGTGTGTACCACTAGTTATGTGAACATAACCCTATGTAATGATTACTGGCGAGAACTGTGGAACTACGTCGTAATAATTATGTGTTACCGACGACGGTAGAACACGATGAGAGCCACAAATGTACTGGAAATATACGCAACTTATGTAAGGAGAAATAGTTTTTGTAATGTAGTATTCCGCATGTCAACGGTATGAAAACGTTTTTTGAAGTGAAAACTTCTTTAGGAGTGTTGAGCGATTTTTGGTGGGGGTATACTTATGGATTCGCGTCTTCGATGCGCCGTAGTGCTTTACTATAGAATATAGATGGCGCTAATACCAGATCTAAGTTTTTTTTTTAATGAAAGGCGAGTTGATATCAAATCTAACACAAACGAAAGTAAGTTCTTGTAAAAGGAACAATTATAGTAAGTATCTGCTCTGAATATAAAAAATGTGTTTTGGTTATATTGGACAGAGTTTGCCAAATTTCTATAAATATAAATAAATAATTAGTTTACTCATCAAATAAATCATTTGCCCGTCAGAAAGCGTCTAATGGACTACAATCAGAAGCAGCTACAGTTGTGCAAACAGACCAGAAAGATTGCGTTATTATATGTAGTCTTGTACATTTTAAACAAATAAATAGAGTGAATCCCATTCGTACAATCAGCACATAAACCACATAAACTTTCTCTAACAAATATAGATCGGCGAACATCGACAAATAACGATTATCTACGTGCGTGTGTGTGTGTGTGTGGTAGTGGCAGCCGGTTCGCTGATACGAGTCATTACTGTGAGTGCCTATACCTACTAACTGAGCACGCACTTAGCCTATTGCGCTGTTAGACTCCACAACAGACTGTAGACGTGACAACTCTGGTTGTTTAGTTTTATGCCCAAGACCGATAGATAAATAAGACAAAAACAAATATCCTCATGTATGCTAAGCTATTTTTGCTAATAGCTGTCTATGATATAAACATTGGCAAATATAAGTTTAATTGTTTTCAGTATCAGTTATATTGCAGTGTAGCAACCTAGCATCATAATTAATTATGTCAAAATAAATAAGTTTTACTCATAGCGTGACTGATAGGTGTCTAGCTCAGAACGTAGTAAACCCCGGCTGCTCAATATTTTGGCCACAAATGGCCAATTCTTGTAGGCCAAATATTGTCATTAAAAACTTTCATAATCTAGTCGCATTCTGATCTCAGTGACAATCAGTGTCTCAAACTTGTAAAAAATTTGGAAATTTTGAGGTATTTTTGACACATTGAGACTAAAATTAGAATGCGAACATTCTTAACAATACGGGAATACACCCTCTGATTTATAAAAACTTTCTGCAATGAAAAACTTACTACATTATTGCTGCGCTGAGCAAACATTGCACGACGTCGCCTTATCTAAATAAAACTGAAGCCATTTTCATTTGTCCTGTCTACAACACTCCCCCTGCCTGCTCTATGTCATATTGTATGTATCGGCAGCCGCAGCTCCACTACCAATTACCGTAAAAGCCTTTCCTAATAGTTACCTAAAGCAGATCAATGAGTCTGCGGCACAATGCACGATATACGGGCACATTACTGAGATCAAACTACACCACATTTGCTTGGAAAGCTTGAGCTAACTATTTTCTATATATTTGAAAATACGAGTATCTACTTGATTAATTGATTGCTATTAGTGCAATGTCAATAACATTTTCTTTCTATGGATTACAAAGCGATGCTTTGGAACATTTATATCAAATTAACTGAAGGCCAATTCCCGGAATTAAAACATTTAAAATCTAGTCGCAATCTCGACTCAATCAATATAAAAACGAATTACGTATTTTGACATATTGAGACTGAGATTAGAATTCAAACGGTCTTAGAAATACTGGAAATGTCTTTCAGGAATTAAAAGATAGTTCCAAACTTCACCCTCTTCTCCTGCATTATCATCGTCTCGTCCCTGGCGGCCCAACTTATTTGATGTCGGTAAAACTTCGTAATTTTGTCTATAAGTAATGATAGTTTATCAGCCATAGTTACACTTTCTATAAATATCAAGAATATCTTTCGAACAAGATTTGAAGTATTATTAACTCTTGTATCTCCTCCTTCGGTGGGCGGGTTTATTTGTGCGACGACAAATTGGCATTAGTGTACGTGACGTAGCAAAATTCAAAATTCAAAAGCCATTTATTCAAACTAGGCTAAGAATCAGCACTTTTCGAACGTTAAAATTACATAAAACAGTCCCCCAAAACCAAACGCCCACCCTTCACCACTTCCTAGTGCATTAGCTGGGAAGAAGAAGTGGCGCAACAAACTCCCCAGCAGCACAGCTGTCTGTTCAGTTAGAAGAACAAACGTTGTATTTATTATGTATGTAAATGGTACACCACTGACTACCTGCAGTATTGTCTCTCCTTCTCCCTTTAATCCATCCAAAGGTTGTCTGTAAAAGATCGCTTTTAGCGATAAGACCGCCCATTGTGTCACCCTATGTAACATTTCTAAATTTATTTCTGTAATTTGTATGGTGTGCATAATAAAGAATATTCTATCTTCTATCTATCTATCTAACAAAAAAAAAGATTCTATATAATAGTATTCAAAATAATTTACATTACGCAACACAAAACATAATTCAAATTATTAGCCATATGTTAGCTAGCACACGCCAATATACCAAACAAAATCATCGAGAACTCAACCAATCAATCATCGATACTCAGGCCGAAATAAAAAAACTAAACGTAAACAGAATTTAATATCTAAATAAAAAAGCCTCCAGGCATAAAGGGCGTGCCCGCTTACATATAGTTGTAACTGGAAGTTATAAATGATAAACTAGGACCATCGATGTAAAATAAATAAACAAAGAGTTAATTACTAATAACAGTAAATAATATGATCAATTGTCGAGGTCACTAGCTAACCATATATTGCAATACAACTCATAAAAAAACAGTGTGATGAGTAGATTTTGTCAAAAATAAATTAAAGTTAAATTAAAATAACTTGACTTAAAAAGTCAAATAAAATAAACAATTATATAAACTCATATAACTTGTCAGTACGTCAGCTTGTCAGCACTCTCTGCTACGACGTAGCACCTCGTAGCACTCATCGAATACATGGTACGATTGTAACATTTCATCAACACTTTTTTATTCAATACATGGAAATAAATTGACTCAATCATTAGATACTTTAAGAATTGACAGCGCATACTAGTATTTATATCAATATCATACAAAATTTTGTTTAAGGCACATTAAATATTGCTTAACTCATTTAAGAAATAATCAAAATAATAATCTGTAATAATATTTAAATTGATAGTAATATTACTTGTAGAAGTTATTAATAAAAAGGTACGTTTTGAAGAAGATTAAAATGTGAAACGGATCGCGTAGCCATTTGCTACGAAATCTCGTAGCACTCGTAGCTCGATAATTACACAATAAACTCCTCGATCAATTTAACGATATTTTTATAATATAACACTAAACTTGCCAAGTTGATTACATGCAAAATCACGAAATTTCAAATGTTCAAATGATTGTAAAAGTATACAATTGTATATTATTATAAAGGGTGGCACGCAATGGCGTATGTCTGTAACGAGCCGAACGTTTGAATTATTCATAGCATGGCGCTCCTTCGCGACAATTTGTTTACTTTACATATCGACGCAGAGTGTACCGTTACTAGGTATGTCTGGGTACTGCACACATTGAGGTGAATAGTATTTACTTTAAAAGATTTTACTTATGCGTATTTGTAATAAAATATTGAACTTCGGCAGAAAGTCTATCTTAAGTAACAAGAATACGAACAAAGTAAACAAGGGCATAATGGTAATAAAATCGGTTCATTTTGTTTATTATAAGCATACAATATTTGTCAATCACATGAGCTTAGAAGCACTGTAACTAATTATCCATTCAATTATGGTCTGTTTCATTTCCACCCTCGCACCTGGACGAACTACGAGTATCATCACAACTGTTGGGCCCGTAGTTACAAACTCTTGAATAGAGTACTTTAACGCAGATCTACTTCTATACGAGATTTAACTTACTTGAACTTGTTACGTTGTAATGTAAATTTGAAAATTATTATTGTCATAAATATTTTAAAGAATGCGAGGGTAAACCCCTTAAAATGTAGCAATTGATAAATAGTTTGTCTAATAATAAATTAAAGAAAAGTGTTGCTCCCTCTAAATTACAATCACCTACAGGGCTGATTACTGATGAAAGGGAAATATGTGAGTGTTTTAACAACTATTTCTCAGGTATAGGTACTCTTCTAGCTAATCAGATACCTGCTAAATATCATAATAACCAGATTAACACTATCTCGCTAAACAAAACCGAAAATGCAGCTACACTTTCTCACATAACACCAGCAACGGCAGACGAAATGGGAAAATAATTGATGACCTGAATGCAAACACCAGCACAGGTATAGACGGCATCAGTGCCAAATCACTAAAGTGTATAAAGAATCTCATATTACCTAGTCTAACTCGTTGCATCAAAAAAAAATTAAGCGAAGGACACTTCCCTGACATATTAAAATACGCCAAAGTTACCCCTATTTTTAAAGCCGGCTCCAAACGGATATTTTAGGCCTATTTCAGTCTTGCCTGTGCTGTCTAAAGTTTTTGAAAAGATATTGCACAATCGACTCAATCTATATTTAAATTCATCTAACTACCTTTCTCAACGACAGAATGGCTTTAAACCAAAATTTAATACTCTTTCAGCAGCAACAGATTTAATCACAATTATTAAAACTAATACAGACAGGACACATTGCTTTAGGGAGCTTCATCGACCTAAAAAAGGCGTTTGATATCGTTAGCCATAGCTTGTTAATTAATAAACTTGCCTCGATCGGTGTAACTGGAAATGCTTTCAAAATTTTTGAATCGTACCTTCAGGGACGCCAACAGGTCGTTAAATTAGGTGATACGAGTAATGTTAGCGCACCTGACTGCGGTGTGCCTCAAGACTCCATTTGTGGTCCCCTTTTATTCCTAATCTACAGTAACTATATAGACAATATAGGACTGAAGGGGCATATTTCCTTATATGCTGATGACACTTGCCTTTTTTACTTTGGCCACTCAATTGACTCAATAATACAGGACGCACAAGAGGATCTCATTATCTTGGAAATATGGTTTCTAAATAACCTCTTAACTATCAATACATCCAAAACCAACTATATAATATTTGCAGCTAAAAAGAAAAAAAAATCAGTTCACAAACTTCTTAGTGTTAATGGAGTCAATTTAATTAAAGTTACTAAAGAGAAATATCTCGGACTTATTCCGGATAATCAACTTACATGGAAACCACATATCGAGAGAACCTGTTCTAAAATATTAAGCCTAACGGGGGCGTTACATCGAATTGTGAGATGTTTTCCTCTCAAGGTCCGCCACACTATTTATAATTCATTGGTGAAACCACACATTGAATATCTTATAGAACTGTGGGGTTAAGCAGCTAAAACCAACCTAGAAAAGCTACAAAGAGCGCAAAACAGAATAATATAAGTCCTATTTCACTAGCACTATCAGATGACCCACACACAAAATTTACAAAGAAACCAAGCTATTTAACATTTCTAATATTTATATTTATATAACACATGTATTTTAGTTCGTAAAATTATTTCCAAACACACAAATCACATCCACAAAAAATATACAGGTACAAAAACGTATTCTGCGCGCACAAGACTTACTACCTAGTACTAGAACTAATTATGGAAAAATAACAATAATACAAGTACATGAGGGAGCAAACTTTTATGACTCAATACTCAATACTCAATATATTTATTTGCGTTCCACAATGTTAGCATAGGTGGTAGGTACATTATAAAATATACATAATTTTAGATCATTGTGGACCCTGTCGGGCACAGCAAGGTAGGATAGAGACTCACTACCAAAAGATACAAAAAAATATACAATCATTATCACTATTTAAAAAACTACTAAAATGTCACTTCTTAAAGGGTCTTATTAGTTGGTGTGTAACTGTTGCATAAGAGGGGGGTATTAAAATACGAGTGTGTGTTTAAAAACCGAACCGTAGGCGAGGTTTTTAATAGTATCACACGAGTGTTTTAATACCTAGTTATGTGCAGTTTCATACACTACTTTATCTACTCTCATACATTGGGATTGAACCTACTAAATAAAAGATTAAAGTTAAAGATCAAGAATACAAAATTCCCACAAAATTCAGTACAGCTTCACGTATGAATGGCGCCTGCAGCCAGCACATCACCGCGCATGCGCTAGAGCGGTGATGCTGTCCCCCGCTAACGTTCCATTACAAAAGTTGATGGAAACTCCTTGGTGATATTAACTTCTTGGATTTGCCCTGTATCGTAATAGAAAAAAAATTGTTTTACAATGCATTTGCTCGAAAAGAGCCTTTTCGAAGCAGTAAATTAGTGTGGAAAGTGTCACTTTTTTCACTAGTGCTTTTTACTTTTCTGTTTTTTATTATTTTTGTGGCCGTCGTCGTCAGCCCGTTGCAAAGAGTTTTTTATTATTTGAGAAAAGTTTTACAAATCAGATGATGATGCTATCGATGACGATGGCATGGCGATGGCGATGACGATGGCGATGACGATATCGATGACGATGGCGATGACGATGACGATGGCAATGGCGGAGTCAAAGTCGAAATCATGAATGTTGTTTTTATCATATATACGTCGTCATTATGTAAGATGTTACACATCATCGTAAGGCTCACTCGATTTTTTTTTTTCTCTCACTATTCATAGTAAAACGTTGTATGATACACGTGCGTAAGATGATTTCCGCACTTATAGCATAATTAACTATTATAGCATTATTTTGTTAGAGAAAAAGTGTTATAATGTGATTATATTTTAAAATTTCGGTATTGTGTTTATAAAGTATGTCAATATAAACTCGTTTTGAAGTTTATAATTCGAATATTACGATATGAGAGTAGATAAAATAAAAAACAAATTTAAGTAATATAATTCATTTGCCTCTAGTGTAAACGATTCTTTAGATTCAAACATAAAAACAAAGATAACAGGTCACCGCACGTCGACCGCCTCAACTCGCCGCGCAGCGGTAGGCAATACAAAACTTTTAACAATTACCTCCATTGATTTGTAATGTTAACACTAAAAGCTATTTATAATACTTCTTCTTTTCGTGTGGTTAGTGACTAACCTGGTGTCAGAGTTTTAAAGCCGCCCATGGGCCTCTGACATGGCTTCACATGCCGTCGAGAAATATCTCTCAGGCATGCCGGTTTCCTCACGATGTTTTCCTTCACCGTTTTTGAAGCAAGTGATAATTATACAATACGCACATGAATCTGAAAAGTCAGAGGTGCGTGCCTTGGGTTCGAACTCGAGACCTATGACTTGGCAGTCTGACGGTCACACCACTAGGCTATCACTGCTAAACTAAAGCTAAAGCTAATACTAATCCTGGACAACAAAAATTTATAAATCAAGTAATTTTTAGTACCTATTTATTTCTGTACAAGTCATTTGTAATCTTTAGAAATAAATGAATTCAAACCGTATTAGAACCTTTTAATTTTGTCTATTTAATCGTAACAAAAGTGTTAGTAACGTAATTACCTGCTAACTTACCAAAAGATATATATCTCTCAAAATAGAAAACGGATTATATTATGATCGGTATTCGTGTTACTCATAATGTTATTTATAAATAACTAATATACCGATCAGGCCTGCGACATAATAATCGGCGAGCTCACAAAATGGCGGCGGGCGAGAATTATCGAATTACACGAACAAGGAGCCCTAATACTGTAAGTGGGACTAGGGCTGCCACGCCACTGTCGCTATCCACTAATCCTGTTACGTCTCACGCCCTATCTGCATATTGGGGACCATAAATATACAAACATGGGGCCATATTTTATTCAATTAGAAATCGAATTGGTTCTTTATAAATAGATGAATTTGGATTCATTTTGAACGATAGGCCTCAAAATTCTTGCAGCACTAGTTTATCTTGCTTCTCATCAACGATTTCAAAGAAGTGAAATTAATTTTGACTCAAGTTAATAAATAAGTCAAGTAATTATTTTTTTGTCCCAATTACGGTTCTATTGTTCTAACACATACAACGGTAGTCGCGTGATTGTAAACAAGAGAAAGTGATAAAAACTTATAGCCTTATTAAATATGGTAGATGTCTTTAAACTTTGTTCTTTCGAGAAAAAGTACTGCATTATTTATTGAAAATAAAGCAAACGCAACTAACTGCATAAGAATCCTCCCTATCGCAACAGTTAACAAGATCGGAAGCAATTTTCACTATTGACAGCCCTAACTGTTCGAAACAAGCCAAAAATATTAAATCACTTTCCTTTATCTCTACGACATTGTAATAAGGTTCATTTTCGTATGTTGGTGGTGTAGCGTTGGTGTTAGATGAAAGCCAGGATGATTGCATTTGACGAGATTACGGCAGATTATACGAAGAGACGAGAGGGCGCGGGGCGCACCTAATTATGTTACGCGGCTCACTCACGTAGGAGTCCCTCCATAGATACGTGGCGTTGACGTGATCCGTGAAGGACTGCCGAAGGTTGTGCACCAAATCGAAGATAATGCATTTTTGTTCGTGTGTATATAAATTAGATGGTCCTAATTTGAATTTGTATCTTGTAGACCGATGACGATGAAAATATATCGCCCACCTAATACTTATGTAACATAGCACCTCTCACACCACTCACATGGCTCGGGTACATAAAATAAGAGCAGTCCTCCGCACTATACAGGCGTGTAATTCGTACAATAATGTAAAGCTGTACCTGTAGTACCTGTGGCTCCGTCGCGCCGGCTGCGGCTCCTCCCAGCCACAAAGTACCGACAGAAACTAAACGACTACAGCGCTTTTTAATGTCAGTTTCAAAAAGGATCAAACAAAGAAATGTTTATTGGGCACTGTAGGTACTTGTATTGATTTAATCAGTTCGACGAAATAACTGATTAAAGCTTAAAGAAAGTTATAAACCTAAATACTTTCGATCAGATAGGTAATGACTAAAATGCATGAAAGAATTAATAGTAATTATTTATTTGAAATAAAATGTAATAATTAAATAACGAATGTTTATTAAAATGTAATGTATTGTAATAATTAGAATCAATATTATATTATATAATTTAATCATTTGATATGAAACATTTGCAGTGCCCTTACAGGGTGCATGTCTTAATACTGTGTCATGAAATTTGAATGCATGCCTACTTACCAGTGTTTTACATGTTAGCAAATAAATAAATAATTTAAAGAAAATATAATTAATTTAATTGTTGCTAGCTGTATGAGGACTAGGTACTGTTTTAGTTGTAAAAGCCAACGTCAACTTCACATTTCTAATCACAACGTATTTAAATATGACAACAATAATAATAAAAATAGCATAGAACGCTAGCTAGGGTCCTATGTAGTATTCGCTTATCAAATTACATTACTCTTGAGGCACATGAAGGTTAAACAAAGCTCATATACATGTAATTATTATGTGGTGTGAATGCAGCACCTGCTTTATATAATAAGTGCGTCCTCGAGGGTGCGTGGGTGTAGACCGTGCAGTATGTTCGCTCATTTTGTTCTGTTCACTCATTCACCGGCCCCAGTCACTCACTCACCGGTCGTCACCCGCGTGTAATGATATGCGTGCACTTATGTACACGACCACATTATGTAGCTGTGAGCTCTTACGTTGTGTTAGTTTTTTACAGGCAGCATAGAAAAACAACGATTTTGTGTGTATGGATGACGATTGTGTATACATAGTTTGCTATCGTTTACGTTCACGGATCTTTTTATTTATAAAATAGAGTAACCTAACCGACAAATTGGAGTCCTAGTGTTATCTCAAACCTGGGTATGTCCTTTGAATTTTAATCATTTAAAAACACTTGCGTAGTACTAACAAAATATTTATTTTTGTTTTGAAAGTAGCTTAACAAGCGCATCTTGACACGTAGATAAATATAATATAAATAAAACATGTGCTTTGAGGGAAAAGTCTCACAGCTCCAAACAACAATGCATTTTCCTGATTATCTGTAGGTATATGTATTAACACCTTTTTTTTTTTTTTTTTTCTTAGTTGGGAAATCATCAAATGACTCCTCCCGCTCTGGGCGGAGCGAGAGGGAGTGTCAGACTTTTACTGACTAAAACCCACCCGTGTTCCTTCCGTTTCCTGTGTGCCGGGGCCGCGATATCCCTTTCGGACAAACTCGCAACCCTGGCAGGCATTAGCCCTTACGGACCCCGTCAGTTAGTGCTACACAGTAGTTACACACTTAATATAATAATGTTACACTTAATATAATAATAAACCTAAACTTTCGATACATAGTGGTTTCCGTCAATAAAATTTGAGTGAGTCTGTGCAATACTGCATATTTCTTATTTATTTTATTTAACCCTCTCACGTATACATACGCTATATATACGTGCACGCGCTAGTTATCCATATCTATACAGGCTAAAATTCGAGTTGGTAACTGTGTTAAGAAACAAGACTCAATGGAAAACTGAGCAAAGACTTGACCAAAAGCCAACACAACACTGAAAAACTTGAAGGCCATTTTTTTTGTTCCTTGTAAAGTATTCTGTTCTGGAAGCATATAATAAACATTTCAAACATACTCGTATATCAAGTTTTATCTTAGCTGAATTATGGCCAGAACTAATAAAAACGGTTAACAGTGGTAAAGCCTACACCTGCTCCCTATTGCGAAGGTTACAGTGTATTCACCAGCTTTATAAAAGGTCTGGAAGACGTTATAGTGAACCTGCCCATAGTGTGTAATGTCTATGGTATAGAAAAGTAAATCGGGCAAGTAACAATCTTCTTCTTATTTTATTTTATTCAAACGGAACAACAAACAGCTACAATATAAAACATAGAAACAAGAAATTCATAAAAAAATATAGACAATATTGCAGCCCACAACGCTGTTCACAGATTAGCTACAGGATACAAACAATGAATTGAATATAATCGCAATAGGGGGTAAAATACATAAACATTTTTGTTTATTTTTCTTAACTATCGTATTTAATTTAACTAGTATAAATCCATATAAATCTCACGAAATTGTGCACAAAAAAGAAGGTAATATTATTTGTAAGAAAGCGCCTTAAGTATAAGACTTTTGAACGTATAGGGAGCACAAACAAAAATGTCTATACTATATGTTCAAAAGTCCCATTGTAGGAATCGGTTCTTCTAATATATAAAATTCTCGTGTCACAGTGTTTGTAACAAATCTCCTCCGAAACGCCTTGACCGATTCTTATGAAATTTTCTGTGTATATCCCCTAAGTGATAAGGGTGGTCCAACCCATTTTTTTTTTTACAACTTATTTTTATTAAATTTTTTATGATTCGGCATAAAAAAATACATACAAGCCTAAATTTTCACCTTTCTACCACCAACCCCTATTTTTTATAGCGATATTAGTACTGTAGGTAGGTAGGTAGGTAGGTATGGTAGGGTAGGTAGGTAGGTATGTATGTAAGTAGGTAGGTATGTAGGTAGGGTAGGTAGGTACGTAGATAGATAGGTAAGTAGGTGTAGGTAGCTAGGTATGTAGATAGGTAGGGCAGGTAGGGCAGGTAGGGCAGGTATGGCAGGTACAAAACTGAGTGTTTATTAACTTTCCCTTATTGTAAAATAAGTTTTAGATGCAAAGACAATCAAAGATATTTAAAAGTATGCTTTTCAGATTAATGACAATTGATTTTTATTTCTGTAAGTAGGTTTGTACAAAACACTTTTACAGGTCAATCACATTTTTTTAAACTAGATGTGGTTGGCGTTTTCTATCAGACTATTCCGAGAAGAAAGGCCGAAACAAACTCAGAGGTCACAGTCTCTTTTAAGTCAAAACATAATCCTGGTCAGATCATGTGAAGAACATGTAGATTGGTATTGTGATGAAAGAACCACGCAGATTGAGTGGACCTGTCCAGTCAGTGACCGTGCAGCTCAACTCAGAATTTAAGGAGATCAACGATTCGACGAACAATACCAAAGAAAGGACAATTGGGTAGGCCGCATAAACTACTAAAGCTGCCATGATAAAAACTAAATGAGAAAATAAAATAAAAAGGAATGATCCACATAGTCTTCACATTCACAATTATTAAAATAATATAATACTTTAAAAAGTTAATATTCATATCATTGCATATATAAAATTCATTAATGTCAATGTGTATATAAAACCCAGGAGGAGGAGCTCGTGGCTAAGTAACAATAGCCGCACTGGTCGATCCATCAGGTTAAGCTACGCTTGCCGGGGTTGGTCAGTGGATGGGTAACCATCTTTACATACCGAGAATCCTCCGTGCCTCGGGAAGCACGTTAAGCCGTTGGTCCCGGCTGTCATTCATGGATCTTTGACAGTCGTTACGAGTCGTCAGAAGCCCGAAAGTCTGACACCAGTCTTACCAAGGGATATCGTATTACCCAGTTACTATCCTATCGTGGTATAGTAATCTTATTCTAGATGCATCGTCTTCACATATAATTATATAATTAATGTATACAAAATATTGTAAAAACATTTTAAAAGAGTAACGGTGGAGTTTCTTGCCCATTCTTCTCCATACGAAAACTACCTTTTGGAAGGGGCGACTAGAATCAATTCTATTTTTTTGTAAATTTGACGTTCATAAGTGCCTTTTATGTGCCTAATTGAAATAAATTGTTTGACTTTGACTTTGACTTTTACTGGGTTGTGGAGGTCAGATAGGCAGTCGCAAAATCTATGGACGGAAATAAAGAGAAGTTAACAAAATTTTTTCGTGTCTAATAATGTCTGTGTTATGCACCAGAATATTGCTGGGTTACTAAACAAATCCGACATGGTAACGGTATGTTTAAATGAATTATCAGGAAAAGGTTTAAGTGTGGATATATTGTGCGTAACCGAACACTTCATTATGGCGGGATATGAATCTTATTTAACTATACCAAATTATCAACTAGCGGCGTCTTACTGCAGAAAAGAAACCAAGAGAGGTGGAGCATGCATCTTAGTAAAGAACGGACAACACTTCATCGAATTAAAGAAGATAGCCAACTTATCAGAACCTGGAGTATTTGAATGTTGCGCGATAGAGTTACCTAACTATGACACTGTCCTAGCTTGTGTGTATAGAGTTCCCAGGTTAACTAACCTAAATGTATGTATGGATAAATTAGAAATGCTCCTAAAAGAGCTAACTAAGAAATGCTATCAAAATATTGTCATTGCAGGGGATTTCAATATCGACATTCTAAAAAGGAACCTTCAAACTATTCAGTTTGAGTGCATTTTACTCAACTATAATTTAAAGTTAGCAGTGAATCAACCTACACGCCTAAAAAGTAATACTTGTATTGATAATATTGCTCATAATTTTCGCAAAGCATGTAAGGTCCAAATTCTAGAACTTGCTCTATCGGACCACACAGCACAGTTAATGACGTTCCCAGTACAAAAAAAATGTAACATTCGATACTGGCAGGTTACAAGACGTGACTACTGCAATGAAAATATGACAAAATTTAAAGATTCCATAAATAATTTATCATTTTCTGACATTTACAAAAGCAATGATCCTAATGTAGCGTATAAATCCTTTTTTGACATATTTTCATTATTTTATAAATTATGCTTTCCCAGAATGAATATTAGAATTAGTACTATTAGAAAACCGAAATGGGTGTCACGTGGTATTAAACTATGTAGTAAAAAGAAAAGACAACTTTTATGGCAATACAGGCTTAAACCAAATCAAGCTAATAAAAGAAAACTTACTCATTACTCTAAAATATTTAAAAGAATTGTAAAACTCACTCAAAAGGCACAAAATAACTATACTATAAATACCTCAGATAATAAATCAAAAGCTACTTGGAAAATAATAAATAATTCAAAATTCAACATTCCAAAATACTGCATTGACAAAATTCGTGTGAACAATGACATTATCACTGACCCAAATGACATTGCTGAGGCATTTAATATTTATTTCGTTGACAAAATAAACCCTATAGCAGGATCTGGGAAAAAGACTACGTCAATGATTCAAAAAAGAAAAGATTCTTTTTTTCTGGCGCCATGTCTGCCAATTGAGGTGTTTAAAATCATAAAAACATTAAAAAATACGAATAGTGTAGGATACGATGGCCTATCTACAAAAGTTATAAAATCAGTAGCTGGAGAAATATCAACGCATCTCAGCCATTTAATTAATCTTTGCATAGAGACTGGTGTTTTTCCGGATGCACTCAAAATATCAACTGTTAAACCATTATTTAAAAAGGAAAATAAAGAGTTAATGCAATTCTATAGGCCCATATCCCTTATAAGTATAATCTCAAAAATATTCGAAAAGTATTTATATAAACAGTTGTATACTTACCTCGAAAAAGAAAATATACTAGCCAATGAACAAAAAGGATTCAGAAATGGTAAAACAATCAATTTGGCGATATATGATTTTTTACATAATGTCATGCCAAAAGTAGATGGGAATATACCTGTATGTACCATCTTCTGTGACATGACACAGGCCTTCGACCATGTCCGTCACGACATACTGATTGAAAAATTAGAAGCCTATAGCATTAGAGGTAATGTCTCTAGCCTTATTCAATCTTATTTAAGCAACAGAAGACAATTTACAGAAATTTCGGCAATAAATAAAATAAATAAACATGAAGTAGTCCATAAATCAGAAGAGCGTGTAGTTAAATTTGGCGTACCACAAGGTACTGTCGTAGGCCCACTGTTTTTTATACTATACATTAATGACCTACCCAAAAGTATCGACCATCCAATGACACTTTTTGCCGATGATAGTACTATTACAATCGCTTGTAAAAATAGAGACACATACGAATCTGACATTAACCATTCTATAGAATCCATGGTAAAATGGTTAGAAAACAACAATTTGAAGCTAAATCTTGGAAAAACAAATATTATGCATTTTGCCCAAAGAGCCACCATTCCAAATGTTAATGTGCACTATTGTGATCATAGAATAGATAAAGTTGACACAACCAAATTTCTTGGAGTTACGATAGACACAAAATTAGATTGGAAAGCACATACGGAAGCCTTAAGCAAAAAAATAAGTAAGTCCACATATGCACTATATAAATTAGCCCCGATGTTAAATGTTGATGCGCTTCTAACTGCCTATCACGGCTTAGTATCCTCGAACTTAAGATACGGAGTAATTTTTTGGGGCAATTCAACAAATAAGGATGTCATTTTTAAAACCCAAAAGAGGTGCCTTAGAACTATGTTTGGACTTCATGTTACTGAGAGCTGCAAACCCTTTTTCAAAAAATATAAAATATTAACCCTTCCATCTATGTACATTTTAGAGACCATTATATTTGTCAAATCGAACCCACACCTATTCCCCCTATTATCAGATAAAGTAATTCGGAATAGACGCGACAATAGCAAACTTTGCATTCCTAGATCCAGGACAGCTCTATTGCGTAAAAGTATAATCTGTATGGCACCAATCCTTTATAATACTTTGCCAAAATTTTGGAGAGAATATACAACAGAAAAATTAAGAAGTGGGTTAAAAAGCCTTCTGTTAGAAAAAGCTTATTACAGCACTGACGAATTTCTGACTGATAAATTAATCTGACTTGTGTGAAATATGTAGATTTTTATTCCTTTGACTTAAAACTGGCTAATTTTATTATACATTTCTATGTCGAGTTCGTGACACTATTCCACTATTCTATTAATTTATTATAATTTGATTGATTAAGTTTTATTTGACATGCTAATTGCTTTGAATATGTTAATGAATTAATTGACAAATTTATAATTATTTGATGTTTATGTCCTACTAGTTAATAAAAATAACCTACCTGTTTTATATTTGTACGCCGTTAAGGCAAAACATGACTGTGATATAATTTAATGTAACATCTTGCATGCCATGTGTGTGTATACTTATGTTTTGGACAAATAAATGATCTTATCTTATCTTATCTTATCTCCATGTAAAATACTGGCATTCAGCTGCATCCGGTTAGACTGGAAGCCGACCACAACATAGTTGGGAAAAGGCCAGGCAGATTTTTTGTGTATTATAAAACCCAGCAATAATCTTGGTCAGATTATTTGAGGACCATATAGATTTGTGTCTGAAATGGTCTTTTGAGGAAAGAACCACACAGATTTGAGTGGACCTGTCCAGTCAGTGCACGAATTTGTCAGTAATCGTGTAGCTCAACTCAGAACTTAAGGAGCTCAATGACTCGATGAACAATACCAAAGAAAGGACAGTTGGGTAGGCCGCATAAAGTACTGCCAAATTATCATCAAAAGTAACTGAGAAAAAAATATAAAAATTACCCACATAGTCATCATGTTCACAATAATTCAAAAAAAATAATAATATTATACTTCATTAAGTAAATATTCAATTAGAAAATATTCAAATGAAAAAAGAGGTGTTAAAGAATATATACAAAATCAGTTATATGAGTGTCACACGATTTCAATAGGTCAAAAGGTCTATTTCCGTATTGACTGTACTTAAAAAAAAAATTGAAATGTATTATATACACGCCTATTTGAACCTTACTTGAACAAAATAGACTTTCTTTATGAACATTAATATGGATTTAGACCACATTGTAATAAACTTTTTTTTTTTTGGGTGGGAAGTCATCAAATGACTCCTCCCGCTCTGGGCGGAGTGAGAGGGAATGTCATACTTTTACTGACTAAAACCCACCCGTGTTCCTTCCGTTGCCTGTGTGCCGGGGCCGCGATATCCCTTTCAGACAAACCCGCAACCCCAACAGGATTCTAATACATTATATCATATCTATCATAGATTTAGTAACTAAAACTAAAAATAGTATAGGCAAAAAGCAGTTCTAGGTATTTGCATAGGTCTTAACAAACCATTTGATACAAAAAGTAGTTCTATACCATTAGAAAAGCTAAACAGCATTGAGATCACTGCCAAGTCTTACAAAATATTCGAATCTTATCTTGCAAACAGACATCAGATAGTAAAAATTTATAATTTTGAAAGTGAATCTGCTGATATAGTATGCAGAGTTCCGCAGGGATCAGTTTTAGGACTTCTGCTTTTCTATAATAATATAAGTAATGTTGGGTTATCGGGACATATCTCGTTGTACGCAGATGCCACGTGTCTTTTTTATTTTAGCCACTCGATGCTTAGTGTTATTACTGAAGCACAGCTAGACCTTAATATCCTAAATATGGGGCTTAAGCAAAACTTACTAACTATTAATGTTAACAAAAATGCATATAATAATATTTTATCCTAAGAATAAAAAGATTCCTGATTTCCCTCCTCTTACGGTAGAACAACCGTTAAGATCAAACCATGAGAAATACCTGGGCCTGATTTTAAACAGTAGACTGACATTCAGAGCACACATTGATTACGTTAGAGGCAGATTGATTCCGTTGACTGGAGCTCCTGGGAGATATTGCTAAATGTGTGCCATTTCCCTTACGCTACACAATGTGTAATACACTAGTCAAACCGCATCTAGATTATTTAATCCAGGTATGGGGACAGGCCGCTATTACACATCTTCATGACCTACAGCTAACGCAAAACAAAGCAATCAATGTAATTTTTAATTACAATTACTTAACACCTACGAAAGAAGTTTACGCTACGACAAAACTATTTAACCTTCAAAAATTATATACTTACTACACATACATACTAATAAAGAAAATTCTAACAAACTGAATACACTCACAAATCACCTTCAAACACAAAACTCACCACTACTGCACCAGGAATAAAGATAGTATAGAATTGCCTTCAGTTAGGACTTTGTACGCAAGAAGAACTATTCAGTTTGAGGGAGCGCAGCTTTATAATATGTTACCGAAAGAACTAAGAGATTCTTCATCAGTGAACATTTTTAATAATAGTTTAAAGTTGTATTTGGCTAACCATCAATAATAAAATAATCATTACTCACTGTATGTACCTACTCAATAGATCGAACGACAATAATTATGTTTAATAAAATTAAAATAATAATATTGTATTTATTAAAATTATTTGTATTTGTAATACTAATGATTAATAATTTAATTTTAATGAAATGATGACCCATAATTTTACAAACCATATTTGTACGCCGGAAACGGCAGAATATTATGATCGTAATACTAATGCACATAACAACTTTGTACAATATTCTGACAAATAAATGCTTTCTTTTTTTCTTTCTTTCTTTAACATATTTTGTTTATTTTCTCATATTGAAGTGAATATGTATGTTCTTATGAGAAATACATTTCTATAAACCGAACGGTGGTTTGTTTAGTACAATCTATATATATAAAATGATAAACTGACTGACTGACTGACTGACTGGGTGATATATCAACGCACAGCCCAAACCGCTGGTCCTAGAGACATGAAACTTGGAGGGTGTGTTCTTTGTGAAGAGTAAGTATCCACTAAGAAAGGATTTTTGGGAATTCCACCCCTAAAGGGGTAAAATAGGGGATGGAAGTTTGTATGAAAGTCCGTCAGTTTTGAAGTTAGGATCTTCAAATTTTGTGTTTAGGCTGACAATTGAAAATTAATTTATACGTGTCTCAGCGTTTTTGATAATTACACCCTGAAGGGTTAAAAAGGGGGATGAAGTTGAAAAGTCCATAATTTTCTAAGAAAAATCACTTTTTTTTTATCTAGGCTTATGGTTGGAAGATAACGCAACGGTGTTGTTAGAATTTCAACCCTTAAGGGGGTGAAAAGGGGGATAAAATTTAGTTTTTAATTAAAGTTCTTTATTTTTTAAGTTAAAAATCACTAATATTTCGGCTTATGGTTGGAAACTATACAACGTTAACGTTAAAAAAAAACGTTATCATTTTTTAATTTCAACCCACAAGGGTCTGGAGATCATCATGGAGAGTGTGATTGTCGTAACTCACTGCTGGGCACGCCACAATTGAGGCGATACGCCCTCTCTTTGAGGCTAGAGAGGCGACACGGGGTCCTCACCTTCCGCCTGACACAGGTCCTCACTGGACACGGTTGTTTCGGGAGGTTCCTGTTCCTCATAAGGCGGGAGGAAACGCCCGGGTGTCACCACTGTGTGGATCGCCCGGAGGACACAGTGGAGCATACGGTGGAGGTCTGCCTGGCTTGCCACCAGGTGTCCTTGTGGAGGTGATCGGTGACAGTGATCTCTCGCGCCCGGCCCTGGTCCAGGCCATGGTATGGAGCGAGAGGCCGTGGCAAACCGTCACTTCCTTCTGCGAAGCGAAGGAGGAGACGGAGCGCGTGGCGGAGAGGCAAATGTCGCGCCCACATGCTCCCTAGCTACCGCAGGAGACGCCCTGGGCGTTGGGAATAGCAGGCCGATTCCCGACCACCGTAGGTCCGAAAGGGATACCGTGGCCCCTGGCAACGTGGGTATTAGTCAGTAAGAGTCTGACACGCCCCCCCGCTCCGTCCACAGCGGGAGAAGTCATTTAATAATTTCCCACCCTAAAAAAAAAAAACGGTCTGAAAAGGGCGATGAAGTTTTGTATTGAATTTGTTCATTCGCTGAATTTACTGTTTCTAACTTTACAGTATTTTACATAGAGCGACTGCCTATCTGACCTCCACAACGCAGTTACTGGGTAATACAATAGCCCTTGGTAAGAATGGTTGTCAGACTTTCGGGCTTCTGACTTCCCGTAACAACTGTGAAAGATCCACGAATGACAGCCGGAACCAACGGCTTAACGTGCTTTCCGTGGCACGGACGGGTCTTTGTATGTAAAGATCCACACCCCATCCACAGACCAACTGCGGCAAGTGTAGCTTAACCTGATCGATCGACCTGTGTGGCTGTTATTATTTAGCCACGGGTCCCTCCCCCGGAGTACCCCCCCTGGGTTCTCCGGGGGAGGGGCGCGTTCCCTTCTCCGGGAGAATCGATATAGATATAGATTAGGATAGTAAGGATACGAACAGAATGCGATACTGCTCATCCCTCATAGCAAATAGCGTGATAGTTTGTACCAATGTAATATTATAGGGAACATCTATGCTATGTTATTGAGGCCAAAATACTAACTGGATCTGCCAGAGGAGAAACAGTCTTCGTGCCGCGTATACCATTGATACCAAATTACCTTACGTTTGAATTTAAAAGATTGCAGTTCCTAATCAAGGTTTGCTTCGCGATGACTTTTAGTAAGTCACAGGGACAAACTCTGAAATTTGCTGGAGTTGATTTGCGGCAAGACGGTTTCTCCGTCTGTCAGTTTTATGTGGCTTACTCACGTGTTAGCTCTCCAACTAGCTGGTTGTACCCGCTTCCGAATTAGTGAAAAACATTGTTTATAGAGAAATACTGTGAAGGATTTAGGTAGATACCGGTCCTTACAGTAGGTATTTCTTGACAGTATTCCTCAAATATCTCACATAGTGGAGGACAATTAGCCATGAACAAAGCTCTATATTGTAATTGTTATAATAATTCATAATTATCTAGAAAAAAAGAATTTATACTCTACGCAGACGAAGTAAAATAAAATAGTAACGAAGTCAAACCTTACATTGAATATTCGAGTTTGATGCCGAAAACATATTTTTTAGAATTTTAGTCTGTTTGTTTGTAAGTATGTTCCGGTTTGCACAAAAACGGATGAACGGATTTGGATGATATTTAGCACACAGATAGTTTATAACCTGGATTAACCTATAGGTTATTTTTTAATCCCAGTAGTACGTTCCAGTCGGATATTTTTCGACATCCACTCGGGCGAAGCCGCGGGCAAAAGCTAGTATTATATAAATAGACTGAAGGATGTGGTTTAGAATACCACAAACTATAGCACTAGAATAAGTATAACTTGTAGCTAACTTACGTAGTAAATATATACTATCCCCTGGTTATACCTACATATGTATGGTATACATATGTATGGTATTCCCTTATTAAATAAAACCGAAAATAACAGAAAAGGATTTTTTTTAAAGAGATACATTTGTGTAATTTCAAGCTCGCGTCGCCGTCCGCGCGTCCGCCGCCAGAAAAACACGTTTCATATCAACTTTGCAATTATAAGGTACCTTATAAATTAACCATCCACATTTAATATTTAATTGTAAATACTGATTGTTGCAGCCGTGCTCACATGGAAACTATTGTCTATTGTATTGTAAAGCTGTTCGAATTAATACCTAGTCTACGTAGAAGTTTCCACCAATTGTAATTTTCTGTAACACGACGCACGTTTGCCAGTTACCTACTGTAACACGACGCACGTTTGCCAGTTACCTACTGTAACACGACGCACGTTTGCCAGTTACCTACTGTAACACGACACACGTTTGCCAGTTACCCACTGTAACACAACGCACGTTTGCCAGTTACCTACTGTAACACGACGCACGTTTGCCAGTTACCTACGGTAACACGACGCACGTTTGCCAGTTACCTACTGTAACTGTACTGTTTACTACAATATTATATGTAAAATTAATGGTAATGTAAAATTGATTCGCATGCCCTAAACAGGCAAAACATGGATTGTGCATAAACCTCCATAACTTTTATATTTGGTTACACTTATTTGGTATTAAATTTTATTATAAGCGAAAATTGAGGAAAGTTTTGAGTGCCTATGAATGTGGATGGCTATACAAGTAAAGAAAGTTTTGAGTGCCTATGAATGTGGATGGCTATACAAGTAGAGAAAGTCCAAAGAAACGATATGGCTAGAAAGTGGGTGGCGGAGGGAGAATGATGGTCCCTCGAGAAGTATGGAAATAGAAGACATGCTGCGCTCTAACAAAACAATTTCTAAGAAAACTTCACGGTAGAACAACTACCAGGGTCGCGTCGCGCTAGTCTGCACGAGCCTGTAAAGACTGCAGTTATCTTTATATTTCAGTGAAATAACTAGAAGGCAGTTATTTTGTTGCTTTAATAGCTGAGAATGATCTTATAAAGGTCAATTCACTCTGTTCAGCTCGGCGTCACATCAACTCGAACTGTTCAGTATTGTTACCACAATAATTGGTGCTCACGAACGTTGTCGACACCTTCCGTCGTCGTGGCACGAGACACAATCTGGCCGTGAAGCAGACACAACAGTTAAACAATCGATGTGCATTATATTATAGGACATAGCCAATGAGTTAATCTCAGGCTGATATTAACTCATTGGCTGTGTGCGGAGATTCTCGGCGAAAAATAACACTCAAAACTACACTGGATTTATGTGAGCATCACTCGTAGCTTCGCCTCGGTATAGATCTGGCAAAGAATAGTTGTTGATTGTCCCGCTCCGCTTGGATTCTTAGCAATAAATAACAACACTCTCAACTCGTAAACTAATTCCAGTGGATAAAAGGGGGAATTGGAAGCAACACATCAACGCCTCTTGTAGGTACGAATGACTGAACCAGATGAGTAACAAAAGAACCAGACGGTTGCAACATATACTCCTCCCAGGCTTTTATTGTCTTGGGCACGCCACAATTGTGGCGAAAAGTCCCCTCTTTGACGAGTGGCTAGAGAGGCGCCACGGCGTCCTCACCTTCCGCCTGACGCAGGTCCTCACCGGACATGGTTGGGTCGGGAGGTTCCTGTACAGGATAAAGCGGGAGGAAACGCCTGGGTGTCACCACAGTGTGGATTGCCCGGAGGACACGGTGGAGCATAATGTGGAGGGCTGCCCGGCTTGGGCGGAGCACCGCCGTATCCTCACGGAGGCGATCAGCGGCGGCGATCTCTCGCGTCCGGCCCTGGTTCAGAGCCAGAGTGCATGGGAGGCCATCACTTCCTTCTACGAAGAAGTAATGCTCGCGAAGGAGGAGGCGGAGCGCCCTCGCGCCCCTAGCCACCGCAGGAGACGCCCCGGGCGTCGGGAGTCGCAAGCCGATTTTCCGCCACCGTAGGCGCGGGCTTACGGACGGTGAGTGATGGGTAGCTCGCCGTCCGATAAAGACCAGGCCCGGATCGACGGCGCGTTGTGTTCCACGCGCGCCTCAAAGAGATGTCAACACCAACTGATGGGGTCCGTTAGGGCCAATGCCTGCCAGGGTTGCGAGTTTGTCCGAAAGGGATATCGTGGCCCCAGCACACAGGCAACGGAAGGAACACGGGTGGGTTGTAGTCAATAAAAGTCTGACACGACCTCGCGCTCCACACAGAGCGGGAGAAGTTATTAGATAATTTCCCACTAAAAAAAAAAAAACAGGCTTTTATTGTCTACACTCTCAGTTGGTCTAAAGTCTTAAAATCTTCAGGATTGTCCAGCCCAATTTAGTCCTTGCAAAATAAAAAAAATATGAACCGACGGAAACACATTTGCGATGCTTCTTGCGTCGCAGGATATCTACAATACAATATCAGGTGAACCGGCCAATTGTTGTGACCGCCAGTAAGATAAATACATTACAATAACAAGGATAACGTAATTGTTTTCGGTTCTCCCTTTGACAGTTACCGAATTTGTCAAATAATTACACAAGCTTCAGTAGAGTTTTAATCAATTACTTCAAAAAAGCTTATATATAATTTAATCACACTTATTTTAATAACGCCATCTCTAGAACCATCCATCACCAACCATATGAAAGTTAATACGAGAGATGCCTAAAATTGCGTTCAAATGAGAACAGCTCGAGTACATAGGTACTTGTGGGCGAGTACAAAAGTAAGCAAGATTAAAAGCAGCCCACTGCTTTCAGCGAGGACCGCGGACTACGCGATATTATAATCCAAAGAGCCCGCATTACCACCGCGGGAGGCACCACCCTACTCGCGCCCTCCCTCTCACGCCAATAGCACCAGGTAAGGCCGTCCCGCTCGCACGCGGTATAAAAAGAAATCATTTATAGCAAGAAAGGTGTAGTATATCATTAACTTAAATAATTATGTAGGCGAACTCACGGGGTATCGTAGTCAGTATCACCTCTCGCCGCGTTTGCGTTACCTTCACCCTGGTAGCTGCAGGTAGGTGTAACGTTAACGCGCGCGTTCGTTTTGTTGTAGGGTTGCGTGGTAAGGTTGTGTGGATAGTTTCATGATTACAGTTTCGCATAATGGAGTGCGGAGTGAAGTGACTCCGCGGCTTTAATCATTGGGGAAATATGCCGCGACTTAAAACGCGAATTATTATTTTTCTGTAGCGGTCGTTCAGCTCTTACGTCTGTGGAAATACTTGAGCATTACATAAAGAAACACGATAAGTAAGTACATGACAATTAAAATTAATGTACGCTTTTTAATACAAAAGCTTCCTCTGCTGAGCACTTGAAGCATACAACATTATGCAAATGTTGTATATTTAGCCAAAAGAAAGCCGTGCCAAGGAATCTGATATTAATTTGAGAACAGAATGTTTTGTGATTACTTGTGTTGTGTCTGAATTTGAACAATTTGACGAAGTAAAAAAAAATGTAATTCGCTGTCAAGAATGCAAGGCATCAGTACCTTTCTGTACACTGACAACAGACTTCATTATAACCTGTTTATTATGAGTTTCCAGAACACTCGAATCAGATTTGATAACACTATGCTTTATGACTAAGAAACTTAGGTAATTCATCCACCTATTTGACTAAGACGACACATGGGTCTGTGGGTATGTGTGTGTTATCTAAAAATATAATAAGAATAACATTGAACCAAATAGAACACTGATTGGTGATCGTTCTCTCTCGTATCGCACGAACTGTACGAAAAATCATACTAATGGTAACATAGAGCGTTCTATAATAAATAAATAGAAAGGCTTTTCAAAGGTCTGACCATTGTTTCGTACATGGGAACATACATACATTAGGTACAGACTGCACACACTTTTGCAACAAAATAGTCAACATGAGTGCGTCTCTGTCTACATATTTCTGTAGATTCTAGAAAAAAATATTGAGGATTTAATCGTTTTTTGTACTAAGAAGGTCCAACTAGATTGCAGTCGATCATTGTCATCCATCGATACAATGTGGAGCCTGGCAGTCGGATCACACCATGTCCACGTCTGTTGTGTTCGGCGACGATCGGTTCTGTGGAATTCAGCAAACCATACAATCTGTTTCAAAATGAATATCGATCGGTGGTCAGAGCTTCATCGATTTAGAATTTTGTATACACTGTATAAGCAATAACAATAAATAAACTTTCAAATAATTATCATCAATACTTTCTACTAATCCTTGACGTAGGACAAGATGAGTGTTCAGAACGCATTCTGTGCCGCAGTAAACAAGTGCAAAATAAAAATAGCATACGAATGCTCGGGACACACAAGTCTAGTTTTTCAAACTAGGATATTAAGCTATTATAAGTAAACTAGTAAACTGGTAACTCTGGCTTCGTGTATACAGAACTAGCTTCATTTCAAGGCTAGTAAGCTAGTGAGAACGTTAGTAATCTGGACTCTCAAATTAGGATAGTTTAATAGGATGGGGCTCTATTTTTGAGCAAGTAGCGCACCCCACCACCGGTTTTACTAACTTCGTCGGCCACATCAGGCTAGTACATAGCCTGGTGTGGCCGGCGAAGCTAGTACCCAATCGGATCATTTCACTCTACGGACTAAGTCACCACAATGCTATTGGCTTAAAATATACTAACATCGTGTAAACAACACTAGCTTTTGCCAAGCCAGGATAGCAAGCCAGGATAGCTTTGAAAAACTAGCCTCGTGTATCTCGCCCACTAGTGAGTTCTTAGTGCTAATTTTCCACCGGATGATGAAACGATGATGAAGTATGGGTTTTGAGCCTCGATGATAAAATACCGCCGACCGAGTATGATGTTGAAATATAAGCACCACGTGCTGCTCAACCATCTAAGTGAGCTTAGGAGGAGGCCATCGATGACAAAGAAAGTTAAAAACTAAAACCCAACTACGACAAATGCGACAACGAAAAAGTTATAAACAAGATATTGTAACAAAATAACATCGGTTTTCGTATAACTGGAGTCACACGTATGTAATATCATGTACGATCTATGCTATTTATAGCAATTAGTGAGTATAGTATTTAGGAAGTTATGAGGGAACAGATTAACATGCATACATACATAGTCGGGTAAAAACAGGCAAGGAAAATTTACCACAGAAGAATCTCATAGACTGCTACACTTCGACAGTTCCTCGGTATAAATGGTACCTTTTAAGGGTTACCAGGTCAAATCTTCCATCGATTATCCTCAGAAAAACCGAATTAGAAATGTGAAAAATTATAGGGAATTAATATGAATTCAAAAAGTTATTACACAATTTACGACTTCCTCAATGATGAATCACTAACTGATTGACATACAATAGCATGTCAATAATAACAATCATGGAATAATAATTCCATTAGTTTTATTTTTTTATTACTGTAAACAAGGTAATAGTAATAAAAAAAAGACATTTGACAACATTGTAATAATACTCGTACATAATATGTCATTTGTACTGTAGTTCGAAAGGTAGAAATTTTTGTATTTTTATTATTATACTTTCCTAATTGTTAATGAAAATTATAATGTCTTTAAATTTCTGTAAACTAAATACGATTTGCATACACATGTGAAGGTAGAACATGGAGGACTTTAAAAAAAAAACATCTATGTACTAATTACCCATGTTTACATTTGCAAAGTAATCATTGTTTTGATTCAAAACATGAATGTAGGAAAATATAATGACTGAAATGTAATCAAATCGATCAGAAAGCACACCCGAGGATGCCAATTTGAAGAGCCACTTATAGATTGAGTGCTTTGATTTTCAAATACTTAAACCCGAAATTCTGATTTCGATTCACGCAGCAGTTCGGCGGGATAGAATTAAGCCCCATTTACACGGTGCAAGTTTATTGCCTGTTTACATACCATAAAATTGAAGCAACAATTGACTTGCGCCGTCTAAACAATACGTGCAATTGCTGCACGATACGAGAAGTTAGTTTTTAAATGTGTGTATAAACAGAACGTACAATAAAATCTTACTTACTACTACTATACTACTTCTTATACTTGAATCAATATAATATTCGCTTTGCAATAACGGCCTTGGTGTAAACAGAAGTCGCATGCATGAATGGCAAAACTTGTATTCAATTATTGTATGTAATTTTATGGAAATCATACACGTGTGATTGCATATAATTCTTGAATGGCAATAAGTAATCGTGCTTTATGGCATGCGATTAGTGCTCTTGAATGTTCCAGAAACTTACTTTTAACTTTTCCTAATTAACCCACCTTTTGAGTGATTGTGATCTAGGAGCTCGTCTCGCCCGCCGCTGTACACCGCCGCTGCGAGCCCTCGGTCCCTGAATTACCATATCAAGAAACTGTCGATCAAGAGACCCTTCAGACACCCCCCCCCCTTCCCTTTTCACCCCGCGTGTTAACGAGATACAGTTGGCGATTCCTAATACTATCGTAATAGGACGGGTCCTACTGCCGCCGCAGAAAACGAACAAGCAAATTGGTATTACATCTTATGATTACATCTACGTGTAGGTACCTACTCGGTACGATCGATTACTTACTTCTTTGATTTTATTTACTCAATTGCATTAAAACAATGCAACATTAAAAAATATGTTCTGAACTGTAACAACTAACGATTACCTAACAGTCCAAAATATTAGTTATTTAAAAAAAGTATACAGCTCATGCAAAGCGTTCGGTGACGATGACGCGAGTTCCATGATTTTTGTTCACCCAAAAAGTGTTTTTACTTCAATATATTTTAAAAACAAATTTTGAATCTCCTAATAAATAACACATACTGTACAATAAATGAGTAGGTACCTAGGGGGGGGGGGAGATAGGAGCTACCTGTCAGACAGAAATGTATGATTTTATAACAACTTTCGGATTAACTACTATACTGCTTCACGTTCAGGTGAATACTTTCTGCGTCGGATTTATTTAATATTTTTATTTCAATGAAATGTTTATAATTTTGCATGACTTAATTGGTATTGACTCTACATCTTGCAATGTATTTTATGCGCTGTGTTTAGCAATAAAGATTTGATTTGATGCAAAAAAACAGCAGTGTTAGTCGACTTTCGTTGCTGCCCGTGCCTTAAGTTCCACAGGATAAGTTTATTAGATGGGACTTGAGGGTGGAGTATGAGCTGGTAGAGAAAATTTCAAATTTCAAGCCAGGTTTTTAACCACGATATTTTTGTAATAAAATATGCATATTAATAAATTGACCTACTGGATAACTGACCAACTACTTTCACAGTATTTCAACAGCCGTGTTTAAAAAATACTGTTCAATTAAAGAAACATTTTTTGGAAGGATTTGAGTATTTTCAATTTTCATACTTTCAGAATCAGAATCAGAATCATTTATTTGTAAAACATAGGTTAAAGGTCAAGGTCTTATATAATAACTATATGTTACAGTAAGGATTATATAAAATAAAGACAAACAAAATTCACCATTGAAACAACAAAAAAAAAACCTAGACAAAAGAAAATACATGCATGTGATAGATTATTCTTTAATTGGACACAAAGGAAAACATCCCTATAATAATTATAACCTTGTTTACATGTGAAACACAACTTAGCAATAGTTTCTTGTCAAAATATTATACATACTATTACGAAATACGTTTATAACATAAGTTTAAACTGTGTTCTTTCATTATTGTTCTGTATAATATCATATTTAACTGTTTAATGTGACTTGTTTACTAATTATGCCATTGTAAGACCAAATAAGTAATAGAACTAATTAATTTAAACATATTTACTCTATTTTTATATAATTTAATCATAGTTTTATGTTAAAATGCAAGTATTAACAAGTCTGTATCAAAATCGTACGATGTGACGTCACTGGTTGACTATCGTTTATAAAAAGCCGCCGCTCCGCCGTTCTCGGCCATTGTCCGGTTGAGTAGTCATGACCTCAGTGGTCAGCTACGAGATGCCCTACATAAAAAAAAAAAAAAAAAAAAAAAAACCGTTCTCGGCCCATTCGCTCCGCAGCAGTCGCACCGAACGGACCTAAGTTAAGTAATTTGATATTATACCGTAATTATTGCCTATTATGATTATGTGTTGATAGAATACTGTCATACTGTTTCTATGGAGTTTCTTGTCCTTCTTCTCCGTGAAGACCTAGTTTTGCGAACGGACAACTAGCTTTCTGATTAAATAATGACAAGTCTAATTAAATAAATGTCTAGCCTTGTCTTTCTGTGCTTTACTTCATACGATCCTTTCCCTACAAAACTTATTCAACAGAACTTACATACAGTGATCATTCCGACTTTTAAAACTTGCTAAATTAGGTAATACCATAGATATAAGAAAGAAGGAGATATGCCCGGTAGTTGAAAATGTATCGAAACCCAATGTCTTCTATCTATCCCTACTCTCTAGCCTGCGATCACACATGCGATCAGTAAACCCAATAAATACGAGGCCCCGCTCACACTTGCAATTTACAAATCAGAACGTACTACATAATCAATTATAAACCTTATCCCATCAAACACAGCGTGCATTTACCATGCACCGTACAACTCACCCACACGAAAACATCATTCGCTATCGTTGTGCTGTGCAAAAGCCATTTATTTTACATATACGCTAGTGATTGACTAAATCGGAAACTTATCGATTCTCCCATTTATTATTGTATTAAAATTTTTGGAAGTTGCTGAAAAAATTATAAATAATAAACGATATACATATAATAAGATGATATAAATAAACAATAAGTAAGTAAAAAAAAGAAATATTAAGTAAACCAAAAAAATAACAACATTATGAGAAAATCTAAATGAGTATAAAACAAGATTTCACATCGGTCTTCCAATCAGGCTATAACTGTTGACAAATTGAAGAATAAACTTTAATAGTAATATAAATTCATACGACAATCGACATTATTGTCGATAGCCTACGTTAGTGGATCTGCACAACCACATCACTAATCCGTCACAAGACGCTGCGGCCGTACTAACGATGCAACCGCTTAAAGTAAATATCGTTTTGTAATTTTTACATTGCTTGTCCAGTTACTTAGCGACATACTTTGGTAGTGGTAAAGAAGCAATGTATTTACTACAATAAAAGTACAGTCGCTGTGATATATGAAAACAAAAATAACGTAGTAAAGGCAAGAAATATTTTACGATTTGTTGTTTTTCATGATTTTCAACACAAATATAGCAAAATACTTGTGCTGATTTATGAAAAGTGGTTCTACGATTTATAAAGTTTATAGTTTAGCTTCGATTTTTACAAGAAACCACTGAACAACACGGTATTCTTAAATGTTATCACGATCGCGCTCGAAAGCGCACTAGTTAGCGGAGACGGCCATTTGCCTGAGGCATGAGCATTGTGATCAAGACGCGCGGACACAGACACGCCCCCATACCACTTCTCCTGTTATTTATATTTCTATGGGTAATACTTATACATACACTTATAGTGCTTACTGCCTCTTCTAACATCATATTTTCTAATATATTTTTATTATGTGATTTATGTGTATACTTCAACTAATGTAATGTACAATGCAAATATATAATATTTCTTATATGCCTATAAAGTAAATAGCTAATTCAAATATCTGAATATTAAATAAATAAATCCCTTGCCCCTTAGTATGTCTATTATTTTTAACTCTTCTAAATACAATATTTTCTCACACATGCAATACATTGGATTATTAATAGGTACAGTAGTTACAGTGTTTTATTTATTTATCTTTATTTAATCAGACTACAATGGTCTATAGTGTTAGTAACAAAATGGCTTAGCCTATGTCAGTAGTTAATAACTAAAACAGAACGGGTCCGGTTTGCAAGCGCCCACACTAGCGGGCTGTCTGTCCGGGCGGCTATTGATTGCAGGATAGTGTTGGGACTGCCACGCGCCTGCGGAGTAGCGAGGCAGACTTCTTACGCCACAGTGCATCAAAGCCGTCAGCGCGTGCGTCTGTAAACATTGCCGAGGCACTACAAAAGCGCGGCAATCGCAACAATACCCTGAATGTGTTATTATATTGGACATTTTTCATTTAAGTAATCATGTAGGGCATAGTAACATTTCTCAACAAATTATTCATGAAAACACTATTAGATTTTTTTTAATGGCATACGTCTTATGTTATCAGGTATGTTATATTGTATAGTTCAGTTAGGTGTACCTCAAGGCTCAATACTGGGTCCATTCTTGTTCTTAGTGTATATCAATGACTTACCATTCTATTTAAAGGGTATCTGTGAAGTTGTACTGTTCGCAGATGATACCTCTCTTATTTTTAAAGTAGACAGGAATAGACAAGATTTTGACGATGTAAACAGTGCACTCTCAATGGTTATGGATTGGTTTACGACAAATAACCTAGTTCTAAATACTAAGAAAACGAAATGTGTAAAGTTTGCCCTACCAAATGTTAGAAATCTAGGTCCCAACATCGTCTTAAATAAAGAGGTGCTTGAATCTGTAAACTCGGTGGTTTTTCTGGGCATAACAGTAGATGCCAAACTTCAGTGGGGCCCACATATATCGAGCCTAGCGGGAAGGCTCAGTTCAGCCGCCTACGCCGTCAGGAAAGTAAGACAATACACTGACGTCGATACAGCTCGGTTAGTCTATTTTAGTTATTTTCATAGCGTTATGTCCTACGGTCTTCTGCTGTGGGGCAAAGCTGCTGATATTCAAAATATATTTGTTCTTCAAAAACGAGCTGTTCGCGCTATTTACCAGCTTGGTGCCAGAGTTTCTCTGAGAGATTTTTTCAAAGATATTGGTATCCTCACGGTGGCATCTCAATTCATCTTCGCCAATATCTTATATATTAGGCAAAATATACACTTATACACTAAAAACAGTGATTTTCACAATGTTAATACTAGAAATAAGGACAAACTACGAGCTCCCTTTCACCGGCTTCATAACTCATTTGTTGGGCTTGGTATAACCTTTTATAACAAGCTACCCTCTTCTTTGCTAGATTTGCCTTTTAATGCGTTTAAAACGAAAGTAAAATCCAATCTTTGTTCAAAGGCATACTATTCTATCAACGACTACTTAAATGATAAGAATAGTTGGTCGCTGTGATTAACTCAAGACAATGTTTATGTTCTTTCTCCAGCTTACGTACTGACAAGTTATATGAGTTTATATAATTGTTTATTTTATTTGACTTTTTAAGTCAAGTTATTTTAATTTAACTTTAATTTATTTTTGACAAAATCTACTCATCACACTGTTTTTTTTATGAGTTGTATTGCAATATGTGGTTAGCTAGTGACCTCGACAATTGATCATATTATTTACTGTTATTAGTAATTAACTCTTTGTTTATTTATTTTACATCGATGGTCCTAGTTTATCATTTATAACTTCCAGTTACAACTATATGTAAGCGGGCACGCCCTTTATGCCTGGAGGCTTTTTTATTTAGATATTAAATTCTGTTTACGTTTAGTTTTTTTATTTCTGCCTGAGTATCGATGATTGATTGGTTGAGTTCTCGATGATTTTGTTTGGTATATTGGCGTGTGCTAGCTAACATATGGCTAATAATTTGAATTATGTTTTGTGTTGCGTAATGTAAATTATTTTGAATACTATTATATAGAATCTTTTTTTTTGTTCTTCTAACTGAACAGACAGCTGTGCTGCTGGGGAGTTTGTTGCGCCACTTCTTCTTCCCAGCTAATGCACTAGGAAGTGGTGAAGGGTGGGCGTTTCGGGGGACTGTCTTATATAATTTTAACGTTCGAAAAGTGCAGATTCTTAGCCTAGTTTGAATAAATGACTTTTGAATTTTGAATACATTTTAGGAGAAACACCAAAGAAGCTCTTTTTCATTAATGATGAATTGCTTTTTCTCGTATATAATTGATTTTTATATTGACTACGCATTGGGGACTTCTTAACTGCTGACAATTTAGTAAATAATTGTGGATTTGATAGCTGGTAACGTTAAAATCCAAAATTTCTTAAAGCTGTCTGTTGTTTTTAAATTACACATGGATCGTACACATCTTTTTAACACGCTTTTATTAGGAGGACCTGTATGTAACTAACTATGTAATGGAATCTAAAGTAACTAATTTAACCATCTTCCAAGGGTCGTAGCGTAATGAAAATTGGCAGCTGTATGTAGTTCTGATGACAATACAATAATATGGTACTGTCGAACTGATCTGATGATGGAGCCGTAAGATATGAACTGGAAGCGTTTATAAAAGCGTGTTTTTCTAGTGTTTTTTAAACTATTAATTGCATCCTGAATATAAGTTCCGTATTTGTTGACTGCCCCCAAAAAAACAACACCATACTGTAGAATAGAGACTGCAAGTCCAGGATAGGCTACTACTCGTAGTAGTCTTAGTATTTACTCTCTTGGACAATTGGAATAGCAGATACGCAGATTTACTCAGTCGCTTGCAAATTTCCTCTAGGTGAGGTTTCAGGTTAATTTGTGGTCTACAGTTATACCTAAGAATTTAACACTCGTGTTCTTCTATTTTATTACATTCATTATAGGTTACATTTAGGGATACGTAATTTTCGTTTATATTAAATAGATGCGATAACTGCGACACTTACTAAATAGGTGCGATACATGCGAAATTTATTAGTGTGAAATGTTGTGTTTTATATACTTTGCCACAAAATATAGAAGAAAAACATTTTTAAACTCAACGATCCCGTGAAGTAGGTACCAAATAAAGAAGGCCGTCTCGTTGCCACCGCGGCACCGCTCGTTGCCACCGCGGCACCGCTCGTTGCCACCGCGGCACCGCTCCCGTTTGTATGACTTTATTTTGACCTATAATGAATAAGCGTGATTTTAAATTTTAAGTTTTTTTGGCGAATAAAATCGAATTTCGATTTTTTATTTGCAAAATATACGTAACCCTAGTTATATTTAATAGTGGATATGTATGTGTCATTGAAAATCAAAATTGTTTTGGCTGTTAGTACTTTGGATTAGAGGCATGAAGAACAGAGTATACAGTTCACTCGTCCTCTATAAAAATGGGAGGATCCTCCGACCAGACGGGTATCGTGTTTGGCGGGCAACTGCCCAACGATTGATATCGGAAAGTTATATATATATGTCGATCGCACGGTAAACTCTGTTAGCGCGATACAGGTATTGTGTGACGTCAGGATTTTTGTGCGACGTCAGGTTTTTGATGCGTAGTTCGCATGTGGCGATGTAGATGCCATCACAGTATTGGAAATTGAGGCTTTCATGCAAAGTCAGTACAATCAAAGTTAAAGTCAAATCATTTATTTCAAGTAAGCCATTAGAAGGCACATTTGAACGTCAAAATGTACAAGAAAATAGAATTGATTCTAGGCGCCCGAGCGCCCGTTCCAAAGTGTAGTTTTGTATGGAAAAGAATGGGCAAGAAACTCCATGAAAGTAACTCTTTTGTTTTTTTTTACAATACTTTGTATACACTAATTATCTGTGACGGCGAGGAGCTCGTGGCAAAGTAATAACAGCCGGGACGATCCAACAGGCTAAGCTACGCTTGCCGTGGTTGGTCCATGGATGGGTGACTATCTTTACATTCCGAGACTCCTCCGTGCCTCGGAAAGCACGTTAAGCCGTCATTCGTGGATCTTTGACAGTCGTTACGAGTCGTCAGAAGCCCGAATATCTGACAACCAGTCTTACCAAGGGGTATCATATTACCCAGTTACTGGGGTGTGGAGATTAGATAGGCAGTCGCTCCTTGTAAAATACTGGTATTCAGCTGCATCCAGTTAGACTGGAAGCCGACCCCAACATAGTTAGGAAAAGGCTAGGCAGATTGAATTTTATGTGAAGACAATAACTAGAATAAAGTTACTATACGAAATATTCAAGAGTTTGTGAGATAAGGTTTTCACAGAATGTAGAATTAATGGCATAACAATAATAAATTATACTCGTATAATTAAATTATCAACCAGTTTGATTTTGAAGATTTGAGATTGTCCTATGAAACAGGACTAACATGTATACAAGCATTCTTATCTTGAACATAAAAAAGTTGAAATCTGTATTAAGTACACAAAACTGGCACGAAATTATACAAACAAACAATAATATAAATGAAAATTATAATTCTTTCAACACCCTCTTAATAAAAACTTTAAATCAATGTATTCCTAAACGTAAAATGAAACTTAAAACTAATTATTAAAAATACTGGCTAACTACAGGCATTAGAATTTCCTGCAAAAACAAAAGATTGTTAAAATTATTTTCCATTAAAACCAAAAACCAAATAATTACACAACATTATAAAAAATATTAAAAAGTTTAGTTACCGCTGCAAAAAAATTACAATTTATAAACAAAATAAAGAAATCAGACAACAAAGTAAAAACGATGTGGAGCATTATAAATGAGAGAACAAATAAAAACCAAATAAGGAAAAATGCAGCATACAATTACAACACAATAATACTTTTATATCCGAACCCAAACTAATTGCAAATATAATTAATGACTTCTTTGCATCTATTGGAGAAAACAGCAACAATCCATCTGGCAGTGCAGGGTGGCATACCAACACAAAATACCACGGAGAACACCATGTTCCTTAGCCCAGTAGAAGCTTGGGAAGTAAACAAATTAATCAAAAACCTAAAAAATAAACAAAGTTACGGTTTAGACGAAATTCCACCTACGTTATTGAAAGAATGCGCGAATGAACTCACCTTACCATTTTATCTTTTACTAAATCAGTCTTTTACAGAAGGCACTTTCCCCGAATTGTTAAAGAAATCATTAATTAAACCAATCCATAAAAAGAACAATAAAAATGATCCTAATAATTACCGCCCAATAGCTCTCTTGCCCTCAGCCTCCAAGATTTTCGAAAAAGCTATGTGTGATCGAATTTATACCTTTTGCGAAAAATTTAACATATTGAGCGATTGTCAAAACGGTTTCCGAAAAATCGTTCCACCACATTAGCTGTCTATAAATATATTCAGCAAGCTCTTAATATTATAAATAACAAGGAATACGCCGTAGGGATATTACTGGACATGACCAAAGCATACGATAAGGTACAATTTAAAATACTGCTTATTAAACTGTATGGAATAGGAATCCGCGGGAAAGCCCATGAATGGCTTACGTCATATTTAAAAAATAGAGAACAAGTAGTTGAAATTGAATACTTTAACCACAATAGTAGAGAAATAGAAAAAATCCGATCAAAAAGCAAAATAACTAACGCTTCCATCCCCCAAGGAAGTGTGATTATTCCTCGTTTACATTAACGACTTACCGAAAACTATAGACGGACCATGTGTTTTATTCGCGGATGACATATCTTTATTAGTCTCATGTAAAAACAACATAAACATAGAAGAAAAACTCAGTTCCACACTCACAAAAACATGTAACTGGATGACCTCACATAATTTAGAAATTAATTACACTAAAACTAAATGAATGTCTTTCCACCCATATCAAAAAGCTCCTCTTCACTTAAATTTTAACTTCAACGGTTCAAAATTGGAAACTGTTGATGAATTTACACTACTTGGACTTACATTAGATAAACATATTAACTGGAAAACACAAATACAAAAAACCCGTTCAAAAATTTCAAAATTTTCATACGGTCTCCGCGAAATTAAAAAGACAACCAATCTACAAACGGCCCTCACCACCTATTATACGTATGCCAATGCATGACTTAGCTACGGCATAACTCTCTGGGGAAATAGTACAGATACACTGACACTATTTACCCTACAAAAGAAATTACTTAGAATCTTGGTAAACATTGATCAAACTGACAGCTGCAAACCCTATTTTCTAAAATATAATATTTTAACCCTCACCTGTATGTACATTCTAGAAATATGTAAATTCTACATTCTACACAAAACGCGAAGACATCCAATCACAGTATACACTTAGGCACCGATCTAGACTAAACATACCAACATCCAAATTAAAAATGCATTCTACAAGTCCCTACGTAATGTCTATAAAAATATATAACAAACTACCTGACATATTAAAGAAAGAAGAAAAGTTGAATATATTTATGAATAAACTTAAAAAAATACTGATAATCAAATGCTATTACTCCTTAGATGAAAATTTAAATGATACACAAAATAGGAAAAAAAAAAAAAATTATATAGTAATGATACGGAATTTTTTAATAAATAAATATATAACAAAAATAATAATTAAATAAATTAGCAATTATAATAAATTAAACAATATAGCAATAATAATTATTCGAAGATAAAAAATTTATATAAATTAATAAACAGAATTATAATAGATATGTACATACATAGGTATATAGAAATAATCTAAAATATTCAAGTACACTTTTACAGATAAAACAATACATAAACAATAGATAAACAAAATGATAGATCATATTTGCGATCTCCTGACTTTGAATAAATGTAAGTTAAAACTTGCTTAACAACTTAAAGATCTCCTTTAAACAGGGCTTCCTCTCTCCTACCCTTTTGCTGTGCCCTACAGGGTCCATAATGATCTAAATATATAGTTACCACCTAAGTTACATTATGGTAAAGCAATAAAGATAGTGAGTATTGAATATAGTCCTCTAATTTGTAATTTGCTTGTTTACAAAATGTACTTTTCAATTTGCTTTTATCAGTTTTAATATATTATCACAAGTGCGTATAAAAGATGTAAGTAGGTATTGTGTGTACTTTTTTTATTTATTTATTTATATTTCAGACAACATGATCCATTTTGTTAGTAAAAAATAATGCTTAAAACTATGTTAGTTCACACATAAACGCATACAATGTTTAAAGAACGGACAGTCATACCTGTCCGCTATCACACTCAGGATGCTGTTGCTACTCACACGCACCCTGTGCAGCAGGGACGCCGCTTTCTTGCGTAAGATTGCCGCGAAACCATCAGTGCGTGCCTCCATGAACATGGCGGACGCGCTGCAAAACGGCGGGAGCCTCAGTAGCATCCTGAATGCGTTATTATATTGGACCCGCAGAGCATTGACAGCCTTTTGCGTATATGCTGTCCACAGCCTGCTGGAGTAAAACGTCTGACAAAAGGATTTAAATAACAAAATCTTAATCTCTTTTGTGCAGCGTGCAAACCTGCGGGCTAGCATGTTAGCCCTGACCGTCAACGCTCTGCGTTCCCTTTCCATGTCACATTCGTCGTTCAAAGAGTCTGTGACTATATGCCCCAGATATTTGAATTCATAGACTCTTCGAAGTACAGTCTCACCTAGCATGACCTGTGGAACCTTATCTAATCTCCTGCATCTAGGAGCAAATACTAAGAACTCACTTTTTTTTACGTTATACTGCAAGCCATGGCTGGCAGCATACGTCTCACACATTAGTAACAGTTCTCTGAGTGCACTGATAGATGGAGCCAGCAGTACCATGTCATCTGCATAGCTGATGTTATTTACACAAACTCCATCTACATGGCATCCGAAAGTCCTACTACTGAGTCCATCTATCAGATTATTCATGTACAGGTTGAAAAGAAGTGGAGAAGATATACTCCCCTGTCTCACTCCGCATCCTAAAGTAAACGGGTCCGAGAGAGCCCTGTCCCATTTTACAAAATTTGTTTGCCTATTGTACCAATACCCAAGAACAGCACATAACTCCTCAGGTACATTAGCATCACGCAACTTCTTCCACAGGACATCATAACAAACCTTGTCAAAAGCCCTGCTCAGGTCTAAGAAACAGGCATAGACTGGCGTCTTTCTATCCACATAATATCTGACTGTGTGCTTAAGGGAAAGTTTCGCAGTCTCTGTGGACAGGCCAGGTCTAAACCCGAACTGCCCATCATGTAGAAGTATATACTTAGCTAGGTGGTTATCAATTAGCCTGTCCAGGACTTTTGCCATGATTGTCGCCAAAGATATCGGCCTGTAATTACTAATGTCAGTTATGTCACCCTTTTGATAATCTAAAAAATTTTTGACCAATTTTATCTTTATTTCTTGTAGTAAAATTGTCTAGCACTTGTTTTATGAAAAAGATGTGGATTTTTTCTGAATTAAGTAATATTTTCATAAATAAATTGGCAGAGCACTGTCATATTATTAATATTTTTTATAGTACCCTAAGAGTTCCGCGGCATCGTAGATTAGATTATAAATGTCCCTGACAGCACTCTTGTGCAAAATAAAAATGGATTTAATGTCAGCCATACGTCACGACGACTGACGCTCAGAAAGTAAAACAGACCATACGCGCGGTTGCTACATCTCTTAGCTGTCTTATAAAAAGAGGTTGTAATTTCAATTTATTGTCACACACGCTGTTTTTTTTTTTTCATTATTGGCAAATTATTGTTAATAGAATAGAAAATGTTTTTTGCAAAGAATAAACTAACTAGAGGAAACTAACTAAATGTGTGGCTTTAATATGGGCTAGTAACAATTCTCGAAATGAAATAATTGAAAAAAAAATCGCTTATCGTCTATCGCATTCATTCGCCATCATCGCATTTACTCTATCACATCAGTTCGGCGCGAGGTCGTCGCCAGGGTAAGATGCTGTTGTTTCATCGTCGCATTCACTCTATCACATCAGTTCGGCGCGAGGTCGTCGCCAGGGTAAGATGCTGTTGTTTCATCGTCGCATTCACTCTATAACATCAGTTCGGCGCGAGGTCGTCGCCAGGGTAAGATGTTGTTGTTTCATCGTTGCATTCACTCTATCACATCAGTTCGGCGCGAGTTCGTCGCCAGGGTAAGATGTTGTTGTTTCATCGTCGCATTCACTCTATCACATCAGTTCGTCGCGAGGTCGTCGCCAGGGTAAGATGTTGTTGTTTCATCGTCGCATTCACTCTATCACATCAGTTCGGCGCGAGGTCGTCGCCAGGGTAAGATGTTGTTGTTTCATCGTCGCATTCACTCTATCACATCAGTTCGGCGCGAGGTCGTCGCCAGGTTAAGATGTTATTGTTTCATCGTCGCATTCACTCTATCACATCAGTTCGGCGCGAGGTCGTCGCCAGGGTAAGATGTTGTTGTTTCATCGTCGCATTCACTCTATCACATCAGTTCGGCGCGAGGTCGTCGCCAGGGTAAGATGTTGTTGTTTTATCTTCGCATTCACTCTATCACATCAGTTCGGCGCGAGGTCGTCGCCAGGGTAAGATGCTGTTGTTTCATCGTCGCATTCACTCTATCACATCAGTTCAGCGCGAGGTCGTCGCCAGGGTAAGATGCTGTTGTTTCATTGTCGCATTCACTCTATAACATCAGTTCGGCGCGAGGTCGTCGCCAGGGTAAGATGTTGTTGTTTCATCGTCGCATTCACTCTATCACATCAGTTCGGCGCGAGGTCGTCGCCAGGGTAAGATGCTGTTGTTTCAAAATTTCGTAAGGTACGTAAAAATATGTAATTTTTTTATGAATATTAGGGCTAGTTTAACTATATTTTTTATTTCTAGAATATAAGTTTAATTTTATGTTTTTCGGTTGATTAATTGTTTGTGATGACTTGTAAAGAACAGGAGGAGTACGTGGCTAAGTAACAACAGCCGCACTGGTCGATCCATCAGGTTAAGCTACGCTTGCCAGGGTTGGTCAGTGGATGGGTGACCATCTTTACATACCGAGAATACTCCGTGCCTCGGAAAGCACGTTAAGCCGGATCTTTGACAGTCTTTACGAGTCGTCAGAAGCCCGAAAGTCTGACACCAGTCTTACCAAGGGGTTTCGTATTACCCAGTTACTGGGTTGTGGAGGTCAAATTGGCAGTCGCTCCATGTAAAATACTGGTATTCAGCTGCATCCGGTTAGACTGGAAGCTGACCCCAACATAATTGGGAAAAGGCTAGGCAGATTGATTGACTTGTAAAGAACAGGGTCAAGTTTATTTCGATCAAGTTCGATTTCGATTAATTAAGCTACTCCATTTAAGTAAATAATATAAATAAAATTAGAATGTTAAAATTAAATTAAAATAATTAATAAAAACGCGTGCTGAGTCATTTGTTTGTTTATCATTACATTAATCATATAACAATGATTAATGTACTGACAATCAAACCTGTTCGCAAATACACTGCGCCCCAGAGATGTGCACCGCTGTAGAAGCAGCAGACACACGCTGCAGTGGCGGGGCAGCCCCAACAACACCCTGAACGCATTATTATACTGAATACGGAGAGCGTTGTACTGCTTCTGGGTATATGAGCCCCACAGGCTGGCTGTGTAAAGGGACGTACAAAACGCTCTGAAAAGAGTTATTTTGACGGCCCCCGAGCAACAAACAAAACCTGCGGGCGATCATATTGGCCCTCACAGACAACGCCCTCCGCTCCCTATCGATGTCCGCATCTTCCCTCAGGTCAGAGGTCACGATTGCCCGAGATATTTAAACTGTTGAACTCTTTTTAACTTGACACCGTTCAATCTAATAGGTGGAACAGTATCCGGGCAGCTCCGACCCCTGGCCCAAAAGACCATGCATTCACTCTTCTTTGCGTTATAGAGCAAACAGTGATCCAGCGCGTAACGCTCGCAGATGCCCAGCAACCTGGACAGACCACACACCGAGGCGCTCAGCAGCACCATGTCGTCCGCGTAGCTAATATTGTTGACACAAACACTGTCACTATAGCGGCCGACACGGGTGCTGCTGAGCTCCTATATCAGTGCGTTCACGTACAGGTTGCAGAGCTTCGGCGAGGTCAGCCCTCCATGCCTCACCCCGCACTCCAACCTGTAAGGTTCCGACAGAGCACTCGACCATTGAACGACGTTGACCTGGTTAAGATACTTATTAGAGTACTGATACTGATTATATAGAGATATAGAATACTGATTAGAGTACTTGAAAATATCTAACAGTTCGAGAGTCATTAAGATGTTATTTAATTTTTGCCATAAGATGTCATAGTTAACCAGGTCAAATGCCTTCGAGAGGTCGAGAAAACAGGCATCAATAGGTGTGCTCCTATCCGAGTAATACTTGACAGTTTGCTTCAAACACAAGATAGCTGCCTCAGTAGACAGTTCCGGCTTAAAACCAAAACGTTACAAAAATTTGAAAGTCACCGAGGATGTAAACACACTCAATACCTTCATTGCCCACAACTGCACTCATCGTCCCCAAATAATCCGTAAACTCGACTAGATTCACCGTGTTATCAGTCGGCATGTACACACTGAACACTAAGAATGACTTTTGCCCTATCACAACTATAATACCGCACACTCGGGTATTGCAATTCGTGGTAATGTAAATAATTTTTGCATAAGTACTATTATATAGAATCAAGTTTTTCCAAGTGTACAGACAGTTGTGCTGCTGGAGAGTTTGTTGCGCCACTTCTTCTTCCCAGCTCAAGGTCCTACATATTGGCTAGCCCATATTTAGGTACTAGTACTTAGGTGGTTGCACATTTGGTTCTAAAGGTGCTTTATTTTTCCAATCAAAAGAACCAAGGAGAAATTGAGATGAAGAGCAAGAACAAGAACAAAAGATAATTAAATTTATATCCATAGCCCATGTTTGAGTACCTGTTCCATATTTAGGACCTATTTTGCAATTTTGATTATTAATGCTCAATTTTGATAGTATAGTTTATTAATAAAAATATAAGACTGTTACTTTGTTCTCTAAAAATATATAAATGATTAATACTACCTAAATAACAAGATTTTTTTATGTAGTGTTAATCGTTTTATTTTAGATTATTAAATAGATTTCCATTTTTCATCCACAAACAAAATGGTAGCCCATATTTAGTTACTTTCCTCTACACAGATGAGTGGTTTTTTTCTACGTATATTCTACCATTGAGCATGCAAGTACTAACTACAATATTTTATTTTACAGGCTTTGGTATAAAATTTAAATTCTACATTCTAATAAATCTAAAACTAACCTTTAAAAATTAAATAACAGTCATGTGTAAAATATAAAACAATAACGAGACTATAATTTATCTGTAAATAAATCTGATACAGAATAATAGCTCTTATTTATCAGAAAGGACGCAATTTATTTCTATAAATGTCTGACATGCTCTATAGTACTGTTGGGAATGTTATTATGTGTAGGTTTTTTACGAATAATGTTGCTTTACAAGCAACGGTACATATTAAATGTTGATATTGGGACCTCATAGATAGTTCGATTTCACAAAAACAATAGTTACCTACAATAGGTAGGTATAAGTCCTAATAACGACGATTCATGATGATTTTCAGAAGATCATTTATTACTTGAGCAGCAGGAAATGTAAATTCTGTTGTGTTGTCAGTGTGTGTACAAGCAAAACTATCTCTGGACTGGGTACAATTTTTCTGATCACTGGTCAGCTGTTTCCCTCGTCAGTTTATTTCTTTGGCCAGTTTCGTAGATTAGTCACTTTCGCTGATTGGTATTTTGTACGGATTACACAATGGCGTTCGAACGGAGTTCGCCAGTTCCGTCGACTCATCAGTTTAGTACACTCAAGGAAAAATTAAATGTTAACATTTAAACAAACAAAAGTGTCGTGATGGCCTAGTGTTTAAGGCCTCGTTTCTCATGCAACAGCTTGTGGGGTCAAATCCGGGCAAGTACCAATGTGACTTTTTCAATTCATATGTAGGTATGGTTTATGGTATAAGAACTTTATTTTTCAAAAAGAATTACATTCACAGAGAAATGAGAAAAATCTTATTTCTAATTAGTATACATTAGGCAACGCGACGGTTACACAACAAAAATAAGTTAAGATTAGTACAGTACGAGTACTAGCAGATAGCTTACATTTTTTTCCGCAAAAATATGTTTCTTTAGAGACTTTTTGAAAGTAATCATGGATTTTTGATCTTTTACATTCGGAGGCAATTTATTGTAAAGCTGTGCTCCTTCATACAGAATAGTACTCATACCGTAGTTTGTTCTAGGCGCCCGCAAAAGTAGGTACTTTCTGCGTTTATATTGGATATTACCGACATCGGTGAAGGAAAAACATCGTGAACTTATACTCTTATTCCAACCTCTGTACAACATGTTTGCAATAAACTGATTTGACTTTTTTTTACTTATACTTAGTTAATATCAGTCTGAAATAGCCAACCCGTCTTGAGCAAGCGCGAGCCCGGCGATCAATGCTCGTGCCTCGTCTGTATGAGAAGAGGTCCTTGCCTTGCAGAGGGAAAGCAATAGGCTGGTATTATATGAGACACATACAAACGAAACAAGTTAATAAGAGGTTGGTATTACATGAGACACATTCGAACGAAGCAAGTTAATAATAGATAATAAAATGTTGCACCGTTGTGTCTCCACTGTGCCTATCGGGGATATGACTAAACTAGAGTTCGCATCCCGTCGCGACATGTCACCGTTGTTAAAAGTGGTTCCCGAGTTCCTGGCGTCCTGACAAGTTCGCGTTTCGTCCCGACACGTCGGGCCATGTCACCGTTGTTAAAAGTGGTTCCCGAGTTCCTGGCGTCCTGACAAGTTCGCGTTTCGTCCCGACACGTCGGGCCATGTCACCGTTGTTAAAAGTGGTTCCCGAGTTCCTGGCGTCCTGACAAGCTGTAAAATATCCCGTCAAATACATTTTAAAGAAAAAAACAACACGGTGGAAGCTATTCTTCAATATAAAATTAACGAAGTGTATAGAGTACCGCCAGCGGCACTTTAGTGGCGCTGCCTCGTCCCGGCTAAAGTGCCGTAAGCATAGCACTGTCATTGTCATTGTCACTGTCACTTATTATTTTGTTTGATTGTTGAGGTTAGTTCACTGCCCTTGGTATTGATCCATCGTATGAGGAGAGGCTAAGTTTAATTCCTTTCATCTATAACCGGCTAAACTTAAGTGTAGCCATAAATGGGGGCTATGGCTACACTTAAGTTTAGCCGGTTATAGCAAATGAAAATGGTTGAAAGGTAGGTTAGCTTACCTAGGTTAGAACTGTGACCACACAACGCACGGGCAGAGCTAGCGGAGCGAGCGGTGCCGCGGGAGCGGCCGGTGAGTGCCAGGGTCCGTTTAGGCACAAGAGAATGTGTTTTTTTGGGAATGTGGTATTTTCCAGCGAACTAACCGCAACAATCTAACAAAATAACGAGTGACAGTGGCTCAGAGACTGTGACAATGACAATGCAATGCTTACGGCACGGCCGAGGCAGCGCCACTATTACGCCATTAGCGGCACTTTATCAGACATGTATAGAGTGCTACTAGCGGCACTTTATCAGACATGTATAGAGTGCTACTAGCGGCACTTTATCAGACATGTATAGAGTGCTACTAGCGGCACTTTATCAGACATGTATAGAGTGCTACTAGCGGCACTTTATCAGACATGTATAGAGTGCTACTAGCGGCACTTTATCAGATATGTATAGAGTGCTACTAGCGGCACTTTATCAGACATGTATAGAGTGCTACTAGCGGCACTTTATCAGACATGTATAGAGTGCTACTAGCGGCACTTTATCAGACATGTATAGAGTGCTACTAGCGGCACTTTATCAGACATGTATAGAGTGCTACTAGCGGCACTTTATCAGACATGTATAGAGTGCTACTAGCGGCACTTTATCAGACATGTATAGAGTGCTACTAGCGGCACTCTATACACTGCCTAAAATTAATTTTAACATGAGTTATGAATAATTTTATAAATTCATAAAAGGTATAAATATTTTGTTCCGTGCGGAAATCAAACCAAACCAGGCGACACTTAGCACAGCTACCTTTCCGTGACTGCGCCAACCGTGCTGTGACATGTTATGGATAAATGAAAAGTGAAGCCTCAAGATCGGAATGAAGAAAATTAGCTATTACATAACATAACATCACACCTGTATTACATAAAATAGTTGGAAATAGGAAAACATCGTGAGAAAACCGGAAATCCTAGAATCAAAAACTCGAAGACATAGACATAATTCCTCATGCCGCATTGGGGCCGCGTGGAGAATTACAACTCACTCCACAGACAGGAGGCCTGTGACAGCGACGTCCCAGCCATAGAAATGTCCCAGCTATGCGAACATTACTCATAGAAATGTCCCAGATATGCGAACATTACTCATAGAAATGTTTCAGATATGCGAACATCACTCATAGAAATGTCCCAGATAAACGAACATTACTCATAGAAATGTCCCAGATATGCGAACATTACTCATAGAAATGTCCCAGATATGCGAACATTACTCATAGAAATGTCCCAGATATGCGAACATTACTCATAGAAATGTCCCAGATATGCGAACATTACTCATAGAAATGTCCCAGATATGCGAACATTACTCATAGAAATGTCCCAGATATGCGAACATTACTCATAGAAATGTCCCAGATATGCGAACATCACTCATAGAAATGTCCGAGCTATGCGAACATTACTCATAGAAATGTCCCAGATATGCGAACATCACTCATAGAAATGTCCGAGCTATGCGAACATTACTCATAGAAATGTCCCAGATATGCGAACATCACTCATAGAAATGTCCGAGCTATGCGAACATTACTCATAGAAATGTCCCAGCTATGCAAACATTACTCATCGATCATGCTAACGCCTTCCAAGCCTGATGCCAGGTCTGCCGGAACCGGGTGTGTAAGGCAAGCGGCGTAAGCGGGCGCCGGGCGCAAAAGTTTGCGATTTGACATGCTGCACTTATTTGTGTTAAAAAAAAAAACATTTCGAAGTTCCGGTTACACCTATTTATGTATCAATGGTAAAATAAAATCTAACATATTCTTCGAGAAGGGCTGCAAAATTTTTCGAACTCACTTCGCTCATTCTCGCATCCTACACTCTTTTTACAAGCTTTATATAAGCTTCTTATTCTTATCTTATATACTGTCTTGCATTTATGACGATAAAGTTAATTCTATTTCTCTATGAATGGACAAAAGTAAACTAAACCTATCTAGACGGGGTGCTAAATGTTCGTTTTGCTTGCTCTTAAATCATATTTAATGTGGCGCTAAAGCTGCAACTCCCTGAAAAATAATCCTGCCAGTGGTGCGAGGCGAGGGGTGCACATAGAAGAATATTAGGATTTAAGTTAAATATGCCAGTAACATGATAGTGACACTGCCCTGGGTGTACAATTGTACGCCGACCGCACGCCCAGCCGCGCCCTTATGTCGTAGCAGCAAGGTCGTCGTAGTTCACGTGTTCGTTACTGAACCACGCGCAGGCCAGCCGAATGAATAGACCACTGACTGATTACATTATTAGTATTTAATTAGGTAGTCACGAGTCGGTTCATTTCGTTTAAAATATTCAAGAAGGTGTCGCCGGTGTTTGTCACATCCTCTCAGCAGCCACTTGTTAGTGTGGGCCAGAGTTTGAACAGGCCATCTCTACGTGTAGGAGTAGGTTACCTTTTAACCTATGACTTTTCAATAAGTTTAAACTTTAAACCTATGAAGTAAGTACCTAATTTGATACTTCTAACTGTGGAGTTTGAAGTATTAAATTATATCTTGGTAGAAACCGTACTATACAGGGTGGCAGGGACATCGACGCGAAAACTGATACCATGGATTCAGTACATGATTCTGAACACCCCTGCGTTGAAATTTTTAGTCGGTTATTAAAAATAATCTGTTGTTTCATAGAAAAGTGCAATACCTACGCGGTCAAAATGTATGGAACAGCAGATTTTTTTTAAATAACCGACGAAAAATTTCAACGCCCCTGCGTTGAAATTTTTTGATCAGAATTATGGGTACCTAATATACGTGTTCATTAAATAACAATTTGCGAATCAATATACAATATATTTTACACACTAAATTCACATCATTTTTATACAACGAATTGACATGTCAGTTTGACATACTTTTTGTGGTAGTCATCATAGACTCTCACCAGCCAGTGTTCCGCCTGTTGTGCAGGTCGGATATACGCTCGCTGAATGCGTTGTCCCACAGTATCCCCCTTCAAAAAAACCGTACGTTTCTTGTAGGTTTAACTGTCCTTCCGGAGCGAGTAATGTATGGGACATCTTCCATCTTTTCATCTGTGGCTACTTGTAATACGTGAGCAGGCTTCAATCGATCCAATGACACCACTGCTTCTCGGTTGGGTAATCGTATCTTGAAATACTTGTCGTATTTCTCTATAATTTCATACGGGCCTTCGTACGGCGGTGTAAGAGAATTCCGCACGCGATCTACACGCATAAAGACATGCGTGCATGTAGATAGCTATTTCGGTACGTAGGTGTTGGTCATGCGGTGTCGCATTGATGCATCTGCAGTGACATGCTCATTAAGCGATTCCATTGATTCCATTAAATGACGTAAGAATAACGGGTCTTCAGTGTTTGACTTTATCGGTGCGAAAATATCTGCCGGTAATCGTAATGAGGTGCCGTATATCATTGTAGCGGGACTGTAGTTTGTTTCTCTATGAATGGCTGTGCGTAATCCCATTAATACTGTTGGTAATTCTTGTACCCATTGTTGACTATTTCCTCTTGCTGTTATTGCTGTCTTCAGAGTACGATGCAATCTTTCTACAAGTCCATTCGCTTGAGGGTGGTAGGCAGTCGTGCGAATTCTCGATATACCCAGTTTGTTCATTAATTTTTGAAATAATGTAGACTCGAACTGCCGTCCTTGGTCTGTAGTAATACGCAGTGGACAACCGAAGCGAGTAATCCATGTGTCGTATATGACTCGGGCAATTGTTTCCGCATTTATGTCGCTAACTGGTACTGCTTCGGGCCATCTGGAAAATCGGTCGATGATTGTGACTAGATATCGGTATCCTTCTGATGGAGTGAGAGGTCCGACGATGTCCATATGTATGTGTTCGAACCTTCTCGACTCGGGAAACTGTACTAGTGGTGTAACAGTATGACGGTGAATTTTAGCACGTTGACATGAAGTGCAGCATCGTGTCCACGATGAAACGTCCTTGTTCATTCCAGGCCAGAAGTACTTTTCACTGACCATCTTCCTTGTCGTGCGGATACCAGGATGACTCAATTCGTGTAATGCTTTGAAGGCAATCTCACGAAATGGTTGCGGTAAGTACGGACGTGGAAATTTGGTTGAGTTTTCACAGTAGATTTCTTTTAGTGATCCAGGTAACGATATTCTGACGAAGTGAAGGTTGTCTTGCTTTAACAGGCGCTTTAGTTCTTCGTTTATCTTTTGCTTCTCAGCCACGTCATTAAAATTGATAACCGAGGGGCAATCAATGGTACTAATGCGCGATAATGCATCAGCAACTACATTATCTCTTCCATGGATGTACTCGATCTTGCTACAAAATTGAGATATGAAATGAAGTTGTCTCTCTCGCTTAGGTGTATCGCTTGAGCTTCCAGACATAGTCATGGCGTAGGTGAGGGGCTTATGATCCGTATACACCACAACATCGCTCCCTTCTATTAGTCTTCTAAAATGCTTGACAGCCATATAGATCGCTAAGAGCTCGCGATCGTATACGCTGTATCTCGCCTGTGTGTAGCTGAGCTTCTTCGAGAAAAATGAAAGCGGTTTCCAGATGTTGTTTACTTTCTGTTGTAGGACTGAGCCTACACTAAGACACGAAGCGTCGGTCATAATGCATAGTGGGGCTCCTTGCACTGGATGTGTCAACTGAGCAGCCTCCGATATGCTTTGGCGGCATTTATAGAAAGCGTCTTCAGTTGCCTGGTTCCAGATGATAGGCGTCTTGTCATTCTTCTTCTTATTATGTAGGAGGTTATTCAATGATATTTGGATTTCAGCTTGCTTAGGTAAGCAATCATGGTAAAAATTAACCATACCCAGGAAGCGTCAAAGGTCTTGCACGGTTGTTGGTTTCGGGTAATTAAGTATTGTTTCTATCTTCTCTGCTGTGGGATTGATACCGTCTTTTGTGACTTCGTAGCCTAAGAAATTGAGTGTTTTCTCACCAAAAATGCATTTCTCTATATTAATCCCGATTCCGTAGTCAGACAAACGTTTCAGAACAAGACGTAGGTGATCGATATGCTTTCCTTCTGTGTCAGAGTATATCAAAATATCGTCGACAAAACAGTAACAGCAGTAGTCCAGGCCTCTCAAGACTTCATGCATAAACCGTTGAAATGTCTGTGGTGCATTTCGAAGACCAAATGGCATGCAACGAAATTCGAATAAACCAAAAGGTGTTGTAATTGCTGTTTTTTCTATATCTTGTTCTGCGACTGGAATCCAGAAGTATGCTTTTTTCAGGTCTATTTTAGAGAAGATCGTCATACCACTCAATTGGTAAGTAAAATCTTGAATTCTGGGTATTGGGTAACGATCAGGAAGCGTTACTGAGTTTAGACGGCGATAATCCCCACAGGCGCGCAGACCACCATCCTTCTTGCCCACGACATGTAACGGGCTGGCCCATGGACTCTTTGATGGTTGACAAATTCCATTGGCCATCATTTCTTCAAATTCGGCCTTTGCTGCTTTGTATTTTTGCGGTGGTAGCGGTCGAGGTCTTGCGAAGAGAGGAGGTCCAACAGTTTCAATATGGTGTCTCACATTATGCTTGATTTCCTTCGTAAGTGTCAGAGGCTTGAGTACATCAGCAAACTCGTGCAATAGTGTGTGGTACCGGTGGTTTGGTTCAACTACGTAGAGCGTTGTGTCTTGAGCAGTTCGTATTGCCATAGCGTTTACTGAGAGTTCAGTCACGCTGTCTATGAGTTTCTTGCTATGTAGATCCACAAGCAGTCTGTGATATTTGAGAAAATCAGCACCGATGATCGACATCTTCACATCGGCCATAATGAATGTCCACTTGTAATTGCGGCGAAGTCCCAGGTTCAATTGTAGTGTTTTTTCTTCATAAGTGTTGATCGGTGTGTTATTTGCGGCGAATAGTTTGAACGACGTTGATATCGGTGTTCGCTTACTTCGTGTAGCTAGCACTGATATATCTGCTCCCGTGTCAACTAGGAATCGTTCTCTCGTGGTTCTGTCAGTTATGCATAGGCGGTTATTTGTATTCGCAACACCGACGTCCGCCACAGTCGATGTGGTCTTCAGTTTTCCGCCGGCTTCCGTGAACAAGGAGATTCACATTTCTTGGCTTTGTCTCCGAATCGGTAATGATAATAACATTCCCAGTTTCGATCTCCCGGCTTCTTCCCAAGCCCAGTTCTTGAACGAGAACGAGATCTTGAGCGAAAATTGTTTGGACGGTAAGGAGGTCGGCGATAATTATTGTAATTGTGCATCTGTAGTTCAGCAATTTCGAGTGTAAGCTTCTCTATTTGTTTCGATAGTAGTTGATAATGCAGGTTATGACCACTACCGCTGCTTGTAGAAGGTGTGTTTTAGCTGAGTTCCGCAATCGTATTGTCTGTATGCTCCATCATCTTGTCTGCCATCATTGCTAGAGTGTCGAGCGTTGATTCTGTGTTAACAGATAACACAGCGCGAACTTGAGCAGGTAAATGACCCATCCATAATATTTTCAATGCGTCGTCAGGCACTTTTTCTCCACCCAGGTCTCGCATAACTCTCAGTAATTGCGTTGGCTTCTGGTCTCCAAGTTCTAAGCCACTTAATAGTTTCTGAAATTGCCGGGACTCGGATTCTTCGTAAACCGACAACAAACGTTTTTTCAATGCGTCATATTTTCCTGGACCTGAAGGTTTGCAGATGATATCGCTGACTTGTTCAATATCTCTTCTGTCCAAGACTGGAATTACTAAATTGTACTTTTGTTCTTCACTTATCTTGTGTAAAGCTATCACCGCTTCAAACTGAGCAAACCAGAGTCTTGGTTGCGTGCGCCAAAAGGGTGGAATCTTCGCTTGTAGTGCAATAGCAGAAATTTCTTTTTCACACTTCGTCACTGTAGCTGTATCGCCAACTGCATCGTCGAATTTTTCCATTTTGCAGTCGTCGGGGTCACCAAATATGGGTACCTAATATACGTGTTCATTAAATAACAATTTGCGAATCAATATACAATATATTTTACACACTAAATTCTCATCATTTTTATACAACGAATTGACATGTCAGTTTGACATACTTTTTGTGGTAGTCATCATAGACTTTCACCAGCCAGTGTTCCGCCTGTTGTGCAGGTCGGATATACGCTCGCTGAATGCGTTGTCCCACAAGAATCATGTACTGAATCCATGGTATCAGTTTTCGCGTCCATGTCCCTGCCACCCCGTATACTCCTCTTTGCAACTATTCACCGCTTTGCATACCTTCTCTATTTTACCTCAGAAATGAATGCAGTAATTAATAAAAAAAATATGTTTTACCGTAAATAGTGATGTAATTTCCTCATAACAAACCAAATATTCATGCAAATCGCCTCGTCGGATACTAAATGGAACTCGAAAGGACTTCATTAGGCGCAAAAATCTTGTCGCAGCCGTCGGTGGTACTGCGGAGCGGCGGTGCAGAGGCGCGGAGGCGCGGCGGCGGGCGGTGCGGCGCTGCGTGCGTGAATTATGCAATTTCATTTCAATTTGCGACCGCAAAGAGTTCGCGAGGCCCCCGCGGGGGTGAGGCGGCCCGCACTGGGTGCTCGCTCGCGGAGTGACACGGGAGGTGGCTATTAAGGCGGCTGCACACACGACGTACCGCACTTTTTTCGCCACCCTCCGCGACTCTCCGCGCGACATTACACCCTAACACCACTACTTAGAACCGAATCAGCCGCGAGGGCGTGTTGATTAAATTATTTCTCCATTATTTGATTCACCACCTCTTTCAATATGGCGGCAAAAAAATCACCATGAGGTGGGGAACGCCACAGTAACATGCTCTCACCCGCCAGATGGCGAAAGGATTAATTAGCGAAATGTCAACTGTGGCTAAGTAGGGACGTGCTTACTGCACTTAAGTAGTGCTACTAGATTGGATTCCGGTGGATGTGTGGCAGCCTCAGTCACCCTGCTGGGCTCTGTCTGTGACGGTAACATTACAAATCATGGCTCATTGATACCGACACGAAGGTGTGCACAAGTAAGAATACACGAAATTAACATGGTGCAGTGTAATATTTATGTTGTTGATCTTTAGGATTTGGGTAGTGCTTTGTCAATGCTTGACAATGGCACCAGAATCACGGTTCTAGCTAAACATGTTATCTAACCGGTAGTACACACTCAAAATCAAAGTCAAAACTTGACTTTGAAATGAAATTAAATGAAAAATGAAATGAAAGTATTTATTTCAGACCAAGCACACAGTAATTGATACAATAGTCCATATTATGTTAGAAGGTAGATACTTATAGCTACTTTACTACTTTGCTTTACTTTGTCTACCCACTTTTAGTAATGAATTTATTGATCTTAGTAAGAACCACAGATTACCAGATGAGGCACTCCATGTACTTACGCGCGCTAACTACCTACCGGCCGCCGGGTCGCAACCGACCTATTTATCAGTGGGTTGCCGACAGCCGCGAGGCGCGTACGTACGCATAATATTTCGGTCGACCTGACGTACTTAGTTTCAAATTCTTAGAATGTATGACTGATTCTGGTGTATTATATGCAGTTGATGGATGTAGATCCAGCAAGAGAAGAGATAAAGACTTATCTTTTTCAACTTACCTGTTGATACAGAAATGTGAGTATCTAATTTGTTTTACTATCGTTTTTTAAATAGGTAAATTGTTTAAACTTGCATGTTTTGTGTTTTGTATTTTATTGGTAGGTACGTAATTACTTCTACCACGTAATATGTGCTTCTACTATGCGTCTGAGATAAGAATAGAAAGGTCAATGACCTCCATTTGAAAAATGTCATTTAAAAATTACGTTTAGCAAAAATATTTAACAATTTAGTCGTCTGATAAATAACACCTTTAAATATGTTCAACTGTACTTATATTTTCTTTCTTTTTTCTTTTCAGTCGCAGAAGTTGGATAGAATTAATTGGCAAACCGGACTTAGCAATAAGTACCAGAAACGGAAAGAAGATCGCATTTTGTGTGTTCTCACTACATTTAAATATAAACCACAACTACACTATCAATTAAAAATGCTAAAACATTAAAAAGCATTTTATTTATTACATAAAATGTATTTAAAAATACCTACTGACATCTTTATCGAAAGAGGCAGCCCTGGCAATTCACAATAACCACGCGGCGGCGCACAGCCACGCGCAGCTACAAAGCAAAACTCACTTTACGCTTGTAAGGTTAGGTACATTTTCGTTTGCAGCGTCTAACGGGTCGAAGGTGTAGGCTATTATAGCAGTAGGTATCAACAATTTTGTATGGAGTGCATCATCTGGTAATCTGTGACAGTACCTACTTTGTATAAATTACAGGCTACATCAAAAACCTGTCGGATACCTATCCGACTCCTATAGGACTAGGAGGATCCTATAGGATCTCCTAGAGGTGTGTGTCGATCGGCGGTGTGGCGTACACCGCCGATAATTTTGGCCACGCCGCGCCGCCGCAGCGCCTTTTTTCGGCCAATTTTACATAGATACAATGCAGATTGTACCTACTAGTAAACTAAACACTGGAAATGACTAAAAATAAGCTTGTTGGTTTATTTAGACGTATTTGTTCACGCTTTAATCATAAAAAAACCATTTTAAGATGAGCATAATTTAAATAGCGAGCAGGATGCACTGGTTGAAGATCTGAGTCTTAAAACATTGCGGTATGACATCGGCGAAGAGATGACCTAACGAAGTATTTCATCGAAACTCTGCCATTGTGATATTTATGACGATGTCATCATCGTCACAATGGCAGAGTAGCTGGATCTGTTGAACCAGATGCTGCACAGCATATGGATGAAATGAAGTCTCTGGCCTGGTAGGCCTCGGCATGAATTTAGACAAAACTTAAGTCATTTACAAAAGTCTTGCTGAGTCCAATCCTCATCAAAGGGTCGATTCTCGAAGTAGTCATGATGAATCCCAGATAGACAGGTACTCTTTCACAACTTCGAGTAGGGAACCTTCGATGTGCTTAAATAATTAATTCCGTTATCATCAGGTGCCTGTTGTTCTAGAGTTTTATTTTAACCATCCACTCCGCCGCCGCCGCCCGCCGACGGCATCGGCGCACATCTCTATTAGTTACTACAAATTATACGTCAGACGCCGCCGCCGGTAAGAGAGGCATCGGCGCACATCTCTATTAGTTACTACAAATTATACGTCAGACGCCGCCGCCGGTAAGAGAAGCATCGGCGCACATCTCTATTAGTTACTACAAATTATACGTCAGACGCCGCAGCCAGTAAGAGAGGCATCGGCGCACATCTCTGAGTAGGTACTACAAAACTTGATAAGTAGGTAAGTAGCAATCAGTGGTTTCCAAAAGGAAATACTACTAATAGTAACCTATTCTGGCGCTAGCTTTGAAATCACAATCCCATCACATTTTTGCTTTTGCTCGTAATTTTTTGAATATGTATCAGTCGCAGAACCAATACATTCTTCACAGACCAATAACGATGCGTATACAAAAAGTGCACATCATAAATGTTATGTTGAATATTACAGCCAAGCTACCTAAGATTACTCATCACTAACTGTATCACTAACCACGAGGCTTCTCTCAATTTGTATCTAAGTAAAAACATTACAATATTGTTATTCTACTTTTCAATTTCTCCATATATAGTCCGAATGCCAAAACGATGTCGTCAGCTACAACTTGTTGTGACCATATCAATGTACCTACTTTCGTTACTTGGTACCTATACCTATCGTAGTAAGGTACCGATCGAGAGGTCCATAGTTTGCCAGTCAATTATGATGATACATGACGGAACAACTCACATAACTATAGCTAAACAAGTATCGATCTGTAACCTGTGGCTCCAGTGTGCCCCGGGAGGGTAACATAATTAACAAAAGATAATTATTTATTGTCTCATCATTAATAATAATAATAATCGTTTATTTGGACTTAATAAATACAGCTACTTGCTACATAGCTCATACATTATGCAAATGCTACGGCCGGTGTTCCTGTTTAAAAAAAAGATAAAGATAACACCGATGGAAAATGCAATAAACCACACATAGAAATTATAGTGGGTATACCTACCCTACCCTATCCTACCCTGCCTACCCTACCCTACCTACCTACCCTACCTACCCTACCCTACCTACCCTACCTACCCTACCTGCCCTACCTACCCTACCTACCCTACCTACCCTACCTACCCTACAAAGATAGTTTTTTAAATCCTAAGCAACTCCAACAGTAGGTATTTTCAAATGCTAATCAATTAGTTGATGCACCCTTGTGGAGCAGGACCAGCGTTGAGCCAAGCATTTTTATCAGCGATATAATATTCGTAGGATATAATCCCCCAACTTATAATATGCTTGGCTGCATAGTGTGCGTTTAATATAAGATTTAAATTCCTTTTCATTCAGTTGAAGTATGTGGGGAGGTATTTTATTGTAATATTTTAAACAGTACCCCATGAAAGCAGCCTGAAACCCGGTTGAACTATTTGGTCCCTATTCCTAGTGATATAATTATGTCTTGCACCTCTTTTACTAAAAAGATGTCGTTTTTTCCATATATTAGACGAGAGATAATATTAGAAAATTATTATTATTTCCGGTAATTCATTATAAAACGTACAGGACCTGTGGATGCCAATTTGTAGTGTCACTTACAAATAGGGAATGCAATCTGGATCTCGCGGGATCGTGTACCTCCTCATTATGAATGAATAATGAATAGACACTCTTAATAAAAGAATAAAGGCTTGTGCAGACCAGCGCGACTTGTCGCGCGACGCGACACCGGTTAATGTTATACTATGAAGTTTTCTTAGAAATTGTATTGTTCGTGTCGCGTCGCGCCGTCGCGTCGCGCTGGTCTGCACAAGCCTTAAGAGCCCGACAGAATTTCGTTTTCGGTTTCGAATTGATTGAGTAGGTGACGGTGACACGACACTTGCTCTCATTGAGTAGGTGACGGTGACACGACACTTGCTCTCATTGAGTAGGTGACGGTGACACGACACTTGCTCTCATTGAGTAGGTGACGGTGACACGACACTTGCTCTCATTGAGTAGGTGACGGTGACACGACACTTGCTCTCATTGAGTAGGTGACGGTGACACGACACTTGCTCTCATTGAGTAGGTGACGGTGACACGACACTTGCTCCCATTGAGTAGGTGACGGTGACACGACAGTTGCTCTCATTGAGTAGGTGACGGTGACACGACACTTGCTCTCATTGAGTAGGTGACGGTGACACGACACTTGCTCTTATTGAGTAGGTGACGGTGACACGACACTTGCTCTCATTGAGTAGGTGACGGTGACACGACACTTGCTCTCATTGAGTAGGTAACGGTGACACGACACTTACTCTCATTGAGTAGGTGACGGTGACATGACACTTGCTCTCATTGAGTAGGTGACGGTGACACGACACTTGCTCTCACTGAGTAGGTGACGGTGACACGACACTTGCTCTCATTGAGTAGGTAACAGTGACACGACACTTGCTCTCATTCATAGAAAGTACAACTCGCGGCGCTTCGGTCAGCCCGACTGCCCGATGAATGGTAGGAGAAGTTCCTTACTTCGGAAGTACCTCCCTACTGATATTAAGTATTTCGTCGGGCGGTCTTATGACAGCCGGGAACATACTCTGAACGGTTAATAAGCTAGATATATGTATGATTCAAATCAACATTATTCGCCTTACAGTCTACCACTTTATTTTTCTTTTCATTGAGAAGAAATAGAAATACCACACCAAGTAATACAATACGACATGAGATACACAAAACAATTCACTAGTAGTTCCATTAAAACGTTGTATTGTCCCAATAAAAGGAAGTGACAGGCAGCGAGCCATCAGCTAAACAAACGAACAAGCACACACTGCAGAGCGTGGTGCTGCGGACACGCGGGCGGCGGGGCGTTTGTTTGGACAGCGGCACAATAGCGGCGGATACGAACGCGAAAACGAACCATTATAAGCGCGTTAAAGGAACTTAAACATCTTTAAAAGCATTGAGTCGAGGTGTCGCGTCCCGCCGCGCCCCTAATGACGTAAATCGAGCCCGCACTCTTTTGTTTTGTTTCCGATAACCGCCGCAATCCGCTCCTTATTGGGTTACCGCCTTTAATCATTGACGCGAGCTCTGTAACAGAGCTGTGCCCCTAACGACCAGCAATCAATACGCACCTCCGCCCGCGCCCGCGCCGATCGATCCGACACGATTGTGTCATCAATACTCCTTTGCTTCAGTCAAATAAAAAAATAGTAATTGAATCCTACTCTGAAGATTGCACAAACTAGATGTCTTGCGTACTGAGGGGTCGTTTGAGAAGATCAATAAGAAAGGGTGCGGCTTTCTATCAATGTGGTGTCTGATAACAGTGATTACCATATTGGGGTAGAGCTATAATATTTTATCACATGACAGAAATTCATTAACGATGTAAACCGAAAAATTAACTATTTATATTCTTGCTACGAGATCAGTGAGTGGCTTGAATTTATTTTTCACACCTGCTGCTGCTGACATTGTCGAATGTCAAATTATATGTCATGCAAACCTAACCTAAAGTAAGTCATTTAAGACCTGAGGTCTAGCAGGGCATTAATATTGTACTGAATTTCATTATGACCCGCTGGTCATTAATGTGATTTGAATTTGGAACATAAAGTAGAAATCACATACAAACATTTACGATAGGTAATAGGTACATACTAATTCCATGCATTCACCATTAAGACCTGCACTAAAAAATTAATAGAGAGAATATAAATAAAAGAAAAATAGAACACAAAACAACAAAACTGAAAATTGCTTTGCTTTGTTAAACAACAAATTACATAATATACATACTTTAATAGCACTTTAGTTTGTAAGTTAAATAATCAGGACCTTACAATGAACAATGCTAATATTTTGTATGAAGAATTCTTTTGGTTAGTCCAGACCGAGTTCAATCATTCAAAAACACAAATAGAACACAAAAACTATCAGCCCTAAGTTTTTATTTAGAGTCGCTAAATAAAATCTTAGGGCTGATAGTTAGGCAACTAAAGGACTCAGGAAAAGTAGGGATAGACTGTATGGCCTTAAGTCTTATATTACCAGCCTTAGATACCCATGTTATGTTGTTTAAAACAACGTCACGCAATACAATAATAGCATAGATGTCACGCTCAAAGGGGATAATATTGGACTAGTAAACGAAGTTAAATTTTTAGGAGTTTATATAGATTCCCAATTAAATTGGAAAAAAGAGCTCACCGCCATTGATTCCTCAATATCTTCTGCTTGTTACGCGCTAAGAAACCTCAGGGCCGATATAATAATAATAATAACCCCACCGCCGTATCTCTACGTTGACGTCGTGGTGGGGCTTGCGCGCTCCAGACTCTAGGTCTGTTTCGGTAGAGTTTACTTTACTGAGACAGGTCTAGGGTCTAGAGCCAGACCAAGAGAGATACAATCCAAGCCAAGGTCGCACACGCCGAGGGCTGCATAGCTAGGGGAATGCGTTAGTCGTTAGTGTGCCAACTCTGGATAATAGGGGACCTCCAGTTTTATTCACCCTTGCCACAGTGAACGCAGGGCTCTGTTGTGGTCGACTTTTAAAGTCCCTAGCTACTCGTGGGAATAACATGAACGCTAGATCAAAAACAAAAAAACGACTTCAGGCTAATTTGCCTCAGATAGATGACGAAACATCACAATTCTCTTCGTCATCTCCTTCATCTCTTTTTCCATCAATTCCATCATCATCACAATCTTTCCGCGTTACTCCGACGCCATCATCATCATCAGTCAGTATACAGTCAGCGGATGTTGTACAGGAGACAAATATTGTCGACGATACTGTACCCACCGCTAGAACTGCAACAACTCGTAGGAAATGGAGCATTGAAATAAATATATTCATCCTACGTACATATCTTCATCTTACTCATATGGAAACCGACAAAAATGCATACCTTCCATCGCTTCACACTAATTTTTTAGAAAAATACCCAACTATGCAAGTAGGCCGACAAAGGATAGGTGACTAACGAAGAGCCATAGTTCAAAAAAAACTATTACCTCAGGTCACGATAGATCAGATTTATGAGGAAGTCAGAGCTGAACTACAAATGGTTCATACACAAATACAGCAACACTCCACACAATTTAAAGTACAAATTAATACACAATCTGGCCAGCGAATGAAATGGACGAACGAATATAATGAAGCAATAATCAGAATATACTATACTACAGCACAACTAGAAACAAATAAAACGGCCTATAGAAAACAGTTACAAGAGGGATTTATAAATATATATCCAGAATTAGCCCATATAACAGAGCAAAGACTATCTGATCAAGTGAGAGCAATTATAAATAACAAATATATACACCCCTACAGATTAGAAAAAATTAAAAACCAGGTAGCTACAGAATTAAGAAATAACAACTCAAACACACAAAATATAGAACACTTAAATAATGATTATTTAAACACACAAGCAGACGACTTAGCAACCTGATGTAAGCATACACTCACTAAATACTCAACATTCAAATATTCATATCTCTGACACAACTACAAATACCCCCACAACAAATAATATATTCCTAAATAATAGCTCAAATACCGACATAGTTTCCCGAACTCTTATAAATACAGATGAAAATATTTTTTTGAACCACATAGATATTGGGCAAGTTGAACCCACGTCAACTAACTTTGATGCTGCCCCAGAAACAAATTCAGAAATAGAAGCCACGTTTGAACAAGCTCAACAATACTTCTCTGATACACACCCTACTAATAGGCCATATATTCCCAAGCAGAAAACTTCTAAAAAGTTTTCTGTTATAGTTACTTATATAAATACTGTCATTCTTCCTAAGTACACAAATGTCGACACCGACTTCATGAAATTGCAGACCATAATTTACTGTGCAGCATGGACGGCAGCTACATGCAACGGATCTAAAATACCACACTCTACACAAAATGAGCGTCGTACGTACATACACAGAAAACCAAAAAGGCAAATCAGGTTAGAAAAGAAAATCGGAAATCTAAGAGCAAACATAGGTAGGCTGACACATTTCATTAATGGTTGTAGAAGTGAAAAACTAATAGCATCCATAGAAGAAATAAAGAAAAAATATCAAATACACGCACAATATGAAGACTCAAACACACATATAGAACACTTTTTGGACACTTTAAAACAAAAATTTAACGCAGCATCCAGTAGACTTAAAAGATATATCACATGCACAAACCGCAAGGTCCAAAATACAAAATTTACCAACAACGAAAAAATATTTTACAGGAACCTTGCATCTAAAAACAGAGACACCACGAACCAAACTCTAGAGACACCTCCTCCCGAGGCATTACGAGAATTTTGGACAAACATTTGGGAAAATCCAGCATACCATAATAATCACGCAGACTGGATTAATGAAGCAACACCACAAATCCCCGAAATGGAGTTTGAACTCATTCCAATAAACACATTTATAGACGTAATCAAACGCACACACAACTGGAAATCTCCAGGCTCAGACAATATTCACAACTACTGGTATAAGAAATTCACTAGCATCCACCCATTCATATATAATCACCTAAACACATTCATTCAATCACCACATTTGCTTCCAACATACTTAACACATGGAGTAACATACATGATACCTAAGGAAGTGAATGACACTACAGACCCAGCCAAATATCGACCAATCACTTGCTTACAAACTCTTTATAAAGTCCTGACAGCCTGTGTAAGTGAAGTAGTATACAAACACCTAACTGAACATAACATTCTTGCAGAACAACAAAAAGGTTGTCGTAAAAATAGTCAAGGATGTAAGGAACAACTCACTATTGATGCAATTGAACAGTGCAGTAAAAAATCAAAAAAGATATTCATACCATGTTCATCGATTACCAAAAGGCCTATGATTCAGTACCGCACAGCTGGTTGTTGCACGTCCTAAATATCTATAATATCCACCCCACACTCAGATTGTTCTTAGAATTTACCATGCAAAATTGGCAAACTGTACTTAAAATAAATCAAGCCTCTACGACCTTGGCCACTGAACCAATCCACATAAAACGTGGAATTTTTCAAGGCGATGCTCTAAGCCCTTTATGGTTTTGCATGGCACTCAACCCACTCTCACACCTACTAGATAAAACTAACACAGGATTCATATTGACAAACGATAACACACAATTCACTTTAACACACCTTATGTATATGGATGACATAAAGTTGTACGCAGCAGATAAAAAATCACTTTTCCATTTAGCAGACACCACATAAGAATTTTCTAACGATATAAGTATGCAATTCGGGGTAGACAAATGCAAAATTTTGTCAAATGTGAAAGGAAATATACAAAACAACAGTTACACTCTCGGATCAGGTAAATCTATTGAGCCAAAGGATGAACACAGTACTTACAAATACCTAGGTTTCAAACAATCTAGACAGACAGAACAAAAGATGACAAAAGAAGAACTGCTCAAAAAGTTTACACACCGCCTTAACCTAATCTTTAAAACCAACCTTAACTCCAGAAATACAATTAAAGCTGTCAACACATTCGCAATACCCATTCTTACATACTCTTTCGGAATTATACGATGGTCAAAAACCGATATCAGAAAACTGCAGCGTACTATCAATACACTCTTTACCAAACACAGGAAACACCACCCTAAATCATGCATACAGCGACTTACGCTACCACGCCAAGAAGGAGGAAGAGGATTAATTGACATACACAATTTGCACAACAAACAAATACTTTCACTCAGATCTTACTTCCATAACAAATCAGAACATTCATCACTACACAAACATGTAACAGACGCAGATAAAAAACTTAGTACACTCAACCTACAAAATAGAAACACTCAAATAAATGAAAATCTCATAAGCACACAACAAAAAATTGCAGCATGGTCTGCCAAAGCCCTTCACGGAAGACACCTAGCCTACCTGAGTCAGCCACACGTTGACAAAGCTAAGTCGAACGAATGACTCAAACGAGGTGAGCTGTTTCCCGAGACTGAAGGGTTCATGCTGGCGATACAGGACCAAGTAATAGCGACTCGCAACTACAGAAAATACATTATAAAAGACCCTCGTCAGCCGACTGACTTATGCAGACATTGCAACACTGCCTCTGAGACCATACAACATATGACTGACTATAAGCACCGACATGACCAAGTTGCTGCAATTATACACCAACATTTAGCATATAAATATAAATTCATAAGTGAGATGATACCGTACTATAAATATAAACCCGAAATTATACTAGAAAATAGGAATCAGAAAATCTATTGGGATCGGACGATAATAATAGACAAAACTATACACTTCAACAGACCAGCTATAACCGTCCACGACAAAACTAATAAAGAAGTTTACCTTATAGATATAATAATAATAATAATAATAAGCCTTTATTGCTGTTTTTTTTTTTAACTTAATTAACTAAACATAACTTTTTTTTTAAAGAAAATGATAATAATACAATAGAGGTAAGAAAACTATAAATTAACTTATACTAAAACATATTTTCGGCATTCGGCTTATCTCACCTCTTAACAGCTTGTCTTTCGACAAAGGCCTCCTCTAAGGATTTCCATTTGTTTCTGTCCTTTGCTGTACGTAACCATTCTGGCCCAGCTACTTGCTTCAAGTCGTCTTCCCATCGTTTTGACTGTCTTCCTCTACTTCTTCTGCTTTCTCTAGGGCATTCCGTTATTATTCTAGTCCATTTCTCTTTCTTTTCTCTCAGCATATGTCCTGTCCAACGCCATTTTAATTTTCTGCATATTGATTGAACTTTTCCAAACTTAGTCTTTCCTTTGATCTTTTTTAATTGTATTTTATCCCTTCTTCTTACTCCCAATACGCTTCTCTCTATCCCATTCTGACATATATTTAATTTATTTTGTTGTTGTTCAGTTAAGGCCCATGTTTGGCATCCGTATGTAAGACATGGCAGTATGCACGCATTGAAGACTTTTCGTTTCTCTGCCATAGGCATTTCTTTATTTTTCATTACTTCGCTCAACGACCAGAATCTCTTCCAAGTGTTTGCTATTCTTCTTTCTATTTCTTTCTGCATGCCCTCTGTCGGTGATACTAATTGGCCCAAATAAACGTATTCGCTTACATTTATTCTAACTGTTGGTTATTAACTGTAATAGCGTTTTTTTGTGAGGAATTGCTCATTACTTTTGTCTTTGTTATATTCATGGTGAGCCCTGCGTTTGCACTTTCGTCTGATAATTCCTGTAGCATTTTTTCCAAGGTCATCGGGCATTCGGAGAAAAGTATTAAATCATCAGCGAATCTCAAATGACTCAGTTTGTCTCCGTTCACGTTAAGTCCGCAATTATCCCAACCCAGTCTCCTAAAGATCAACTCCAACACCGCTGAGAATATCTTCGGCGAAATAGGGTCACCTTGTCGGACACCTCTTCCTATCGGGAACTCTTCACCTGACCTTTCCAGTTTTATTTGTGCTGTGCTTTTCCCATAAATAATTTTTAGTATGCGTATGTACTTTTTATGAACCCCTTGTTGTTCTAATGATTCCCATATGTAGTGGTGTTCCAGGGAATCAAACGCCTTGTTGAAGTCTACGAAACCCAAATAATATGTTTTGTTGTATTCTCTGTATTTCTGAATTATCTGGCGTAGGACGTGTATGTGGTCAATGGTCGAGAAGTTGCTCCTAAATCCAGCTTGTTCCCTCGGCTGGTTTTCATCAAGGGTGTTAGTAAGTCTAAACAATAGTATTTTAGAAAAAACCTTATATATATTAGACATTAAGCTTATTGGCCTATAATTGTTAATATCTCCTTTGTTTCCTTTTTTGTGCAACAAAACTATCACTGATTTCATCCAATCTTCTGGGATAACTTCTGCTGTTATTATTTCGTTAAACAAATTGGTTAATTTAGGGACAATTACCGGCATGGATGTTTTAAGAAGTTCATTGGTGATTTGATCGGGACCGGGTGCTTTTCCTAACTTCTGCGTAGTAATAGCTCTTTCTGTTTCTTCTTTTAGAATAGGTGGTATAGGTTCAGTATCTTGCGTGTCGTCAGTCATAGTCGTAGCAAGTTTATTATTTTTGCTTGTGTATAGCTCCTTATAATATTCCGTAGCAATATTTAATATATCTGATCTTTTTGTAGTACTTCTTCCTTGTTTGTCCTTTATATTTGGCATCCAATTCTTTTTAGATTTTAATTCTTTGAACGCTTTCTTAACTCCGCCTGTTTTCTTAATATGATATTGGAAAGTATTTGCCCTTTTTTGCTTTCTATCTTTCCTTATATTTTTATTGATATTTTTACTTATTTCTGCGATCTCTTTTCGTGTTTCTTTGTTTTTATTGCCTTGTAAAAGCAATTTTCTTTCTTTAAGTAATAGAATTGTTTCGTTGGATAGTGTGGCTTTATTGTTTGTAGACACTTTCCGAGCTTCAGTTTTGAGAGTATTTACAAAATCGCAGTATGTCGCCTCAATTGGTTTATTGTATTCTTTTTCTTCTCTTCTCTCTAAAATTTATTTTAAGCTGTTCATTATCTCTACGTTTGTTCCACTGTTCACATAGGGAACCGATTCAGTGTGCAGCCTTCGGCTTTTCTTTGTATGTGTCCCTCGTAACGTAGCACGAATCATTTTATGGTCAGAGTTAAAATTTAGATTATGTATAATTGACAGATCTTTAAAAACTTTTGGTTTATTGGTCATAATGTAATCGATTTCATTTTTATAGAGTCCATTTGGGGAAGTCCACGTCCATTTCTTATTCTTTTTCTTTTTGAAGAAACTATTCAGGATACTTTGTTTGTTTTCTAAACCAAAGTTAACCAATCTTTGTCCGTTTTTGCTCCTGTTGCCATTGCCGTGCCTTCCTACAGTGTACTCTTCGCCACTTTGACATTCCCCAATTTGTCCATTAAAATCACCCATTATTATTATATTTTTGTGAGCAGTATCAACAGTACTTTGTAATTTTTGGTAGAATTCTTCTATTTTGTTTATATCTTGTTTTTTATCTGCTTCAGTTGGCGAGTAAACCTGAATAATTGACCATAATTCATCTCTGCTATTTTGTACGGGAAGTTTGATGTTGAGTGTTGCTATTCTTTCGGATATGCCTTTCAATTCCTCGATTCGGACGGCATATTTCCTTTTTATCAAAAAACCAACACCGTATTAATAATAATAAATCATTTATTTCGAGCAACAGGACTCATAGTGTCAGTAACAATATACTTACAAACTATGTTAGTAGTACACTTACAAACAAAACAAAACAGAAAACAGATTGTGACATCATTGCTGCAAGGTGACAGGCCCAGCCGAAACCTTGCAGCAGTGGTTCACAAACACACAATCAAGCCTACTTGCAATCATAGACAGGATGCTGTTGGCGCTGCCCCGTACCCCACGGACCAAGGATGCGCACCTTTTCCGCAACACCGTGTAGAAAGAGTCTACGTGAGCTTCAGCAAACATCCCTGATGCGCTGCAGTATCGGGGCAACCCCATCAGCACCCTGAATGCGTTATTGTATTGCCCTGGTGTTTCTCCTTTGTAGTGCAGTATATACTTCCCGTGGTCTTCTATTCCTTCTCCTAGTCTTCTCACTTCGCTTATTCCAATAATATCCCAATTAATTTCATCTATTGCTGTTTCTAGTTCAATGAGTTTCTCTGGGGATCTTAGTGATCGTGTATTGAGCGTCGCTATGTGTATGTCGTAATTATTATTCCTTTTTTGTTTATCTATCCTTAGAGAGTGGTGGTCGTTTTCCCCCACGATGACCAGTCGGCTTGGGGGAGGGTGTAATTTGTCTATTGAATGTATTTTTGTTTCTTTGTTTTGTTGTATTTTCCGATTGCCGGGAATTGGTTGCTACAGTTGCTTGTTTGTAGGGACGTTAGTAAGAGAGTTAGGTCTCATTCGCATCACGTCAAATGCGTTGGTTCTATTGACCTTAAAAGGTACGGTGGCTTGCTGTTTTTTAGGTTGAAAGTCTGAAGAATGCGGTGAAGAAGAAGTTTCCCGTTTTCTTTTTTCGTTAGTTGAATTTTTTTCCCTCACTACAAGCTTATCATATTTCAAGAATGCTCTTTTCCCCTTTTTCCTTTCTTCTATCAACTCTGCCTGTAACGCCTTCCTTTTGGCCAGTACTTCCTTTGGGTAGTCTTCAGTGACATATATCTCCTTAAGATTAGATTTTTTTAGATATAGCTATCCCTAACTCACACAACATTCAAACCACAATATCTGAAAAGCTGAGCAAATATCAAGACCTCGCCATAGAAATAAAAACCCAGTGGAAAGCACAAACCGTTCACATCGTCCCTATAGTACTCTCATCCACTGGTATAGTACCAAAATCTCTTACACAAAGCCTTAACACTCTACATATGCCCACCCATACCCTGCACCTGATACAAAAAGCCACAATTCTCAACACCTGTCGGATCACCCGGAAGTTCCTTACTTATTCCTCAATATCATCAACATTCTCTATTTAAATTCCTCCTTACACACTTGGTTCCGACCCGTGTGCAAGGTTTTTGTACTCTCATTTATGAGAAGAAAATTAAAGAACTCAAAATAATAATAATCACTGACAGAACTATTAGTGTCAATAAACCTCATATAGTGGTGGGGATCCTTTTTTTTCGCATAATGTTCTTTTTCCTAATATACTTTCGCATAACTGTTTTGCCATAATAATTCTTTGCCATATTTTTTTCTGAGTTTATCTTGGACATTACTGACATCGGTGAAGGAAAACATCGTGAGGAAACCTGGACTTGTAGTTAATATAAGTCTGAAATCACCAACCCGTCTTGAGCAAGCGTGGTGATCAATGCTCGTGCCTTCTCTGTGTGAGAAGAGGCCTTTGCCCTGCAGTGGGACAGTAACAGGCTGGTATATATATTTTTTTTGGCATACAGTTTATGTTGGCATAGTTATCTTTAAGGCTAATTTGTTTTGGCATAATTTTAATTCGCATAATGTTACTAGGCCTAATGACTATTAGCATAATAGTATTAAGGTTTCTGTAACAATTAAATAATTTTATTGGGATCCTGCCGTTTTACCGAAAAGATTTTGCCCAAAGGAGACGGGGATTTCTGGGCCTGATTGTAATAAGTTGACGTATGGTTAAAAAAAAGGTTATATTTTTCTATTACAAAATGTGAAATATCAGCCCATTTTACAATCTGGAAATTGAGAAATCCAAAAATTAAGTTATGGCTACGAACAAAATGGAATATCGATTAAATTATAATCGACTATCGTGACCGAGTTCATACTTTTTAAAAGATGCTTTTACCAGATGATTAATTCAAATACATTAATTATTAGAGTTAACGTATTAAACAGTTTAAACAAATTAAATATCTATAAAGATAAATGTTAAAATCGATTCACGTTTGCTAATCGATTAATGTATTTTTGTCTATGGTGACATGTCAGTCAGTCACTCGTTTCGTATCGTTTAGTGTTAGTGCGTGTGCGTTTTGAGTGTTTCCTCCCATAGTTTTATTGATATTTTCTTTGACCCCTGCTTTCTTTCTACGGACTTCTGATCTTGCTTCTTGTACGACCCTTGCTGCCATACCGGACACGGAGAGCCTCGCTTTTACGTTGGACTTGGACTTGTTTTTTTGGATTCTACGACCAGCCTACCGATTGTGATATATATATCTTATATATTAGGCAAAATATACACTTATACACTAAAAACAGTGATTTTCACAATGTTAACACTAGAACTAAGGACAAACTACGAGCTCCCTTTCACTGGCTTCATAAGGTTCATAACTCATTTGTTGGGTTGGTATAACCTTTTATAACAAGCTACCCTCTTCTTTGCTAGATTTGCCTTTTAATGCGTTTAAAACGAAAGTAAAATCCAATCTTTGTTCAAAGGCATACTATTCTATCAACGACTACTTAAATGATAAGAATAGTTGGTCGCTGTGATTAACTCAAGACAATGTTTATGTTCTTTCTCCAGCTTACGTACTGACAAGTTATATGAGTTTATATAATTGTTTATTTTATTTGACTTTTTAAGTCAAGTTATTTTAATTTAATTTAAATTTATTGTTGACAAAATCTACTCATCACACTGTTTTTTTTTTATGATTTGATTTGCTATATGTGGTTAGCTAGTGACCTCGACAATTGATCATATTATTTACTGTTATTAGTAATTAACTCTTTGTTTATTTATTTTACATCGATGGTCCTAGTTTATCATTTATAACTTCCAGTTACAACTATATGTAAGCGGGCACGCCCTATATGCCTGGAGACTTTCTTATTTAGATATTAAATTCTGTTTACGTTTAGTTTTTTTATTTCGGCCTGAGTATCGATGATTGATTGGTTGAGTTCTCGATGATTTTGTTTGGTATATTGGCGTGTGCTAGCTAACATATGGCTAATAATTTGAATTATGTTTTGTGTTGCGTAATGTAAATTATTTTGAATACTATTATATAGAATCTTTTTTTTTGTTCTTCTAACTGAACAGACAGCTGTGCTGCTGGGGAGTTTGTTGCGCCACTTCTTCTTCCCAGCTAATGCACTAGGAAGTGGTGAAGGGTGGGCGTTTTGGGGGACTGTCTTATGTAATTTTGACGTTCGAAAAGTGCTGATTCTCAGCCTAGTTTGAATAAATGACTTTTGAATTTTGATTTTTTTTAATTTTGATTGGATATTATCACAATGGATCGTTGTGTAAATTGTGGCATAGCGACTAGTCGCTGTAATACACTGGGTCATCGTATCGAGCTTTAGATGACGAAATGATATTAGCAGTGATTCGTCAATGGCGTGCGCCACAATCTGTAAGTACTTACTCACCTCCTGTTTATTAGCTCACCAGGGCCTACCACGCTGGCTTGCAATCTTCACGATGTTTTCCTTCACGATTACATTTACAAAATAATAAAGTATGAATAGGTAAACATTTAAAAATCATATGAAGATTTACATTACATTGAACTAAGATATATATTTTTTTATTGTAATAGATATTTGCACACCTATTCAGGTAGGATATGGTTTAAAGATCTTCTGTTCTATGTGTCACCTCATGTACCCATATTCAACCAAATAAATGATTTGAATTTGAAATAAATAACTATCGGACAGAGTCGGTTGGTTTAAAAAAAAGTAATCATGTTAACTGATATTAAAAACTTTTTCCATTTTTCAGGTAAACAGCAGTGACCATGTTTGCCAAGCTTGCTGGGACTTGGCTCAAAGACCACCTCATGGTGAACCTAGACATCTTGGCCACCGTAGTGTTTGTCTCCGATGTGGACGTTCACTTGCATCTAGAGTCAGCCATTTACTTCACACCACCTCACCTCGCGAATTGAGAATTTATAATGTTATTCAAGAGTGGATTATACCTAGAGCTGTAAGTTGAATCAGTTTACATTTGTTTTATGTGCTTTTGTTGTAAGTCAAACTGAGTTTTTTAATACTTCAATGATTATGTATTGTTTGTTGCAGATAGAAGTACCTAGTCGCATATGCCATACTTGTTGGGTTGCTGCAGACAGAGCTGCTGTCCATATGGTCTCTGGCCCATCAACTTCTTCCCAAGCAAGCCCAATTGAAGAAATACAGCCACAGGTACAAGTTCTTCCTGCTGAACCTCCAGTTGAAGAAGTTAGAAGTATTCAGCCTGAACCTACTATTGTATTACCAGATTACATGAGGGCTGTTGAAACAGAAAGTAGGTGCTTTATTGAAGGATGCCTGAGAACAGAGAGGTATAGAGTTCCACTTTCTACTAGAAAGATGTTGCTCAGTCGGTATAAATATTATGTACCTGAGAATAATCGTCTATGTGATAGACATTTAGTTATAGAAGCATGGGATTTTCTTACCAGTTTGAGAAATAATTATGTACAGACTTTTACAGCAAAACATATCCAGGACATGATGTCCTTAAAAGAAGTTGTAGAATCAGGATTACTTCATTTTGAGAGTATAGATGATATGGAAGACCATGTTGTGCATACGTGGATAGGGTTAAACAAAGCGCAGTTCCATCAAATGTTTAATGAGGTTCCTCAGTTATTAGAAATTCCTAGGGGGTCCCTAGCTTTAGCAGCATATTTAATTAAGCTTAGAACTGGGGATTCTGATGAGAGGTTGTCAACTTTATTAAAAGTGTCTAGGCGAACTCTAGAAAAGTGGTTACACCAAGTGAGAGATCTGCTGTATGAGTATTTTGTACCTAGACACCTAGGTTTAAATCATATAAATAGGCAAAACATAGTGCAAAGAAATCTGTTAATACCTAACACATTGTTTGGTAACTTTGAGGGAGTAGATAGGCCCATTGTAATATTTGATGGAACATATTGTTACATTGAAAAGAGTTCGAATTATTTATATCAAAAAAGAACATATAGCATGCACAAATATCGCAATCTTATGAAACCGTTTTTAATGGTATGTACCGATGGGCATATAATTGATGTGCTGGGCCCCTATCCAGCCACCACTTCAGACGCTGATATAATAAAAAAGGAATTTTCAAATGAAAGACCATTACGGGAATACTTCCTTCAAGGTGATGCTTTTATATTGGATAGGGGCTTTCGTGATTCATTGCCCTTGTTGCACCAATGTGGATATAGGACATATGTGCCTGCATCATTAGAAGAGGGTGACACACAGCTTTCCACTAGTGAAGCAAATAAATCGAGAGCAGTCACCATATGTCGTTGGGTAGTGGAGGTAGTAAACGGCAGATTCAAAAGAGATTTTAAATTATTACGGCAAAATTATTTTAACGTAGCTAGTAAAAGTTTCATGAAAGATTTTGAGGTGGCTGCTGCTCTTTTAAACAATTTTCACCCTCCTATTATTGATCGTGTAGATGCTGGGAAAATATTAGTACAAATAAATATGAATATGAATACAGAAAATGAATTAGCAGAATTTATTGTAAGAAACCATTATAATAGGCGTAGGGCTGATTTTCAAACAATAACTGTACAAAATGATAACCTATATGATTTTCCCCAGTTTACCGATACTGAGCTAATACTAATATCACTAGGCACATATCAAATAAAGCAGGCACGTTCCTATTTTGGTGAACATGTAAGGGGCAATGATGGCTATGTGATAGAAGTGTGCAGGGAGGTCAGCAGCAGCCTACTTCGAGAGATGTCAGCTACAAATACCTCATGGCTACTTAGGGGCCGCATTCATTCGAGACATATAAGTCGAAAAACGTATTTTGTTTACATTTTAGTCGACAGCTCTCGCAGAGGTAGGGAAGCAATAATAAAATATTATTGTAACTGCATCGTAGGCAAACGGACTGTAGGCTGCTGCGCCCATGTAATGTCAATAATATGGTACCTTTTTTTTTTTTTTTTTTTTTGGGTGGGAAATCATCAAATGACTCCTCCCGCTCTGGGCAGAGCGAGAGGGAGTGTCAGACTTTTACTGACTAAAACCCACCCGTGTTCCTTCCGTTGCCTATGTGCTGGGGCCGCGATATCCCTTTCGGACAGACCCGCAACCCCAGCAGGCATTGGTCCTTCCGGACCCCGTCAGTTGGTGCTGACATCCCTTTGAGGCGCGCGTGGAACACAACGCGCCGTCGACCCGGGCCTGGTCCTTATCGGACGGCGAGCTGCCCATCGCTCACCGTCCGCAGGCCCGCGCCTACGGTGGCCGGAAGTCAGCTTGTGACTCCCGACGCCCGGGGCGTCTCCTGCGGCGACTAGGGGCGCGAGGGCGTGCAGCTTCAATCTCCCTCGCGCGATAATATGGTACCTTAGTTGGGCTAGGTACCAAGATAATATTGTACCACCTGCACAATTTCTAGATGACATTCTAATTATAATTGAAGATGAATAAAATATACTAATTAAAAACGATTTTTATTTTTAATTATCATCTCCTTACCCATGATTTTTAATAGGTATTTGTGTTTCCTAATTTCCATCCACTCTACAAATATAATTAAGGCAAGTCAAAGTGCCGCTAGTGGCACTCTATCCCTATCGGATTAAGTGCCAGGGTCCGTTTAGGCACAAGAGAATGTAATGTTTTCGGAATTTGGTGTTTTACAGCGAACTAACCGTGTATACAGTGCCGCTAGCGGCACTGTATACACCTTCTATAATTGTAACAGCATCCTATCTTTAAAAAAAACAACTACCTATCGCACAATGAGGTTATACATCGCACTTCAAAAATCAGCTGTTTTGTTACGTAACCTCACTTTAACAAAATCTCTTTTAACTCGGCTCTCAGATTGCTAAAATCCGCAAAATTTTCAGTGATGGTTTGATAATATAGTAGCTATTAATTGACACCAATTTCATCTCTTTACATCCAGGCCCAAGATTGTATGAAAGCGTATCCGTCTCCTTTCACTACCCAAACATTTTTTTTTATACCAATGCAATGTTAGGAATGATTTTAGTACGCACATTTTCATTTGATCAAATTTTACTTGGCAGAATATTATCAAGGATAATGTCATTTAGATGGTCTTTAATCAAATGTTTTATTACAGCAAACAATCTTTAGACAATAAACGTTTGGTCGTTAGTTATGGAACTAGTAAGAGTAGGTTAATTATAAAAAAAATGGTTAGGTTAGGTTAGGTTAAAACTGTGACCTCCCACGAAAAGTTTTTTGCGATTTCTGACTTTTCTAGTACTCAAACCTCAGTTGGTCTACTAGAGTTTTTTGATCCATTTATGAAACAACATCGATTAGCATCAAAAAAAGTTTTTATGAAAACTGCCCATTTTCTTGCTGACTGTACAATTATTTCAAAATCTGTGAATGCAGATCAAAATGTCTCAAAAAGTTAAGGACAGTCTCCTTAAACCGTTTTCTTCTAGCGACAACGGTTAAGGTAGCTGTCCTTGCTGCCCCATCTCAAAAATCCACCCTGTATATAAGCACGTGTTGATTATGAATATTATATATGTAAATCGTAATCATTACAGCAAGCTACAAAATGGAATAAGAAATTTAAGGTTATTAAACAATTAAAAAAAACATAAATCTAAAAATACAAATTTTTGAAAAGGCATTATTAAGAATAAGAAAAGTTCAGTATGTTGGTGTGGTGAGTATTTTGTAAGCGTGGTGAGTGTTTCGTTAATTTATGTATCGTATGATGCATGTATGTGTTTGAGAGATCACTTCTTTAGGAATTCTTCAGTTTCCTCGTAGTTTAAGTTTAGAAAGAAGGAGCGAACAGTCTTTTTGCATTTAAAGTTAGTTAAGCCGTAAATCTAAATTTTTGCGTTAATTTTACTGTAGAGTGATGGGCCAAGGTAGGGAACAAACTTTTTATATAAACTTTTTATATTTTTATAAAAGCTGTGCGTGTAGGTGGTATTGTACAGATTAGGTCTTTGCGGGCGGCGTTTGGAGATTTTTTTAAAAGGTGTTCGTCGGTGTTGCAGAAGGACTATATGTAAAATATATTGTTGCCTTACATTAAGTAGGTACGCTACAAGATTGGTAGAGTTCGATAGTTGGAGAGAGTATCGGTCTGAACGTAGCTACTTTTAGAATAGCTCTGTGTGCGACCTCCAGAGGCTTAAGTATGGACTTTGCGGCACCAAACCAACATGAAATACAATATATTAGGATGGACTGACAAAGAGCAAAGTACACGTTACGGATGATTAACGATTTGGCTACATATATGTCGCAGGGTTTTAAAAACGTAAATTAACTTTCGTATACGACCAGAAAGAGTGTTGATATGGGACTTGAAATTAAGGTTTTTTTCCAGCACTATACCAAGATATTTAACATGCTCTACTGAGGTTAAGGTAGGACATTGACAGTTGGGGTGCATGTTGAGAAGCCTCCCCGTGGCGCACCCTGGGCAAAGTCGGCTCCAAGTGCCCACCAGGTTTTGGTGGACACTTGGGGCTGGCCGCTAATTCTCAACAAACGTGGAAGGGTCATGGTTCCAATCACCGATCATCCATGATGGTCGGTGAAGGGAACCGGGCTAAAGTCGGTCATGCGTCTACTCCCCCTCTGCTTACAGAGGGAGGCAAGTTGGCGTACACTGGAGAGTCCCAATCCCAAGGTCTAGCGTGCCGAGGGGATGAATGGCCGGAGGGGGTCCGGTCGCTAGCGCAAAAAGGGACCTCACCCTTAAAAAGGAAAAAACTATGAAAAATGCAGGCTAATGGAAAAATTCCCCAGGCGGGCAATCTCCTCAAAGATGTACAATCCCGCCCTTCTACGGAAGGCAGCCCCACCGTATCTGGGGGGGGCACCACTAGTCCCGTAGGTCGGCAGACCACCGCGGCACCTTCGTCAACCAATCCTTGCGTCGCAAGAAAAGGAGCTCCGGGTTAGCTTGGAGCGCCTCTGCGACGACGCAACAAAGCCGCTTGCCGTCGTTGACGGCGACAACAGCCGAAGAGGCTCATGTCTAGAAAAGGACCGACTGTCCGACCAGGACACGCAGCTGGGGCGAAGCGCTCGCGCAGCGAGCTCTCTTCCAGCGAGGAGGACCTGTCGGCACCAAAATTTGGTACCGCGAAGAGGGGGCGGGGTCGTGCGGTGGCTGGCGGAGCGCGGTTACCGGACCGCAACTTACGGGGTCGTTTCTTGAGGCCCGCTACGCCAGTAGCGATGCTCCTGGGGAGCGCAAAAAGCGACGGGACTCCTGGGGAACAAAAGTGAAGACTCCGCTGCGTTCCCACTGTTGCTGCAAAGCAACAAGGCGGAGGCGAGCTCTGCAAAGCGGATGCAGCGGAAGGCGGTGGCGGCTGACGAGGTCAGCGAAATGGCTCGACTGGCCCGAGAGCGACGCTCTGCTCAGGCGGCTACCGGAGGGAGCCTGTCGGCGGTGGCGCTGAGTCGCCAAGTTTTGGACGGCGTGAACGTCGTTATGAAGGTTGCCACAAAATCTGGCAGCCTGAAAGGCACGTTCACGCGCGCTCAGAAGGAGGCGGCTGGCGACATCAAGGAGGCAGTTGGGGTCCTCCTTAGTCGCACAAGCTCAGACGAGACGGCGAAGCTGTGGGAGGAGAACAGCCGTCTCAGATCTGAGCTCGAGGACCTCAAGCGGGAGCTTGCCGCGCAGAGGGCAGAATAGCAGCAGAGGCATCCTGCGGCCACCGGTTCCGCTCCCGTCGTTGCCCTGACACCGCCGGCCCCATCGTTGGCCCCGTCATCGGTCCGTACCCCCGCACCTGCAGATGCAGAGATCGAGAAGATCATTCGCAACTGCATGCTGCAGTGTGGGGGTATGATGAATGCCCGTCTGCAGGGCCTGGAGTCGAGGCTCCTCCCAGCAGTGACTCTCCGGCCACCGTTCGCTGCGGATAGGAGGAGGAAGGAGGAGCCCGCTAAGCCAGGTCCCGCGCAGGTCAAAAAGCCCGCAGGGGGCACGTCCGCGTCCACTTCCCGGATAGCCGCACCCCCGGCAACAGCACTCTCGGCGGACGCACTCGGGTCGGACTCCTAGACGACGGTCGTCAAGAGGGGCCGCCGTAAAAAGAAGACGGCGCCGCCACCACCGGTATCCGCTGGAGCACCAGCACCGGTACTCAAGAAGGCTCAAAGGCCGCCTAGGGTGAGAGCCCCACGCTCTGCGGCTGTATAAGGCGTCTCCTATAAGGCGGTCCTTACAGAGGCAAAAGCCAAAGTCGCGTTCCCCGACCTTGGTATACCGTCTGGCCTCAGAGTGAGGCAGGCGATTACGGGGGTGCGACTGCTTGAGGTGTCGGGTGCCTCTAGCGGCGAAAGGGCGGACGTCCTGGCCGCCAAGTTGAGGGAGGTCCTCAATCCGAAGGACGTTCGGGTGTCCAGGCCGATGAAGACCGCTGAACTGCGCGTCGACGGGCTGGACGACTCGACGACTCCGGCTGAGGTCGTGGCGGCCATCGCCCGTTCCGGTGGATATCCGCCCGAAGACGTCCGTACGGGCCAAGTTTATTGGGCGATTTTATTTAGTATACCCATGCCAAATTACAGTTTTCTAGTACCAACCGTCTCTGGGCTAAGCCTCGGATGGACAGACAGACAGACAGGCGGACAAGGCGAAACTATAAGGGTTCCTTGTTTACTACGGAACCCTAAAAATAGGTATAACCGCATTCAAGAGCCGTCAGCTGTCAATGTAATCTGTGGTCAGTTCTAAGGCTGCTTTCCGAATTAGAATGAAATCGCTCACAGTGCTGACATCAAAAATTTGCGTACCGATTTAGATAACACAATTTATGACAGCTGAGGGCTGTCAACTATTCGAAATGCTCGCGCTCACAGTTCTCGCTGAACTTTAAAACTTGCATATTATATTTCTTTGTAAAACCACAATTTTCTTCTTCTTCGATAAGATATGATGCGGCTCAAAACAAAACAGCACAACTATCAATTTTTAACAGCAGTCACGGTGATATTGGTGCCGATTTTCTTGTACACCGAACTAAACTATCACTAAAATTCCTTACGCTTAGGCTATGAGAATGTTAAAGCTATTCTGACAAAACAAATCTCTAAATTTAAAAATAATTTTGACACAGCTAAAATTGAATTTGGCAATCGCAACTCCACGTGGTACCCGTGGTTTGACCTACCCCTTAATTTTTTTTTAGAGCCACAGGCGCTCAAGGTTTGTAGCCTTGACGTGTTTTTTAAGGAATTTTTCATTTTTTGTATGGAAAGTATGAAAAAAAATTATCTACATGTTGAGTGTTAGGAGGGTTTCATAAAGAGGTTTGACGTTTTCATTATTTTTGCGATAGGACGAACCATTTTCGAGATATAAGCAAAAGAAAAAATAAATACAGTACTGTTTTTGCACGTGAAGTCGAGATGTTGCTGTGAATTTTAGTTCATGACAACGTATTTTATCCCACATCTTTTTAATCGCTATTAAAATTTGTCAGGTTTAGTCTGGTTTGGTTTTTACAATCAAAATTTTAGGTGAAAAACGTCAAATTCAGAATAGCAAAATTGCCATTTTCACTAAATTAAAAACTAAGAACTATCTTAGTGCTGGCAAACTAAAATATAGTTAAGTTGTGTCACTTTAGTCTATTTCAGAATAGGAAATCTTCGTTTGACAGGAATAAACTAAATTAAATAATAACAGGAAAAAAAACATTTGTGACAAGAGAATCGGCACCATTATATTGCGTCATGTTTGTGAACGGGCGCCGTCAGTTGGGACTGGTCAACTCTTAGCTGCCTTGGGTAATTTAAATTATTATTTGTTTTATCTTTTTATTACGGACGCTTCTAACGTGCACGTCTTTCTACATTGTTTTCACATGTAAATGGTTTAATTGAAATAAATGCTTTGAGTTTGAGTTTGAGTTTTTATAAAAATGGAACAAAATGATTCACATAATGAATATTGTAATGATTTTTTTATTTATTTTTTTGTGTTATGGATTGTTACATTTAATTTGTGTGATTTTATTTGGTTGAAATTAATTCCTTCTTTTTCATGATTTCTAGAGCTAGTGAGAATTTGCAAAGACATATGACACATATTTAAATGTGATATTTATATAATGTAATTGTATTTGATTTTTTGAACGATAATGCTACTACTCATATTTTTATGAAATTGTTGTGCCCGACAGGGTCCATATGAACTTTATTATTATTATTAAGACCTTGTAAGCACATGTGATATGCAATAAAGATTTGAATTTGAACTTGAAGGCATGGTGGGCGTTATCGCAAGATGGCCCATGTCATGACGTCATACGATTCACGGCACATGTCATCGTTATCGCGCTGACGCTAATTCGGTAAGGGGGTGAGCACGATCAAATCGATTAAAGCGTAACTCGGAAGTCGGAACGCAGCCTAAATTCTAAACGTCACTGTCACCACTGTATGTCAAAATAATAACCTCATTTCTGAAAACATTATTTTTCGCAATCTGATTTGAATGAAAATGTTTAAATCCTTGGTTACCAAGCTGAACCCAGCACAGTTATTGCGCGGGTTCCATACTACCGCCTGTATGAATGAAGTGCGCCTACTGAGTCGCCTGAGAGTGGTTGATAACTCTGAGATCGGCAAGCGAGCCATGGCAGAAGGCAAACCCCCTAAAGTTATCTGCGTTTATAACAAAAAGCGTACGTAATCTTCAGGTGTCACTAGTAACTATTCAAAACTCTAGTTTCAAAAACCTTAATAAACAGAGACAGAAGCTTATGTGCTGAAGTCAGCACATGAGACTTCAGTGTTGTTTCTAGGATGGCAAAGCACCTAAGTACATACAATGGCTGTGTATTGTTATATTCACGTATATCCCTAGTGGTAGTGATACTTACCATCATGTAGACCGCCTGCTTGTTTGTCACCCAAAAACATACTATAAATATACAAAGTGTATAGTGCCGCTGGCGGCATTCTATCCCTATCAGATAAAGTGCTGCTATTTGTACGTCCATAGAAAAGGCCTGAAGTTACCCAATAAAAATGAATTGTTATCATTATGTAAATTTCAGATGTCGGCTACATAGGTGACAGAGTACTAGTAGCTATCAAGGGTCAAAAGAAGAAAGGTATCTTAGTAGGTATGAAACAGAAACAAAGTGTTAAGGTGCCCAAGTTTGACAGCAACAACGTAGTGCTAATAGATGACAATGGAACTCCACTGGGCAACCGCATCCATGTGCCCATCCCCACCATACTACGGACCATACTCAAAGAGAAGACGCACTCAAAGGGAGCAGACTACACCAAGTTATTAGCTATAGCAACAAGATTTGTGTAGGTATTATATTTATATGTAATAAGTAGGTTATTGTAGATAATAATAAATTCTTGAATTAACAGACTAGCTTTTTTATTTTTTACAATTTAAAATGGTTGTCGTCATGAATATAAGCTCATTACTATTATTGTTTTACTCTACATGAGTGAGTGCATAGTATTTAAATAGTGAAGATGGCGTTTTATGCAAGATTTAAATTAAGCATATTACTATATTCTGTTCATTTTAGTTTGATTGATAATCGTACTAATTATTGCATAAAACTGTAAGTAAGTAGTTTTGGTAAGTATGTTAATGTGAGTTTTTTTTTACCTTAGACAGTCAAACTAAACTACTGTTAACATGATAAATAATATAATCATCATCTAATGTACAGGCTCCTGTAGTTTTGTCATTTGTGAAGGGTTTGATTGGGGAAAAGATGAAGAAAACAAATATTATCATTGAAATTTGAAAATTTAATAAAACTTATGTTGAGTTTCATTTAGAGTAGACTTAATTAAGAAACGCTACCTACCGATGGAGGTGAGCAGACGACACGACATCAACATTTACAGGGTTAGGTTACTCCTATGATCACCATCTTAGTTGTGATAGCGTAGTCGCGGAGCCGGGAGCGGCGTTACGAGGCGACAGGCAGATACAATACTGTTCTGAGGTTCAATGTACTTCTCAATTACTTGATTAAAATATCAGCAAATTCCCGTAATGGAACATCCTAACGTTTTTTGCGTCGCGGTCGGTTACGTTATAGCATCAGTTCTATTCAAGACGAACCGAGGTCGCGACTCACCCGAGTGCGGCGCCCAAAATAGGGCTTTAGAATCGGCATATTGCTAAATGTAACATTAATTTTTTTAAAGCTGTGGACGATAGGTACATATGCACTTGTCCGTAAAATCACATAATATAACCACTATCAACAAGGCAACACGCGTGCCGATAGCCGCGCGTCTGCGAGCGGCCGCGCGGCCGTGTAACCGCGCGTGCGCCCGCGCGTTTTGCTCACTAACAAGTAGGTAATCATATCATCTGTATAATAATGCACAACAGCTGTGACTAGATATTAAGATTCACGTGCGTTCACTGCTACTAAAAGTATCGTGAGGTGCCGCCGACGACTCGGTAACATGTTAAACAATCAATTATCTAATTATAAACAACACACGACTATAAGAAGTAAGTAACTATGCTAAATAATTATTAAAATCTTCATGATAGATAACTATGTATATGTCGACTGGACAGACAGTCTCGAACGGATTAACGAACAAACATTCCTACATACAATATATTACAAAAAACCGTAAAATACATAAATATTTGTACATTCACTGTTAGCGGGACCAAGCTAGGCTGGTACTGAGAACACTGGCACACATGAAGGTACTGCGGCACACGGCGGTCACTTGAGGGCAGCTAGGACCTGCGGGGCGGGAGGGGTCGGGGTCACTTGAGGGCAGCTAGGACCTGCGGGGCGGGAGGGGTCGGGGTCACTTGAGGGCAGCTAGGACCTGCGGGGCGGGAGGGGTCGGGGTCACTTGAGGGCAGCTAGGACCTGCGGGGCGGGAGGGGTCGGGGTCACTTGAGGGCAGCTAGGACCTGCGGGGCGGGAGGGGTCGGGGTCACTTGAGGGCAGCTAGGACCTGCGGGGCGGGAGGGGCGGTGGGACACTTGAGGGCGGCGAGGACCTGCGGCGCGGGAGAGCCCACCAGAGGTACCAGCCATGTCTGCTAGCGATAGCTCTGACAGGTCTCGTGTTAGCGGGAGGTGAGGGGTGGTGGTACTACTGCACGTTCATTGCCCTCCACTCTTACATTGTACTCAAGTGTTGATACAGATACGTCTAAACAGCTAATATCGTAAAGTTTTATTGTATAAAATTCGGATAAGGCGATAAGATCAGTGTATATAGTAGGAAGTACACGACGATTACGAGAGCTTCGCATCCACTGACACTGCTGTCAACTTCTCTTACTTTTCGGACGACGCTGTCCACGCCGCCGGAGTAGCGGTTTACCTTTTACTCATTATCAGCCCTAGAAACCTATTAAACTTCTTGTATTATATTTATACTTAATTATTGGGTTATAACAGTAAGTTAACAAAAGTGTCAGTGGACAAGAGGCCTAAATAGTATGGCTCCAACATTAATAAAACCATAGGAGTAGATATACTTATTAAATCTTAACGATAAAAACTTAAAACATCTCTGCGCTGCGCTCGGGCGCGACATGTCGCGTGACGTCACGCGTCGCTCTCGTTCATCACAACACACAGATGTGTGTATTGGCACATACGTTGTACCGGAGCTGGATAGAGCAACGACTGTCGACCAAGTGATACGTCAGATTACACAATGATGAAGAATACTACTGGGTTTAGAATATAATTTTGATATATAGTCGTCAACAAAGGTTGAATTAGAATCACTTTTGTATCATGATACGACTGATGGTGCAGTCAGTCGTAGGCGACTGGTTGCTAAGTCTCACTGCCGGTGAGTGCAGCGTGTGACGTCACGTCCTGTCGCGTAACCTTCACTGGTACTACGCGAAGCTACTTGATATGCCAGTTCAGCTTACAACACACGCCAGAAACGACTGCCTGAGAATCCTATACCCAAACCGTGTGATGGACTCGCAAACTCCGTCCAAATAAAATACTAAATAACAAAATAAACTAAAATTACTGCAACAAAAAACTACAATAAAAAATCTACGTCTGATGCGACTACGATAAAGATCGTCTAATGATGTATAACTATATTATAATGTATGTATATCTTAAAGTTAAATAGATTTTTTTAATGTATTACGATAGATCTAGCGCGGGTCGGTCGCGCCGCAGACACCCCGCCCGCGGCATGTCGCACTGTCACACTGTCATGCTGTCACACTCACGCACTGTCACTAGTGCCGATTCTTTTGTACACCGAACTAAATTAACTCAACTATCACTAAAATTCCTTACTTTTAGCTATGAGAATTATTTAAGCTATTCTGCAAAAACAAATCTCTATATTTAAAAATAATTTTGACACAACTAAAATCGAAATTGACAATCGCGAATCCACGTGGTACCCGTGGTTCCACGTGCCACGTGCCCTAACACATGATTTTTTTTATTAGAGCCAGAGGCGCGTCGCGGCTGCGGCGGCGGGGTGTAACCTCGTCTTATATGAAATTTTAAATTTTTTGTATAGAAAATATTACCTACATGTCAAGTTTTAGGGGTTTTAAGGGTCCATAAAGAGGGTCGAAATTTTTAAAAGAGATAGGACACACTATTTTCGAGATATAAGCAAATGAAAAAATAAATACAGAAATTTTAGGTGAAAAACGTCAAATTCAGAAGAATTTGACGTTTTTCACCTAAAATTTCGATTGAAAAAACTAAACCTGACAAGCAAGATCAAGCAAGATAGTCATTTTCACTAAATTAAAAACTCAGTACTATCGTAGTGCTATCAAACTAAAATATAATTAAGTTGTGTCACTTGACTAAAGTTTTATTTAGTATTTCAGAATGGGAAATCGTCGTTTGACAGGAATAAACAAAATTTTAGTTATTTTTAGTCTAGTTTAGAGGCATTTTTGACAAGAGAATCGTCACCAATGTCACACTGACAGTGGCTAGCGGCTGCGGACATTGGTGCCGATTCTCTTGTCACAAATGCCTCTACACTAGACTAAAAATCACTAAAATTAAGTTTAATCCTGTCAAACGACGATTTACCATTCTGAAATAGACTAAAGTGACACAATTTAACTATATTTTAGTTTGACAGCGCTAAGATAGTACTGAGTTTTTAGTTTAGTGAAAATGGCAATTTTGCTATTCTGAATTTGACATTTTTCACCTAAAATTTTGATTGTAAAATACCAAACCAGACTAATTCTGACAATTTTTAATCGCGATTAAAAAGGTGCGGGCTAAAATAAGTTGTCATGAACTAAAATTCACACCAACATCTCGACTTTACGTGCAAAAACAGTACTGTATTAATTTTTTCTTTTGCTTATATCTCGAAAATGGTGCGCCCTATCGCAAAAATAATGAAAATTTCGACCCCCTTTATGAAACCCTTAAACCCCTAAACCTGAACATGTAGGTAATATTTTTTTCATGTTTTTCATACAAAAAGTGAAAAATTCCATATAAAACACGTGGAGGCATCACCCCCTGCGCGCCTCCGGCTCTAAAAAAAATCACGGGTGCGGGCAAACCACGGGTACCACGTGGATTCGCGATTGTCAAATTCTATTTTAGTTGTGTCAAAATTATTTTTTAGTTTAGAGAATTTTATTTGCAGAATAGCTCTAAGATTCTCATAGCCTAATGTAAGAAATTTTAGTGATAGTTTAGTTAGTTTAGTCCGGTGTACAAGAGAATCGGCACCATAGAGTTTTTAGAAGAATACTCCGATACTAATGTGTATAGTATTTAGTTTAGAGTTGAGAACATTTAGCGCGGCTCCGGGCACCGTCCGGCGTGACTGGCTCCTATCTGACGCACATTCCTCCAGCCGGGGTGACTTATCGCCCGCTATAATTAGGTCGCGAACACCGGCAACGTTATAACCGCGTCCTGCGATCCTTACTCGATATACAAGTTGGCGACAACAATACGACAATAAATTAAACTTCGTTTTATAATGACGTTCCCAGCCTGCATAAAAAAATTCAACCAAATATCAAAGTGAAATATAGCCAACTAGCTGTAGTGACTAAACCACTACAGCTAGTTGGCTGATCGGCGAAACCCATACTCGGCCCAACACCAATATTTAGTTTGTTCGAAAAAAATGTTAGGATTAATTTGATGGTTTCAATATACTCTTATGCATTAGTATTGCCAGTGTTTTCACTTATTGTCGTATTGCCATCTCCACACTGTAGGACATGTGTTAATAGCAAGGAAATCTGTGGACGCTACAAACAAAACTAGCGAGTTGACTTCCCATAGGTGCAACTGGTGCAAGCGCCATGGCGGCCACGAAATTGAAATGTTCTTATGTTTTCTGCAATTAGCAGGTCAGTATAGTTCAGGTCAATCTAAATTCAAATTACCCTATTGAATAACTATTTCATGAACTTGTGACATTTTAGGTCAATTCTAACTTAGAGATTTGTATTGATGATTTTAAATCTGTTAAAATACACTTTTGTTACCGTTGCGAATCATTATTTTGATCAACATACCATACAACAGACCTGTAATATGCAAAAAATAAACGAGAAAATTTGAATTTCGCGAGCTACCTAAGCTCAACCCCCTTAATTCATTCAAGCTATTGCTTGTACACAGTCCAGCTATGTAAGAGACTTAACTAGTTGCGGCAATCTTCACGACGAGACACAAACGTTGTGATAGCACGCGTTACCTCGCAGCGGCGGCGTGCCTCGCGTGCTCGGACCGGACTCGCAGCGACACGAGGTAATTATATACCCGCGGTATTAACAGGCGACCACTCTTACAAGTCTTTATAAGAATATAAGGCGTCGTTCATCGGACTCGCGTCGATCTTAAAATAGGTAAATGTATTTAACTATAAATACTTACTAAAAATGAACACTCGAATTTGACCAAAGACGCGATAGCGTTAACAGCAGACATTTCGTCAATAGCACGGTAAAGCTACGTCCGCTATCGCATCACTTCTCACAAACATTGTGTCGCCGGGCGCGTGTGTCTTACGTACGTTCGTTCAACGCAGCGACAGTAATAAGATGCGATGCGAAGCTAACGTAGAACGGGGTGCGGGCGGGGCGGGGCGACCGACTCGCAATTTGAATAGTGTTCTAGCTAGAGCGGAGCGCGGGGGAGAGGGGGAGACGAGCGATGACGTCACGGCGCCTACACGTCCACCACCATCTTCTTGTGAATATCGGTGTTGCCCACCACGTTGCAGAACTCCTCGAAGGAGATCTTGCCGTCCTCGTCCTTGTCGGCGAACAGGATGGTCTTGTCCACGATCTGCTGCAGCTGCGTGTCCTTCAGGTTATTTCCCACCATCATCTTCAGCACCTGCAATCACAGAAGGCGGCTGTTATAGTAACGTTAGGTACTTTTATTTTCCTTAGGCTTACATTTTATGGTACGTATGATGTAGTGAACTAAAATTATTACTTAAACGGACTTTAAGAAGTCCCCTAAACTTAAATAAAGACAACAGTTTAAGACAATAGTAGTATTAGTATGACAATAGTATAATTATGTGGATGATATGATGATAACTTCCTGTGACTGTTATTTACATGGCAGGTTACTGGATTCGAATTTGTGTGGGGTAGGTACAACTAAAAAGTGAAAAATAAAAACTTTTTACAAAATAAAACCAACTTACTTCCGAAAAAAAAAACACTACGAAGTGAAAAATAACTTTATTTTCGGAAGTCGGTGGCAAATCTTCTTCCGAAATTAAAGTTATTTTTCACTTTGTAGTGTTTTTTTTTTTTAATGGTTGTTTCTTTTTTGTAATGTTCACTTTTTAGTTTTGGTACCACTACCCCACACAAATTCGAATACCACTACCTGCTACGTAAATAACAGTCACAGGAAGTTATCACATCATCCACATAGAATACCACTACCTGCTACGTAAATAACAGTCACAGGAAGTTATCACATCATCCACATAGAATACCACTACCTGCTACGTAAATAACAGTCACAGGAAGTTATCACATCATCCACATAGATTACCACTACCTGCTACGTAAATAACAGTCACAGGAAGTTATCACATCATCCACATAGAATACCACTACCTGCTACGTAAATAACAGTCACAGGAAGTTATCACATCATCCACATAGAACTCAAAAAATATCCAAGCAAAATTAATAAAATTTATATGGGACCACCTCGAGAGCATTATCTTTTCAAACAAAAATAGTTATTTATACTACAAATGCGGAAGGTAGGTGATTTCCGACGAGTGGCATTTTTATTCACTAGCGAGTGTATAAGTCGACACGAGTCGCATTGTGCGAGAAAAAAAAAATGAAACGAGTGAGCCTTACGGTAGTCGCCTATGATGTGTAACATCTAACATAATAAGACGACGTATATAAATGATAAAAACAACATTCATGACTTTGACTTTCGACTTCGACTTCGACTTCGACTTCGACTTCGACCTAGACCTCGACCTCGACCTCGACTTCCACTTCCTTACACTTCCACTTCCACTTCCACTTTCACTTCGACTTTGTCTTTGACTCTGCCATTGCCATCGCCATCGTCATCGATATCGCCATCGCCATCGTCATCGCCATCGCCATCGCCATCGTCATCCCATCGCTATCGCCATCGCCTTCGCCATCGTCATCGTTATCATCATCATCTGATTTGTAAAACTTTTCTCAAATAATAAAAACTCTTTGCAACGGGCTGACGACGACCACCAAAATTAAAAAAAAAACAGAAAAGTAAAAAGCACTAGTGAAAAAAGTGACACTTTCCGCACTAATTTACTGCTTGGAAAAGGCTCTTTTCGAGCAAATGCATTGTAAAAGAATTTTCTAAATCGATCGGTGGACGTGCATTATTGATCAAAGGTGGACATAAATAAAAATACATACGCGACGAGCATATAACCTCCTCCTTTTTGGAACTCGGTTAGAAAACCAGTGAACCCACTGATTTCATTCCATGGCGACAATTGCACCCTATTTAGTTTTAATATTTATATGTATATGTGTAGATCAAGGGGTATTCCCGGATTTAATGAAGTACAGTAAAGTTATTCTACTTTTCAAATCCGGGAACAGCAAAGACAGCCAAAAGTAAGGAATTTTAGTGATAATTTAGTTCGATGTACAAGAGAATCGGCACCAGTGAGGGAAATATTCCCGTCGCGGTAGTTTCTTAGTTTTACCAAGGGTAAGAACAAATTATGGTAAAAGAATGCTGACGTTTGAAGGGGCACAACTTTATAATAAAATACCCTCACACATAAAAAATGTAAACTCATTCAATGTATTCAAAACTAAATTAGCCCAATTTGTAATTGCGAACAATAAGTCTCCTCAAACATGAATACATTGGATGTGTGATAACAGCGAATTGTAATTATTGTTTAAGTTAATCTGTTGTTCTCATGTAAGCGAATCTGGATTCATTATTGAGAATAAATTCTTTAAACCTAAATATAAATTCAAGATGGCGGCTGTGAACATTTTCACATGTTTCATTATGGGTGTCGTTTTCATATAGGTACCTCGATTACATTCAGCTCAGTTCCACGGCAGTGAGCAGGAAAGTGGGCAGGACGAGTATGTAAACACGATACTTCTCATGCTGCTGCCACTGCTACTCGCCCATTGCTCCCCAAATGAGCGGTTTTTTGTGCGGAAGTCAAAGGATTGGCAGCGTGAGCGGCAGTGCATGCTTACATTCAGCTCCGCGGCTCACGTCTCGCCGAGCGCCTGGACGAATCGGACTTGTTTTTTTACGATCTGCCAAAATGCACTCCGAATGGAGTAATGAAAACACTAAAATTTTTAGAACTGCTGGAATCCAAAAAAACCATAAGGGATTTAAAGGACAAAACCCAAAAATTAAAACCAAGTTCACGACGCCTGGAAAAGAATTAGTGAAACTTTAGAAGTCACTGGCCACGTTCAGGACTCTTTAGAAAATAAAAATTCATAATTATATCCGATCTGGAGCAGGTACAGACGATATATTTCATCCGATATGGTTTGCATTCGATATTATGGAGAGGATCCACCAACTTCTACGAAGACGAATTTAGTTTTATTTAATTTGTTATCTTTTTAAATAATGAACATAATTTTGTATTATAAATAAGAAAACCAATAATAAAACTGTAAACAATTTAGTGATAAATGTTGAACTAAACAAGGATACAGAAAACGAATAATAACACCATTAATATTATAGACAAACTTTTATTAAATGGACAACTAGAAGCATTTGGAATATATGAATCAGGATCTAATGTTACTGTAATTAATTCCAAATTAATAAGACTAAAAGAGGAAAGAAGTGATTATTTAAATAATGATAATTTAGTCACAATTAATGGTATTAAAAAGACAAGTGGTTTGACAACAATTAAAGATAAAAAAATGTTATGTTATTGATGGAGAAGAGTTTCAATACGATTTTCTAATCGGACTAGATATAATAAAACAATTTGAACAGGTTCAAGATGAAAATTTTAAAATCACACTTTTGTGTGATTTTTTTTTAAAGAAAAGAGGAAAAAATATACTTATAAGAAAAAAAAAGATCCTATGAATGAGGATGATAATAAAAAAATTTAAAAAAATGTGTGCTGGGACACATAGTAGAAGTGAAACTTCAACGGACAAGTTGAAAAACGAATCGCAACGGACAAGTGGAAAAACGAATGGCAACGGACAAGTGGAAAAACGAATGGCAACGGACAAGTGGAAAAACGAATGGCAACGGACAAGTGGAAAAATTAATCGCAACGGACTAGTCGCAAAACGAGTCGCAACAAAATTTTAAGTTTTACGGGAAGGTTTTCAAATTGGATAAGTACTTTAACAATCTGCCCGTAATCTTCTTGAATATGAAATAATTTATTTTCATAAGGATTAATACCAAGATACAAATAAAGAGCCTTTTCTAGCGGCGGCATTTCAATTAAATTTAAAAAATAAAAGAACACTTATTGTGGCATAACTATAATAGTTAGACATATGCTGTCGCGACAGTTTTTGTAAATGATGATGTGTTCTGCAAAGTCGTAGGACATTATTTTATTCTATCATCAATAGTTTTCGCAGCGCACGCGATGTTAAGAATATTTTAGGCAATTTTTTTTACCTTGGGTTACATTATTGGAGTTTTAATAAGGATCCCTAATTTTTTTGAAAATGTAGTATAGCCTATGTCACCCGGGGATAGTGTAGCTTCCCAACAGTGAAAGATTTTTTTTTGATCGGTTCAATATAAAAACTTGAGATTCCAATCTATTCTCTCCGTCCGCCGGCGCCGCTGCCGCCGCTCACCACGCGATATATCGTCTACCCCCTCCACGCCGCCGTAACGCTTTTTGGTGACAGAAAAAATCCTAATACCCCCCGTCTATAAAGAAGTTTCACTTCAAAAACAACACTTATTGTTACACACTTATTGTACTGTTAAAAATGAAACAAATCCATTTTCAGTTAATTTTAATGAAGACATAAAAGAAGATTTCCAAATAAATACGAGTACCTAATTTAAATACACAATAAAAGTCAGAGATATACACCGTGACATTTTAGTCGTCTTACAAAATCAGCCCACTTCATGTATCCAATGCCTACTGAACAATCATAAAAAAAAAAGATAAACACTGTGACATTTTAGTCATCCAAAGGGCCACTCAATGTAACCGACATAAAATACCCAAAGATTTCAATCGTAGATTCGCCCTGCCGCGTTAAAAGATGATCGCGTTTCTGTTTCGTTTTGGCACCTCTGACACACAATATCGCAGACACTTGACTTGATTGTCATGGAAACGCTATTATTATTGTGCGAGGTCACTCTTCTCAGTGTGGACACTTTTTCGCGCGACGTAGTACGGTGAGGGCACATAGATCTACGATTTAAATCTTTGAAAATACCTCTACTCTCTCTGTCCGGGGAATTTACGCCGAATTTTTTGCTAACTTTGCATTAATTTAAAAAGTGTTTTTTTTTTTTCATTTAACGTGTAGGGTATGGCCAAGGAAGTATGTTAAAATGTATATATACCGCGAAAAGTTCAACCCCGCGTGTACGTTTTTTTTTTAAAGAAAACATGTTTTTTCAATTTTACTTGATAGAAATAATTATTAAAAGATATGTTTGTGTGGAGTATTTGTCGAAGAGATGAGGTATTACAAGTAGGTTAGAAAATTAAACAAATTCGTCCGCGGAAAATTCGATAAAAAAATTCGCGGTTTTTTTTTACATTAAATTACAAAATTATATATATTAATACGCTGTCGAACAAAATTAAACATATTGTACCAGCGCAAAATATTAATCAAAGTTTTTTTGCAATAGTGGTTCAGGCAAAAATGTTACAGAGTGAAGTTTTGTTTAACTTTTATCTATAACCCTATAGATAAAAGTTAAACAAAACTTCACTCTGTCATATCTCACTTAATTACAAGAAAATTAAACACATTCAAGCAAACCGTAATTTTTTTTTAAATTATAAATACTTCAATATTGGATACGTTATAACGTATGCAATATTGAAGTATCTTTGAACAGTGTGGCCGTGCAGTACAATGAAGACGTACTATTAGTACGTCTTCATTGTACTGCTCGGCCACACTGATCAAAGATTTAAAAACAAAATGTCAATCACATAATACAGTAGTTTTTGCAGAGCTGTTTTATAGGTAAATATAAACATCTGAAACATCAATGTATTTTAAAGTGAAATGAAATGAAATTGTTTATTCTGTAAATAGGATATAGGAATCACTTTTACACGTCATATAAAAAAAAAAATATAATTAAAATTTGCTAGATGAGTTCGGCGTTTCCTATTCGACTACTCTGAGAAGAAAGGCCGAAACAAACTCAGAGGTCACAGTCTCTTTTAAAGTCCAGACATAATCTTGGTCAAGCCATATGAGGACCATGTAGATTAGTGTCTGAAATGGTCTTTTGAGAAAAGAACCACACAGATTTGAGTGGACCTGTCCAGTCAGTGCAAGCATTTGTCAGTAATCGTGGAGCTCAACTCAGAACATAAGGAGCTCAACTCGACGAACATACCAAAGAAAGGACATTTGGGTAGGCCGCATAAACTACTCAAACCGTCAGAACATTATTAAAACTATCTGAGAAAGGAAATAAAAAAACTGAGTAGAGAAAACAAAAAAAACAAAAAAAAAAAAACAAAATATCCACATAGTCCTCACATTCACAATAGGTAATTTAAAAAATATAATACTTTACAAAGTAATCATGTCATTTTGAAAGTAATATTCAATAATATGAATGTTTAAATAAAACTGGTATATTTTGATGATTTTACTAAATAATTCTAATGTCAAGTTTTATGGTTTTATCACAAGGTTTAGCAGAGCGAGCAGCTCAATCCCAAGCTTTTTTATCTTCTAAATAATCAGAAATTTTTAGTACCCTTTTTTACAAAGTTTGGTTTTAATACAATTTTTAAATCGTTTAATGGGTAAGTTTCGAATGTCAATGGGAAGTTTGTTGTAAAAGCGTATACATTGACCCATGAACGAGTTGCCTACTCTGTGGAGACGAGTGTGATGTACAGCAAGGTTGTGTTTATTCCTGGTATTTATACTATGAATATCGGACATTTTCTTAAAATTTGATATGTTTTTGTGTACATACAAAAGGTTTTCAAATATATATTGTGAGGCTACAGTCAGAATATTTACTTCTTTGAATTTTTCTCGAAGGGAATCTCTCGGACCTAGGTTGTAAATGGCTCGAACAGCCCTTTTCTGTAGAACAAAGATAGAGTTAATGTCCGAACAAGTTCCCCAGAGAAGAATACCATATGACATAAGACTATGAAAGTAACTAAAATAAACAAATCTGGCTGTATCGACGTCAGTTATCTGTCTAATTTTTTTAACAGCATAGGCGGCCGAACTTAGCCTTCCCGACAAAGTTTCTATGTGTGGGCCCCATTGTAGTTTACCGTCAATAGTGATTCCAAGAAAAACTGTCGACTCAACAGGGTCCAGCTCTATTCCATTTACTTTAACATTGGTAGTTAGCTGCCTGACATTTGGCGTTGAAAATTTAATGAGTTTAGTCTTTTTTTCGTTAAGGAGGAGATTATTTACATTAAACCATTGCACAACTTTAGAGAGTGCATCGTTAACTTGTTCAAAGTTGACTAACTGACGTTTGATTTTAAAAATAAGGGAAGTGTCATCTGCGAATAATACGATCTTGTGATTATCCCTTATGTGGTAACGTAAGTCATTTATATAAATAAAAAATAAGAAAGGACCTAGAATTGAACCCTGCGGAACGCCCATGGTGACCGTAGATCCTGCAGATCTCAGTAACTTTCACCCGCGGCTTCGCCCGCGTGGAGGAAGTTATCCACGGGAACGTACTACCGGGATCAAAGTATCCTATGTGTTAGTGCAGGTTATAAACTATCTGAGTGCCAAATTTCATCTAAATCCATTGAGGCGTTTTTGCGTGATTGAGTAACAAACCCATCGGGGACACCGCACTCGGCTATGTGAGGCGTGGGGTGTGTGTGGTCATGGGGTGTGAGAACTTGAGGAGACATACCTGGAACAGCTCTCCGTTGGAGATGAAGCCATCGTTGTCCATGTCGTAGATGCGGAAGGCGAACCTCAGCTTGGACAGCTTGTCACCCTTCACACTGAACTGCGACACGCCCTGGATGAACTCCTTGAAGTCCACCTACAACACCAAACCACATCATACTCAAACAACACAATTTTTCCAAGGTTACATTTTATATGTTCATCACTTGGTAGTCTTTTAAGTTTTAGCTGAAGAAGTGCCGCAAGAAACTCGCCAACATCAACCTATGACTATGATCAAATATGTAGAAAAAGTATCTTCTTTAGTTCTTTCCAAAACGGTTTTTGCTACAAACTGGTTATTAATAGTGTCATACGCATGTGAAAAGATAATTTTATTAGTCGTAAATCAAAATGCCTGCCTTAGATTATTTAAATATAATGTGTAGTGAGATAGGTTCGCGATTACATGAATCAACGTTATCGATCACCGATAACAGCGCTCACAACTGCACAATTTGTTTATCAACAAATTGTTATAATCGGCGGTCACGGCATGACGGCACTAACTTACCGACGTTACTACGTCAACTGCTAAGGGTAACTAATATAGTTAATATTCTGCTCATGTTTGCCGGAACTTGCTACATAATCATGTGCCCACATGATAATGTTAAATGTTTTCTGTGCATATTGTCCTCTTTTGTTTGTTTAAGTCAACGGCTAGCTGTTACACTTACACTACTGTCTCTGTAAGGTCGACTCGTTAGTAGGTAGACTGATTACGTTTTCAAGATGTCATAGGAGGCACCTGTTTGTTTGAGTATTACTTTGCTGAATATTGTTAAAACAGCAACCCAAAGCGCAGTACCTACTACGGACAATAAGCACATGCTTATTTATTGTCCGTTTTCACTAACACTAGACGACGACGTCTAAATGAATGCCTCAATAGATAAGCGCGAGCCACTCATTTAAGTGGGGCGCCTAGTGTTTGTGAAAACCGTGTATGATGTTAACCGGTTATGTGTATCAGAAGTCGTGATAGTAGTACTAGACAGTCGGGCCAAGCAGGTTGCTCTCATTGGATTGATTTTATTGCACTCGTTCAGGGCCGTAGCCAGGAATTAATTTGGGGGGGTGGGGGGTCTCAGGGTTGCCAACTTTAAAAAAAAATATATATATTTCTGATTTCAGTGATTAATAATGAAGAGATTTTTTTTATAGCATTTTTTTTCTTACTGCGGAAAATTATTAAGAAAAAAAAATATGACGATCTTAAACATTCTAAATCAGAATTCAAATTGATGAACACAAAAAATACAGATAACGTCAAAACGTTCGACGTCATAGTCAATTTCGAAAGCACAAGCCGAGACGAGCACGAGCCAAGCTCAAGATTTAGAATCGTCACGTGAAATAATCAAGAAATTAAATTAAACTGTCAATTATTTAATTATTTTCGAAGTTTTCAAAACATTGTTCAATACTCAATATATTTATTTGCGTTCCACAATGTTAGCATAGGTGGTAGGTACATTATAAAATATACATAATTTTAGATCATTGTGGACCCTGTCGGGCACAGCAAGATAGGATAGAGAAAGAGGGCTAATATTATATTATTATTTGAAAAAAGTAAAATATTGATGTTTTTCCACTACTCACTTCCACTTTAATTTATTTATTATATTTGGTATTTTTTATTTTAAATTATTGTTTTAATTTTTCATTAAAATATTCATTAATATTATAATAGCATTTATGGATTAGGTATTGTTTTAGTTTTATAAATATATTTTATCTACTCTCATATCGTAATATTCGAATTATAAACTTCAAAACGAGTTTATATTGACATACTTTATAAACACAATACCGAAATTTAAAATAGAATCATATTATAACACTTTTTCTCTAACAAAATAATGATAAAAATTTTTTTTTTCTATTACGATACAATGCAAATCCAAGAAGTTAATATCACAAAGGAGTTTCCATCAACTTTTGTAATGGAACGTTAGCCGGGCACAGCAGCACCGCTCTAGCGCATGCGTGGTGATGTGCTGGGTGCAGGCGTCATTCATACGTGAAATTGTACTGAGTTTCGTGGGAATTTTTTATTCTTGATCCTTAACTTTGATCTTTTATTTAGTAGGTTCAATCCCAATGTATGAGAGTAGATAAAGTAGTGTATGAAACTGCACATAACTAGGTATAAAAATACTCGCGTGATACTATTAAAAACTTCGCCACGGCTCGGTTTTTAAACCCGCGCTCGTATTTTAATACCCCTCTATAAGCAACAGTTTCATAAACTACTATAATTTTTGTTAATTTTTAATTACTTCTGGTAATGTATTATATATTTTAACTGACATTACTAAAGTGCTTGTTGAGTGCATTTTCAGCTTAGAGCCACCAGGTAGGTTTAGTCTGTTTTTGTGTCGTAGTGTATATCTCGTTTGTATGTTTTCTCGTGTAGTGAATAATGGTTGGTTGTTTCTAACAAATTTGCATAATTCTAATATATATAGGTATACAGGGAAGTGTTAAAAGTTTGTGTTCTTGGAAATGTGGTTTGCAGCTGTCCTAGGATCCTGATTAGTCGTTTTTGTAGTGTGAAAAGTGTAGGTGCATGTGTACTGTTTCCCCATAATATTACGCCATAGCTTAACCATGCGTATGCATAATACGTAACCAGGGCAGTCTGAAGGTTAGTGGTTTTTTTTAATTTCGCGAAGGGCAAACACAAATTTAGATAATTTTGACCGATTTTTTTTAATGTGTGATTTCCAATTTAAATTTGTATCTATGGATAGACCGAGTAGGGAGAATTCTTGTACAGTCTCTATTTTTATGTCATTGTAAATAAAATTTATTTCTAGAGGTGATTTGTTCATTTCATTACATTTAAATGTCTTATTAGTTTGTTCAACAGAGAATACGCTCGTTCATTTTACACGCTTTGTCACGGATACGAAACTCAGGCCTCGGCATTTTGCGTGATACTGCCAACGAACAGTGTCCTTCACCACACAATCCTCACCTTTGAAAACTTCATGAAAATCTATTTTGAAAACGCCAAAAAATAGTTAAGAAATAGGGTCATTGCGCCGGTTTCCCGACCACTTCTGGTAACCGACCACTTGTCTGACTAGGTTTCTTTAATTAAAGATAATAACCTTTCTTTAGGAAATTAAAACAAATAGTATGCCTTAAATATTATTTGAATAGTTACGTAATAAGAATTTACTAAATTTTATACAAACCGCTTGACCCAAAGCAAAGAAAAAGGACGCTCAATACACGCGTTGACTCAGTGGTGTGGAAGTGCTGAGCTAGAACAAAAAAATAGCAAGGCGCGCGGCGTTCGAAGGTAAGTTTTGTTACTTATTTTAAGTTTTTTACTCAAATTAGAAGCGTGGGTACTTCAATTATGTAGTGATTTCAATTGTTTAATTACATTTAAGTCAATTATTACCTTATATAACTAAAATCCAGTGGTCGGCTACTGAAATGCATATTTTAACAATACGTTAGAAAGCGACCAGGTGGTCGTATTCTGACTCGCACAGTTTTATTTTGTTTTGTTTATTATGTTCTCAATGTTTTATTTATGGTTACACAATTTAGGGTTTGGTGTTGTAAAAGCCTAAACATGCAATTCTTCAGTAAATGACCACATGTTTTCTAGATACAACTTGTTTAATTCACCCACAAATATTGGTCCTGAATAGGCGGTCGCTAAGTGATCAATCAATCTGCCTAGCCTTTTCCCAACTATGTTGGGGTCGGCTAAGTGATGCAGTTCGAAAAATCCGATGGTAGTTTGCGACCACCAAGATTTAGTACTAAAAGAAAGGCCGCAAACTAAAATAAGTTGCTTATCTATGTTCAGTATTCGATCACATGTGATTATTTAATTTAGTATTTAGTAAAAGTAGTTTTTTTTTTCAAGATGATGCCTTCGTAAGCAAAATACTAAGAAGAAAAAGACTTGGAGCATTGGTAAACAGTTTCGGGGATATCGTATCCCCCTGTCTTGCCCCTCTGAGCAATTGGATGGGGCTGGTTCTGGACAGTCATCACGCTGCGCATCACACTTCGATATAGCGGCAGTCAATTCGACATCGTTGCAGAGAGGCCAGAACTGCCCATGTTTCGACGGAGTCGAAAAAAATGTGGCTTTCTCGTAGTCCACAAATGCCATACACAGCGGCTGGTTGTACTCTTCAGTACAATTTGTCGATTTGTTGTATGTATGTGGTCTACGGAACTAAAGCCTTTTCGAAATCCGGCTTGTTCTAGTGGCTGGAACTTGTCAAGTCTCCTGGCGAGATGGTTCGTGAGAACTCTCGAGAACAGCTTGTATTAATGGCTCAAAAGTGAGATGAGTCTATAGTTCTTCAGCAAGGTATTGTCACCTTTTTTGAAGAACAGAACCACCGCACCTCTGCTCCACGCCTCAAGCGTTGTACCCTCCTGGATAACGTAGTAAAAGAGACTTGCTAGTTCTCTCATGACTAGAGCTCCGCTCGCTTGCCTGTTGCCAAGTGTGCGGATTCCCAATTAAGAAGCAGGAGCTTCTGGATACTGCCCAAAAAATTGTCAAAGAATCCCTTCAAAGACGATCGTCCAGGACAAAATTGTGTGGAACAGGAAAAAGTCGCTCACACTGGGCCTTATCAGAAGGCTAAAAGTCCCCAAAAGGTTAATGGAGAGGGTTATGCTTGGAGTTTCCCTATGTGATCGAATCCGAAATGAAGAGATCTGTAGGACCAAGGTAACCGACATAGCCCGAAGAATTGCCAAACTTAAGTGGCAATGGGCAGGGCACATTGCTCGTAGAACAGATGGCCGATGGGGCCGAAAGTTTCTGAAGTGGAGATCGCGTACCGAAAGACGAAGCGTTGGAAGGCCTCCCACAAGATGGGCCGATAACCTTGTGAAGGCCGCAGGAATCCGCTAGATGCGGAAAGCACAGAATCGGTCGAAGTGTCGGTGCTTGGGGGAGCCCTATGTTCAGCAGTGGACGTCTTTCGACTGAAATAGTGTTTGGACTGCCGCGCGCGAACGCTTCTGTCTACCTCCCAAAACACACACGCATTTTTAAGAAACATTAGTCACTAATTGTGTCTAGACGTATTTCTACGTATAAAAATGGACAGGGTAACATGCATCAATTCGTTTGATTAAAATGTATGGATCTTTTAATGAGTTAGAGATCCATCGATCCATCAGGTTAAGCTACACTTGCCGGGGTTGGTCCAGGGATGGTTGACCATCTTTACATACCGAGATTCCTCCGTACCTCGGAAAGCACGTTAATCCGTTGGTCTCGGCCATAGATATAAGAAAGAAGGAGATATGCCCGGTAGTTGAAAATGTATCGAAACCCAATGTCTTCAATCTATCCCTACTCTCTAGCCCGCGATCACACATGCGATCAGTAAACCCAATAAATACGAGGTCCCGCTCACACTTGCAATTTACAAATCAGAACGTAGTACACAATCAATTATAAACCTTATCCCATCAAACACAACGTGCATTTACCATGCACCGTACAACTCACCCACACGAAAACATCGTTCGCTATCGTTGTGCTGTACAAAAGCCATTTATTTTACATATACGTTAGTGATTGACTAAATCGGAAACTTATCGATTCTCCCATTTATTATTGTATTAAAATTTTTGGAAGTTGCTGAAAAAATTATAAACAAAAAACGATATACATATAATAAGATGATATAAATAAACAATAAGTAAGTAAAAAAAAGAAATATTAAGTAAACCAAAAAAAAAACAACATTATGAGAAAATCTAAATGAGTATAAAACAAGATTTCACATCGGTCTTCCAATCAGGCTATAACTGTTGACAAATTGAAGAATAAACTTTAATCTATACATATAAAATGCTTTGTCCTGAATGACTGACTGACGGATCAACGAACAGCCTAAACCGCTGATCGTAGAGACCTGAAACTTGGAGGGTGTGTTCTTTGTATGACGTAGGCATCCGATAAGAAAGGATTTTTCGAAATTCTACCCCTAAGGGGGTGAAAAAAGTGGGCAAAGTTTGTATGGGACAACGTGATTACTTGGTCCAATCTACTTCAAATTTTGCATAAACATTCTTTAACAGAATTAATCGAAGACCTATTTCGTATTTTATTGAAATTCATCCCCTAACGGGGTTAAATAGGGGTAGAAAGTTATTTTGAGAGTAATTTGCTTCGGAGTTGATATCAATACTCCTTAGTGCTTTTGATTTAAATTACATTTTATTTTGACACATGTTTGAAAAGTCAATCCGATTTTATTCAAAAAAGGTTGAACTCACATAAAGACTTGGTGCTTGCAATGCAAATACTCTTTAAAATTTGAATGTCTCGAAAGTCACCGTACTATACATATTAGTACCGCATTTGAAGGTTTCTAAGCTTTACAGAGGTCTGTATTTATTCCTAGGATTCCCCTAACACCATCAAATTACCCCTTCGAATTCAAGGGAGTGCAGTTTCCCATCAAAGTATGCTTCGCAATGACTATAAACAAATCTCAAGGTCAAACTCTTAAGGTAGCGGGAGTAGACTTAAGGGAAAGCTGCTTCTCCCACGGCCAGTTGTATGTGGCATGCTCCAGAGTAAGCGCACAGAGTAGTCGGGTGAATCTAGCACCCGAAAGAAAAAAAAAAAAATTGTTTACAAAGAAATACTGATGACTATAATAAAGATTGTTATATTTTATAATTATTCAAACATTTTAACATAATAATTTATATGTTATAACAAAATTAATAACGTAAAAAACCAATAAAAAATCCTATTAGAAACTTCTATGCGGATGAAGTCGCGGGCAAAAGCTAGTAGTAATATAAATTCATACGACAATAGACATTATTGTCGATAGCCTACGTTAGTGGATCTGCACAACCACATCACTAATCCGTCGCAAGACGCTGCGGCCGTACTAACGATGCAACCGCTGAAAGCAAATATCGTTTTGTAATTTTTACATTGCTTGTCCAGTTACTTAGCGACATACTTTGGTAGTGGTAAAGAAGCAATGTATTTACTACAATAAAAGTACAGTCGCTGTGATGTATGAAAACAAAAATAACGTAGTAAAGGCAAGAAATATTTTACGATTTGTTGTTTGTCATGATTTTCAACACAAATATAGCAAAATACTTGTGCTGATTTATGAAAAGTGGTTCTACGATTTTATAAAGTTTATAGTTTAGCTTCGATTTTTACAAAAAACCACTGAACAACACGGTATTCTTAAATGTTATCACGATCGCGTTCGAAAGCGCACTAGTTAGCGGAAATGGCCATTTGCCTGAGGCATGACCATTGTGGTCAAGATGCGCGGACACAGACACGCCCCCATGCCACTTCTCCTGTTATTTATATTTCTATGGTCTCGGCTGTCATTCGTGGATCTTTGATAGTCGTTACGGATCGACAGAAGGCCGAGGTCTGACAACCAGTCTTACCAAGAGGTAGCGTAAGATAAGACAAGATTTCTTTATTTGTTTAAACATTGTATACATACAAGAAGCATGCAAGATATTAGTCCGTCGTTTGAGTCCAATCATGTTTAGCCGTAAATATCGGCGTACAAATATTTATATAACATTGAAAAGAAAAATCTAAATATTACCTAGGATATGCACTTTAGAAAATTCATAATTTAGTAACTATATTAGAAATTATTTTTATGATTTGTTTTTATCATTTACTATTTTTATCTATTATTTACCCAAACCGATGGTTAGTTAGGTGCATTCTTTGATGAAAAGGGGACAGCTATACTCGAACTAATTTAAAACAAATATGACGGGTGGTTATCGACTTTGTACGCTTTTTAGTTTTATATAAATTTTCCGGGTCTCAACCAAAAACTGCTAATATGAGAACTCCACTCAACCCTGGACGCTATTTTTATACTTTTCTGATAGCAAAGAAAACGTAATCATAAACTAAAAAAAGGCCTATGCCACGTATGTTCCCTGTCGCCCCCGCGACTGCCCCGTCCATGTTCCAAGTACGACCGGACGAAGGTATTGATAATTATTTTCAATGAAAAAACGCACAAGCTCGGATGGTTTTTGAAGGTCTTTTTATTGTCTCATTTACAAAATCAAGTGCTTCAGCAAAAAACTGATGCTGCAATGCTATTGGTTGATGATCGTAGGTGAGCGTAACAATAGCGGCCGAGCGCTGCAAGCAGGAATGGTCCTTATGGTGTCCAGCCGTGCTATTCTGTAAACATCTCACCGTGAAAACTTGGGTGAAGTGAGCTTGATGTGAGCTGTCATTGTACCTAAAGCTAAGCATTGATACTATTGACAGCTCATTTCATTCTCACTTCACCTCACTCTTCACGGTGAGACGTTTAGAGAATGGATCTACAGATGTCCGCGCCCGCGATAAGTTTTATAAAATAATTACAATAAATAAGTACTAACTAAGTAAACAAAATGAAAAGCCATCTTCCTCTCTCCTACTTTTACTGTGCCCGACAGGGTCTAGAATGATCATATTATTTTGTTAAACCTACCACCTAAGTTCACATGTGGAAGCAATAAATATATTGAGTATTGAGTACGATGGTCACACTGAAAGTTTTTAGAACTGGCCACTTGTGAACGATATAATAAAAAAATAATTTCAAATTTTGAAAATGGAACTCTTTGCCAAAATGATTGTGTATGTATTTTATTCATTTGTCATTTGTTTACAACTTGGCGGCAAATTGAAAATTGTCTGTGTCACGTCAGCATGAATTTAACGCGAGAAAATTTTCCTACAATGATTTTTTATGACTTTCGATGTCATTTATGTCAATAAGAAAGTTATGATAGACTTCAATTGGCCTTTCACGATGAAGCCCCATCTCGTGCCACAGTTTACAACTGGTTTAATGATTTTAAGTGTGGTCGCACTAATCTCACCGATGATCTGCGTGAGGGACGGCCTTCTACGGCGACGACTGAAGATAACATCAGTGTTGTGCGGCGTATGATAGAGTCTGACAAAAAAGTGACTTATCAGCAGATTCGGACTAGCTTAGGCATCGGTATGAGTCAAGTGCACAAAATCCTCCATGAAAATTTAGCGGTCAGGAAGCTTTGTGCTAGGTGGATACCACATAATTTGACAGAGGCCCAAAAACCCCGTCGTGTTGATTGGTGTCGGGAAATGGTTCAAAGATTTAACGGAGGTGACTCAAATGCAGTGTTCGACATACTTACGGGTGACGAAAGCTGGATTGATTGTTATGATCCTGAAACTAAGAGACAGTCTGCTGTCTGGGTGTTTCCTTCCGAGGAGTTGCCAACTAAAGTGAAGAGAGGTCGAAGCGTGGGAAAACAAATGGTGGCCTCGTTCTTCGGAAGGACAGGACATTACGCAACAATTGTTTTAGATGATCGAAAAACAGTTACTGCAGAGTGGTACACTAATTGTTAGTGTACCACTCTGCAGTAACTGTTTTTCACTTGTCTTGGAAAAAGTTCGGGAGAAACGACCTCGCAGTAGGATCGTCCTTCACCACGACAACGCCTCGTCGCACACCGCCAAGCAAACAATCGACTACTCGGTGAGGTCAGACGTGGAATTACTGGGTCACCCGCCCTATAGTCCCGACCTCGCACCTTGCGATTTTGATTTATTTCCGAGGAAAACTTTTTATGGACGCCGAGGAAGCAGTGGCTGCGTTCCAAAATGCCGTCGAAGAGATGCCCTTGGACGAAGGGGCAAAGTGCTTTTCTCAGTGGTTCTATCGGAGGCAGCGATGTATTGATGTAAATGGACACTATTTTGAAAAGATATAATAAAACTAATAACTTGCTAGTTTGTTCAGTTTTTGATTTTCTAAGAACTTTCAGTGTCACCCTCGTACGAACATAAAAACAAGAATTTGGGACAACGCGGGTCGGGATTTTTGTCTTATTCATTATCTGTGCCGAATATTGTGCATAATTTAGAACTATAATAAATCGCGTGAACCTAAGGTGAACAACGGCGAGATACAGGTTGAAGTTGTACCGTTGTACTTGAACAAACCTGGCGGAGAGACTTATCATGTGAGACTTGATTAACTACGCTAAGAATAAACCAAGCCGAAAGAAAAACATTAAAATAATGTTAGACGGAAAAACCGTAACCAAAAGCAGCAAGAATGTGCTAACTCGCACATGCACACAGGCGCCGCAAACCACACCTGTAACATGCAGTACAAGACCAAATACAAAAAAGCCGGAAGTCCTATTTATGGATGTAATAGGAACCTCGAACAGGACATGACTTACTTCGACAAGGAAACCTTTTTTTGGATGGACACGACTGAAGACCGAGATAAGTTTAAGAAGACCGTTAGCGAGATTTACAAGAAACCTGAAACCGATAGCAGCGAGAACCTCAGACGAAGACTTTGGAAACAGCAAAGATCAGATGCACCGGTGAAGCTGGACATGCACCTGAACCAAAGGCGCCGTCGTAAAAAGATGCCCATCCATATATAAAAATAACCCGTCTCTCCACTATTCCATTGCCTACTCAAGGATGCATATCCGGTATGGCTCGCAAATCTTTCCTTTTCCTAAAGGCACGTGTTCCCTACCATTACCGCGCCCTCCGGTCTACTCTTTGACATGCAATAGCCTCTGTAGCCCCATGAAGCATGATGCTTCAGGAGCTAGTGCAAATCTTAGAGTTCATTCGATGTATCGAGTCTGGTTAAGCCACGCTGGGGTCGGTGCATTTCATTCATTCATTCATTCATATAATGTCAATACTCAAGATACGTCAAAAACTATTATGTCAAACAAGTACAAGAATAATGTCAAATCAATATTAAAAGATGTATGTCAAATTGTCCAGATTGGTGTCCTTCACCACACAATCCTCACCTTTGAAAACTTCATGAAAATCTATTTTGAAAACGCCAAAAAATAGTCAAGAAATAGTCATAAATAGTCACCAAGGTTAAAAATCACAATCCTCACCTCAGTGCAAGCAAACGGTTGGCCGTTTGCTTGCACTGAGGTGAGGATTGTAGTTTCAAGTTTTGAGATCTTACGATGAAAAAATTTTTCAAGCAACGTGTTCCGCTCAATCCTAATGAATACCTAAAAAAGAAAAATTGTTTTTTTTTTTAATTCAGCTTTAATTTCCTTTTTTGAAAAGTTCGATACGACTACTTCTCGCTGAGATATCGAACTTTGAATGGAAACGGATCTTTTTGTCTTTAACCATCAATATCGCAGCAACCGCTGATCGCACAAGAAAATTAAGGAGGGTTTTGAAATCTTGAATAAATTTCCCACAAAATCTGCTACGGTTTTTCTATTTAGGGCATATTGCCAATCTTTCTACACCTGCAGTCTATGGGTCGACTACACGCAGAGGGCTTACAGCGCTTTACGTATCCAGTACAACAACGCATACAGGGCGCTGTTGGGGTTGCCACGACACTGTAGCGCATCAGGGATCTTCGCAGAGACACGTATAGACGACTTCTACGCAATCAAGCAATAGAGTGTCGCCTCCCTGATGCGGCGGGCGCGGGGCAGTGCCAACAGCCTCTTGGTCACTGTGGCTGATAGGATGGAAGGTACTCAGGCACTGGACCAGCACACAGGTATTACCTTCCAATCGTGCCCTGAACTAATGTTTTTGTTTATTATTATTGATTATTTGGTTATTGTGTTATTAGTGATTTTGACATTATAGATAGTGATTTTGACATTATAGTTA